>CM057134.1:0-325784 GCA_029964075.1 Patiria pectinifera | reverse complement strand
GCAAGGCGTGATGGGAAACAACATGGCGCTGCAAGATCGTATCCACGGGGCACGAGGTTGCGGCCGGATGAATAACAGCTTGCGCCTTGACCATGCAAGGCTACGTTAATACTCGATTTTAAAGTTCGCTCTTTTCGAATGATATTTTCACTCAAAATCGTCAAGTTACTGTACTTAATACTTATACATAGTTTATGTCTAATATGTACTGAAGTTTCACACTTTGGAATCAAGATAGTGGTTTTGTTTTTAAGGACTAAATATCACATTTCGAAACGAAATTGATTTCAGTTTTACTATATATGTTCTTTAAGGATGCGTGCATGCCTAATGCGCTTGTTTTGTAAAGTTTTGGTTACACACAGAATGAAACATCAACAGCGGTGTAATCAAATCAGTGGAAACTCATCGGGAGATGTCATTCGGTACGTTAGTTCTCTGCGCAAGGCCCGTACGGTTTCGTCGATATAGCACTAGAATTCAATCCAAATTTAGCAATTATCAATACCTAGAGTTTGTGGATCCTAAACTCATTGCGTGGGCGGGCGTTTGGTGCACTATTGCCCATCGTGAATGCCGGGTAAACAGGCTCGAGAAATCTCTTATATACGCCATCCAGTTTGTATCTTTGTTAGAATTTTCCGCGAATATTGCACATGGACTGACGAAAGGCGAAACCAACATAATTTACGGAATATTCATCAATAACTGTTGCTTGTATGGTATGTATTTTTATCTGTATACTGTATTTTCTGTGTTTAAAACTCTGGCAGTGTTCATAGGACGATTTTCTCCATTTTTTATCTGGAGACCAACAATGTATTGTATCAGTTATTCAATTGTTTGCCAAAAACCTGCATAATACAATATCTGATTTTGGAAATGCTTACCCATTATTTTGGTTTCTATTATCAAGCAATTATTGCTATTGTAATTGCACGCAGCAAATTTAGTCCAAGGTTATCTACAGATTTCTTTTTTTAGCACCATGACATTGAAAGGATTACATTTACAAAGCCAGCAAATACATCGTACAACAAGAAAACTTGTGAGGGCGTTTGACACACCGATTCATATCTGGAATATCGTGTGGCTCAGGAAATCAGAACCCTTGGTCAAATAACGTCAATTTGTATTGACGACTGGGCAAATGTTACAAGTGGGAAAATCCTCTTTCCTGACTTTACATATTCGAAAAACATAGGATGCATGGGAAGGTGTTGGACACTTGTTTACTCTACGTGGCGGCATTGTTTATGGCAGAAATATTCAACATTTCATATTGTAGGTCTATGACGGCTTAACGTCGTCCTAGTGGTTTGCATTGCTATTAAACGTAATACAGGAGTGTCTTTGCTTCTTTTTGTCTGTAATTTGCCTTTTTTTTCCACAATCAGTCCTCTTCACTGCAGAGGTATGAGGAGGCAACTCCCTGCCCTTCCTTGCTTTAGCCGAATTAGCCCCTCCCCCTCCAATTTAACCACTTTAACCTTCCACTTACGGACACCGCCTTCTCTTGCCCCCCCCCCCCAATCTTCTGCGATTTTTTTCCCAAACGACAAAAGCAGATGGGCTGTACGCTATGAGGTTTTGGACTTCACTTCATAAAAACATGAAGAAATAAAATAATATAGGCCTAAAAAAGAACAAACAAATGAAGTCGAACCTATAATGAAAGTCGGACTTTATTTCCTTTTTTAAACAATCATCCAAAGCTGCAAATTAGAAAAGGATAAAACAATGGGGAAAATGTGGTTTGGAACTCACACCGTCCTCCGATCTCAAAACCATCCAGCTGAGTCATCGGAGAGCTCGACAGCGTAATTCATGGCATTATATACCTGCGTACGTATTATAAAAGCATCGCAGAGGGCGCTCAACAACCATCCAAACGGTATGTTGATTAGGTACAAATAATTTGCTCCCCCCCCCCCTCCCCCGCCGAGGCCTTGCCGGTCAGTATATTGAAGCTCGTCCTGATTACGTTTGAAGTCACCGACATCACTTTATATTGGTAAGGTGCGTGACCCCTCTCCGGCCCCCACCCCGGCCCCTCCGGTTTGTTGTCTGGATCCCTCCATGGTGTTTGCTCATGTTGACTGAAGACGTCATACATGTAATCGGCTTTTCCTAATTTGTTCGGCACAAAAGTCTGTCCTGCTTAAAAGGAGGCGGGTTTTCCCCTGGATTATTCACCTTTGCCTTATATTAGTAACGACAGTTAGTTTTCAACTTGCGATATAATAGAAAACTTTTCAAAAGACCCGAGAGCGTGCATTGCATGGTCAACTGGTCACTTTGTAAAGACAGGGTCTTTATGCGGAATGAGGAAATATGGGCTTTGTGGCAGTGTACTAGCTGAAATGAAATGAAATGGTTCAGCCTATTGCGTCTGGTTCGTGGGAAATCTGGTTTCATTTTAGCATCGGTGTCGTGTAGCCACACACGTAGGCACTCTCGCTCCCACAGCATTGCAATTTGAAGATATTAACCATGGCTAGAATGTCTTGTGTGTTGGTGTCCGTTCTGTGCTGTGTTGGATGGTTCGGTGGGATCCCTGTCGTCAACGGAGGGTGCACATTAAATCACATTGACCAAATACAACCCGACGGTAATCCGGTCGTCGTGGGTGATTCAGTATTACTGAACTGCCGAGCTATTCACCTGCAGCCTCAGGATGGTTGCGTGATAGAGTGGGCAAGACTGGTGTTCACAGGTAGTGCGGAGGAGACACTGGCCAATAATGGGGTAGCCCAGAACCCCAGAGTTGCCATCGTCCTTAACTATAGAGACTCTACAAACAGAGAGGAAATTCTGGTCATCGGAGATGTTGATGTTCAGGATTCTGGTTTGTACTTCTGCCGTTTGAAGGATGCAAACGGTACAGTTTTGACCGCTAGGTTTCGTACCTTGACGGTCATGCCTCGACCTACCGCCGAGATTCCTCCCTGGACTAATAGGTCTGCAAAAACCCCTCTGCCTCGACCTACCACCGAGATTCCGCCCTCGACAAGGCCTGCATCAGCTCCGATGCCGACTTGTGATGATGGTCAGTCTCTTACTCCATGGATTGCTTCGACTGCCGCGCTCCTCGGTCTACTCCTCCCCTCAGTCATCATTAACGTTTACTGCATCCTCAAACATCGCAAGAGCACAGATAAGGATGAAACCCCGACACCCAGAGTTGAACCGTACATGGGGTTACAACCCACCGGTGAGGTACGCAGTCCGTACATGGGACTTACGACCAACGGGACACCAGCTGGGCAACACTCCTCCGCTCTGCCGGCAGGTGACGCGACCCAGCATGTCTACTACCTAGCTCTCAGTGAGGGAAACGGGAGTCTGGGGTACGACTATCCGCGACCAGACGATGCACCAAACCCAGTACAAGTCATTTAGTACAGGAACGTTAACAATTAGCCGGTATTAGAAAGTCATTAGTAATAATATCACTAAAAAAAATTAATTGCATTGTGAAAATCACATTAATTTCGATAAAAATACTTTGCAAAAAGTCACGTTAATACTAGCCTCAAAACTAGCCTTGGTCAAGGCGCAAGTTGTTATTCATCCGGCCGTATAGCGCGGTAAACGATATCCTGGCTAGCGCTAACACTGACTTCACGCGGCCTCTATTTTTATGCAAATCCGTTGGACCGAAGCCCAACTGATTTGCATAAAAATGGTGAACGCGTGATGAGGTCGCTGTTCGCGCTGTATTTTTACTGCACTGCATGCATAGCGCGAGCGAGGATATCGTTTACCGCGCTACGGCCGGATCAGCCTCGACTCCAGGGGCGCGTGCTCGTTTTTACGATCGCGCAAGGCGTGATGGGAAACAACATGGCGCTGCAAGATCGTATCCACGGGGCACGAGGTTGCGGCCGGATGAATAACAGCTTGCGCCGTGACCATGCAAGGCTACGTTAATACTCGATTTTAAAATTCGCTCTTTTCGAATGATATTTTCACTCAAAATCGTCAAGTTACTGTACTTAATACTTATACATAGTTTATGTCTAATATGTACTGAAGTTTCACACTTTGGTATCAAGATAGTGGTTTTGTTTGTAAGGACTAAAAATCACATTTGGAAACGAAATTGATTTCAGTTTTACTATATATGTTCTTTAAGGATGCGTGCATGCCTAATGCGCTTGTTTTGTAAAGTTTTGGTTACACACAGAATGAAACATCAACAGCGATGTAATTCAAATCAGTGGAAACTCATCGAAAGATGTCATTCGGTACGTTAGTTCTCTGCGTAAAGCCCGTACGGTTTCGTCGATATAGCACTAGAATTCAATCCAAATTCAGCAATTGTCAATACCTAGAGTTCGCGGATCCTAAACTCATTGCGTGGGCGGGCGTTAGGTGCACTATTGCCCATCGTGAATGCCGGGTAAACAGGCTCGAGAAATCTCTTATACACGCCATCCAGTTTGTATCTTTGTTACAATTTTCCGCGAATATTGCACATGGACTGACGAAAGACGAAACCAACATAATTTACGGAATATTCCTCAATAACTGCTGCTTTTATTGCATATAATCTGTATTCTTTATTTTTTTTCTGTGTTTAAACCTTTGGCAGTGTACATAAGACGAATTTCTCCATAATTATTTGTATCTGAATAAATATCAGTATCAGTTATTCAATTGTTTGTCAAAAACCTGCATAATACAATATCTGATTTTGGAAGTGCTTACCCGTTATTTTGGTTTCTATTAACGTTTTTAAGCTCACCTATGCAAATAAACTCGGCTCTATGTTGTTTGGATCATGAAAAACTCAAGTTTAACTTTTAGTTTCAGCATCTCTTCGTTTATCCTTGTTTTTTTCCACTAAAAACGTGTATATCATTTTCATTAGTCAACAATTCAATAACTAAGGGGTATTGTATATACATGTAGTATACAAATAAGTTTGTTGTGTGATCTTTAATATTGAATGAATGTGACGCAACATGTTGATAATAAAAGGGGCGGTATAGCCCCATTGTCATGGGGAAAAACATGAGAAAAAAATAATATAAAAGAGAAAAAAGAAATGAATTCGAACCTAATGAAATTAGAATCTTTATTTCACTTTTTTAAGAAGAAAATCCTCCAAAGTCGTAGAAAAGGATAAAACAATTGGAAAATTGTGGTTCCGATCTTCAAACCATCCACCGGAGAGCTCGACGACGTAATTATGAAAGTATCGCAGAGGGCGCTCAACAGCCGTCAAACGATGTTGTTGGGGAAAAAATCCCCCCCCCCGCCCAGGCCTTGCCGGTCAGTATATTGAAGCTCGTCCTGATTACGTTTGAAGTCACAAACGGTCTGTTTTCCGGATCCCTCCACGTTGTGTACTCATTATTGAAGACGTCATAGTTATCGGCGTTTCCTAATTTGTTCAGCACAGAAATCTGTCCCGCTCAAAAGATGGCGGGGTTTCCCCCGATTGTCCAACTTTGCCCCAACCCCCCAGGTAATTTGGCAGCACAAGCCATTTACCATGATTAGCGGGTTAAACATAAAGTGCCTGTAAACATGTTTAAATCCTAATCATTGTTTTACAGTGTGGCTCTCTGGGACCAGCAAAATTGTGGTTTTATACAATTGACCTATCACGGTAGAATTGCGTTAGAATCGCATCAACGCAGCTTGTGAATTATTGCCCAATTGCATGACAAAAAAACGGACGCAGAACACGCAACATCATTCTGAGACAAACAAAACTTAACGTACAAATTTCCATAGGGTTGTTAACAAATTATTAACAATAAGCTTTGTGAGTACTGTTGCAGTCGCTTTTAATGCCGACACGAGGCAGAATTTTCCTATAACTTATTAGGAGTTGATCTTTAACTGTGGAAAGTGTGATCTTTCTGGTGTATCATTTTGTTGATTGCTCATTCCGAATAATATTACTTCTAATTAAGAGATTGCGACTGATGTGAGATTTACCTCCGAGTACATAAACATTGCAGATTGTCGAATGTTTTAGTGAGACTTCTACTTTCCCGACTGTTTTTAAATACACGTACAAGTTCATTTTTTGCGCACTAAGAGTGAATAAAGGCATTCGGCACTCAGTACATAATGTTTAATGTTGTTTATTTTTTTTAAAATGTTTTAAACAGATCATAATGCACGCAATCAAGTTGAGCAGTTAACACAGACGTTATTTGAATGGATTGATTGTAAAAATTTAATAACATGTATCTTGAGTTTTTGAATCAAAACATCCTTGTGTTGGCGTTTTGGTGCATTATTGCCCAACGTGAATGCTGGTTATACAGGCTCGAGAAATCCCTTATACACGCCAGTACCATCCAGTCATTCTTTTGGTTATTATTTCCCAAATATCGACTGACGAAAGACGAAACACTGTGTCATGGCAAACATCGAATATACCATTTTGGAAATGCTAACTCATGATTTTTGGTTTCTGTTAACGTGCAATTATTCACGCAACAAACTTAGTCCAAGGCCATCAACACAACAGATTTCTTTTTGTCAGCACCATGGCATCATTTGAAAGGATTGTTGTATTTATAGCCTCAGTGAATGCATCGTACAACAAGGAAACCAGTGTGGGCGTTTGATGGATACACGGATTCCCAGCCTGAATGCCGTAGGCCTATACACTGGTGCGGGAAATCACAACCCTTGGACCGGTCAAATGACGCACTTTGTGTTGACGTCTGGGAAGAAGGTGATGGGAAAATCCTCTTTCCTGACTTTACATCTTCGAAAAACAGAGAGGTGGGAAGGGGTTGGACACTTGTTTACTCTAGGTGGCGGCATTGTTTATGGCAGAAATATTCAACATTTCATATTGTAGGTCTATAACGGCTTAACGTCGTCCTAGTGGTTTGCACTGCTATTAAACGTAATACAGGAGTGTCTTTGCTGTTCTTTTTGTCTGTATTCATGCCTTTTTCCACAATCAGTCCTCTTCACTGCAGAGGTATGAGGAGACAACCCCCTGCCCTTCCTTGCTTTAGCCGAATTAGCCCCTCCCCCTCCAATATAACCACTTTAGCCTTCCCCTTACGGACATCGCCTTCTAGTCCCCCCCCCCCCCGTCTTCTGCGATTTTTTTTCCAAACGACAAAAGCAGATGGGCTGTACGCTATGAGGTTTTGGACTTTACTTCCTAAAAACATGAGAAAAAAATAACGTAGGCCTAAAAAAGAAAAAAACAAATGAAGTCGAACCTCTGATGAAAGTCGGACTTTATTTCCTTTTTTAAACAATCATCCAAAGCTGCAAATTTGAAAAGGATAAAACAATGGGGAAACCATCTCAAAACCATCCAGCTGAGTCATCGGAGAGCTCGACAGCGTAATTCATGGCATTATATACCTGAGTACGTATTATAAAAGCATCGCAGAGGGCGCTCAACAACCATCTAAACGGTATGTTGTTTGGGTACAAATAATTTGGCCCCCCCCCCTCCCCGCCCAGGCCTTGCCGGTCAGTATATTGAAGCTCGTCCTGATTACGTTTGAAGTCACCGACCACATTTTATATTGGTAAGGTGCGTGACCCCTCCCCGGCCCCCCGGCCCCCCGGCCCCAGCCCCTCCGGTCTGTTCTCTGGTTCCCTCCATGGTGTTTGCTCATGTTGACTGAAGACGTCATAATCGGCTTTTCCTACTTAGTTCGGCACAAAAGTCTGGCGGGTTTTCCCCTGGATTATATTCACCTTATATTCACCTTTGCCCTATATTAGTCACGACAGATATAATAGAAAACCCGAGAGCGTGTATTGTATGGTCAACTGGTCACTTTGTAAAGACAGGGTCTTTATGCGGAATGAGGAAATATGGGCTTTGTGGCAGTGTACCAGCTGAAATGAAATGAAATGGTTCAGCCTACTGCGTCAGGTTTGTGGGAAATCTGGTTCCATTTTAGCATCGGTGTCGTGTAGCCACACACGTAGGCACTCTCGCTCCCACAGCATTGCAATTTGAAGATCTTAACCATGGCTACAATGTCTTGTGTGGTGTTGTCCGTTTTGTGCTGTGTTGGATGGTTCGGTGGGATCCCTGTCGTCAATGGAGTGTGCACATTAAATTCCCTTTACCAATATCGACCCCAGCCAGATAATCCGGTCGTCGTGGGTGATTCAGTTCAACTGCTCGCCGTAGCTGATAACCTCGTACAGGATGGCTGCGGGATAGAGTGGGCACGACTGGTGGATACATGTAGTGCGGAGGAGACACTGGCCAAAAATGGGGTAGCCCAGAACCCCAGAGTAGCCATCGTCCTTAAGAGTATAGATCCTATGAGGAGAGAGATATTTTTGGTCATCAGTGATGTTGATGTTCAGGATTCTGGTTATTACTTCTGCCGTTTGAAGGACGCAAACGGTACAGTTGTTAGGGCTAGGTCTTTAACCGTTACAGTCATGCCTCGACCTACCGCCGAGATTCCTCCGTGCATAGAGCACTCTGCTCCGTGGACTAATGAGACTACATCAGCCCCTCTGCCCATAGAGCAAGGAACGACTCTGCCGACTTGTGATGATTGTCAGTCCCTTACTCCATGGATTGCTTCGACTGCCGCGCTCCTCGGTCTACTCCTACCCTCAGTCATCATTAACGTTTACTGCATCCTCAAACATCGCAAGAGCACAGATAAGGATGAAACCCCGACACCCAGAGTTGAACCGTACATGGGGTTACAACCCACCGGTGAGGTACGCAGTCCGTACATGGGACTGGCGACCAACGGGACACCAGCCGAGCAACACTCCTCCGCGCTGCCGGCAAGTGAAGCGACCCAGCATGTCTACTACCTTGCTCTCAGTGAGGGAAACGGGAGTCTGGGGTACGACTATCCGCGACCAGACGATGCACCAAACCCAGTACAAGTCATTCAGTACAGGAACGTTAACAATTAGCCGATATTAGAATGTCATTAGTAATAATATCACTCAAAAAAATTAATGGTTTCTGATTTTTAAAGATAATTTAGAGTGAAAATCACATTAACTTACATGGAAATACTTTGTAAAAAGTTGCGTTAAGGCCAAAAAGAAAATAAGTTGGTCTCTCTTCAGCGCGCGCGTAGATTTTAATCATGCGCGTCAATCTTTTTTTTCCAAAATGTTCCGCGGTAGCTCCAACAGCGCCCTCTATTGCCGCACCTCCTCAATTTGTTTTACCAAAGAGCACCAAGGAATGGGAATTTGCACCAAGGCAAATGATCGAGAGCACCAAGGCAAATTATGGAGGACACCAATGTACATGAGGACACCAAATAGCAAAATAGTACCCCACCTTGTCTGTACAATCCAAGCTTGAAGAAATAAAAAAGCCAAAAAAAAATAAATAACGCGTCCCCGCGTCAATTCCGGAACTTTGGTCTGACCAGAGACCGAATATTTTTTCTTTTTGGCCTAATACTCGATTTTAAAGTTCGCTCTTTTAGAATGATATTTTCACTCGAAAGCGTCAAGTTACTGTACTTATACATAGTTTTTGTCTAATATGCCCTGAAGTTTCACACTTTGGAATCAAGATAGTGGTTTTGTTTTTAAGGACTAAAAATCAAATTTGGAAACGAAACTGATCTCAGTTTCACATTTTTACTATTTTCTTTAAGGATGCGTGCATGCCTAATGCGCACAGTTTGTACATATTTTGTCACACAGAATGAAACATCAACAGCGGTGTAATTTAAATCAGTGGTAACTCATCGAGAGATATCATTCGGTACGTTAGTTCTCTGCACAAAGCCCGTACGGTTTCGTCGATATAGCACTAGAATTCAATCCAAATTCAGCAATTATCAATACCTAGAGTTTGCGGATCCTAAACTCATTGTGTGGGCGGGCGTTTGGTGCACTATTGCCTATCGTGAATGCCGGTTATACAGTCTCAGGAAATCTCTTATACACGCCATCCAGTTTGTATCTTTGTTAGAATTTTCCGCGAATTTTGCACATTGACTGACGAAAGGCGAAACCAACATAATTTACGGAATATTCATCAATAACTGTTGCTTGTATGGTATGTATTTTTATCTGTATACTGTATTTTCTGTGTTTAAAACTCTGGCAGTGTTCATAGGACGAATTTCTCCATATTTTTATCTGGAGACCAACAATGTATTGTATCAGTCATTCAATGTTTGCCAAAAACCTGCATAATACAATATCTGATTTTGGAAATGCTTACCCATTATTTTGGTTTCTATTATCAAGCAATTATTGCTATTGTAGTTGCACGCAGCAAATTTAGTCCAAGGTTATCTACAGATTTCTTTTTTAGCACCATGACATTGAAAGGATTACATTTACAAAGCCAGCAAATACATCGTACAACAAGAAAACTTGTGAGGGCGTTTGACACACCGATTCATATCTGGAATATCGTGCGGCTCAGGAAATCAGAACCCTTGGTCAAATAGCGTCAATTTGTATTGACGACTGGGCAAAATGTTGCAAGTGGGAAAATCCTCTTTCCTGACTTTACATATTCGAAAAACATATGATGCATGGGAAGGTGTTGGACACTTGTTTACTCTACGTGGCGGCATTGTTTATGGCAGAAATATTCAACATTTCATATTGTAGGTCTATGACGGCTTAACGTCGTCCTAGTGGTTTGCACAGCTATTAAACGTAATACAGGAGTGTCTTTGCTGTTCTTTTTGTCTGTATTCGTGCCTTTTTCCACAATCAGTCCTCTTCACTGCAGAGGTATGAGGAGACAACCCCCTGCCCTTCCTTGCTTTAGCGGAATTAGCCCCTCCCCCTCCAATATAACCACTTTAGCCTTCCCCTCACGGACACCGCCTTCTAGTGCCCCCCCCCCCCAATCTTCTGCGATTTTTTTTCCAAACGACAAAAGCAGATGGGCTGTACGCTATGAGGTTTTGGACTTTACTTCCTAAAAACATGAGAAAAAAATAATGTAGGCCTAAAAAAGAAAAAAACAAATGAAGTCGAACCTCTGATGAAAGTCGGGCTTCATTTCCTTTTTTTAAACAATCATCCAAAGCACTGCTGCAAATTAGAAAAGGATAAAACAATGGGGAAAATGTGGTTGGAACTCACACCGTCCTCCGATCTCAAAACCATCCAGCTGAGTCATCGGAGAGCTCGACAGCGTAATTCATGGCATTATATACCTGAGTACGTATTATAAAAGCATCGCAGAGGGCGCTCAACAACCATCTAAACGGTATGTTGTTTGGGTACAAATAATTTGGATCCCTCCTCCCCCGCCCAGGCCTTGCCGGTCAGTACATTGAAGCTCGTACTGATTACGTTTGAAGTCACCGACATCATTTTATATTGGTAAGGTGCGTGATCCCTCCCCGGCCCCCCGGCCTCGGCCCCTCCGGTTTGTTTTCTGGATCCCTCCATGGTGTTTGCTCATGTTGACTGAAGACGTCATCATCGGCTTTTCCTAATTTGTTCGGCACAAAAGTCTGTCC
The DNA here is from genome assembly GCA_029964075.1 of Patiria pectinifera. Classification (NCBI taxonomy): domain Eukaryota; kingdom Metazoa; phylum Echinodermata; class Asteroidea; order Valvatida; family Asterinidae; genus Patiria; species Patiria pectinifera. Next base: position 314,340 of record CM057134.1, on the reverse strand, counting down.
TGCTCAAAAGGAGGCGGGTTTTCCCCTGGATTATTCACCTTTGCCTTATATTAGTCACGACAGTTAGTTTTCAACTTGCAATATAATAGAAAACTTTTCAAAAGACCTTAGAGTTATGGTCAACTGGTCACTTTGTAAAGACAGGGTCTTTATGCGGAATGAGGAAATATGGGCTTTGTGGCAGTGTACTAGCTGAAATGAAATGAAATGGTTCAGCCTATTGCGTCAGGTTTGTGGGAAATCTGGTTTCATTTTTGCATCGGTGTCGTGTAGCCACACACGTAGGCACACTCGCTCCCACAGCATTGCAACTTGAAGATATCAACCATGGCTACAATGTCTTGTGTGTTGGTGTCCGTTCTGTTCTGTGTTGGGTGGTTCGGTGGGATCCCTGTCGTCAATGGAGGGTGTACATTAAATCACATTGACCAAATACAACCCGACGGTAATCCGGTCGTCATGGGTGATTCAGTTCTACTGAACTGCCGCGCTATTCACCTGCAGCCTCAGGATGGCTGCGTGATAGAGTGGGCAAGACTGGTGTTTACAGGTAGTGCGGAGGAGACACTGGCCAATAATGGGGTAGCCCAGAACCCCAGAGTTGCCATCGTCCTTAACTATAGAGACTCTACAAACAGAGAGGAAATTCTGGTCATCGGAGATGTTGATGTTCAGGATTCTGGTTTGTACTTCTGCCGTTTGAAGGATGCAAACGGTACAGTTTTGACCGCTAGGTTTCGTACCTTGACGGTCATGCCTCGACCTACCGCCGAGATTCCTCCCTGGACTAATAGGTCTGCAACAACCCCTCTGCCTCGACCTACCACCGAGATTCCGCCCTCGACTAGGCCTGCATCAGCTCCGATGCCGACTTGTGATGATGGTCAGTCTCTTACTCCATGGATTGCTTCGACTGCCGCGCTCCTCGGTCTACTCCTCCCCTCAGTCATCATTAACGTTTACTGCATCCTCAAACATCGCAAGAGCACAGATAAGGATGAAACCACGACACCCAGAGTTGAACCGTACATGGGGTTACAGCCCACCGGTGAGGTACGCAGTCCGTACATGGGACTTACGACCAACGGGACACCAGCCGAGCAACACTCCTCCGGTAGCAGACCAGTAAATAAACTTCCATTGAACCCAATGGTAAATGCTCCCACTTCAAAAATTCGGGAAAAATACTCACAACTCTCCAAGGTGTTCGAGACACACATCAAATTAAAGCTTATTTCATCATCTTTCATTTTCTTTTCAATTTTCGGGGGGTCAACTGATGACTTTTAGGAGAAATTTCCATCTGAAGATGATCACCCCTGAAAATAGTCCTGAAGCCCATCGCCATTTTGAAAAACGATGCCTACACTCCATTGCAAAGTAGAGCGCTTTTAGGGTCCAAATTACATCAAAATTACACAGAACTGCAAGCTCCAAGTCCTGTGCACGGTTTCCACCCATATTTTTTACAAACCCTCAAGTTCATGGCCCACAGCATGCTCAAATACCGAAGATTTTGAGGGCATGCAAATCGTGATTTGGCCGGCGCGGGCAATTTCGGACCGATTTACTGGTCTGCACCCTATATCCGCGCTGCCGGCAAGTGAAGCGACCCAGCATGTCTACTACCTTGCTCTCAGTGAGGGAAACGGGAGTCTGGGGTACGACTATCCGCGACCAGACGATGCACCAAACCCAGTACAAGTCATTCAGTACAGGAATGTTAACAATTAGCCGATATTAGAATGTCATTAGTAATAATATCACTAAAAAAAATTAATCACATTGTGAAAATCACATTAATTTCGATAAAAATACTTTGCAAAAAGTCACGTTAATACTAGCCTCAATACTAGCCTTGGTCAAGGCGCAAGTTGTTATTCATCCGGCCGTATAGCGCGGTAAACGATATCCTGGCTAGCGCTAACAGTGACTTCACGCGGCCTCTATTTTTATGCAAATCAGTTGGACCCAGGTCCAACTGATTTGCATAAAAATGGTGAACGCGTGATGAGGTCGCTGTTCGCGCTGTATTTTTACTGCACTGCATGCATAGCGCGAGCGAGGATATCGTTTACCGCGCTACGGCCGGATCAGCCTCGACTCCAGGGGCGCGTGCTCGTTTTTACGATCGCGCAAGGCGTGATGGGAAACAACATGGCGCTGCAAGATCGTATCCACGGGGCACGAGGTTGCGGCCGGATGAATAACAGCTTGCGCCTTGACCATGCAAGGCTACGTTAATACTCGATTTTAAAGTTCGCTCTTTTCGAATGATATTTTCACTCAAAATCGTCAAGTTACTGTACTTAATACTTATACATAGTTTATGTCTAATATGTACTGAAGTTTCACACTTTGGTATCAAGATAGTGGTTTTGTTTTTAAGGACTAAAAATCACATTTGGAAACGAAATTGATTTCAGTTTTACTATATATGTTCTTTAAGGATGCGTGCATGCCTAATGCGCTTGTTTTGTAAAGTTTTGGTTACACACAGAATGAAACATCAACAGCGGTGTAATCAAATCAGTGGAAACTCATCGGGAGATGTCATTCGGTACGTTAGTTCTCTGCGCAAGGCCCGTACGGTTTCGTCGATATAGCACTAGAATTCAATCCAAATTTAGCAATTATCAATACGTAGAGTTTGTGGATCCTAAACTCATTGCGTGGGCGGGCGTTTGGTGCACTATTGCCCATCGTGAATGCCGGGTAAACAGGCTCGAGAAATCTCTTATACACGCCATCCAGTTTGTATCTTTGTTAGAATTTTCCGCGAATATTGCACATGGACTGACGAAAGGCGAAACCAACATAATTTACGGAATATTCATCAATAACTGTTGCTTGTATGGTATGTATTTTTATCTGTATACTGTATTTTCTGTGTTTAAAACTCTGGCAGTGTTCATAGGACGAATTTCTCCATTTTTTATCTGGAGACCAACAATGTATTGTATCAGTTATTCAATTGTTTGCCAAAAACCTGCATAATACAATATCTGATTTTGGAAATGCTTACCCATTATTTTGGTTTCTATTATCAAGCAATTATTGCTATTGTAATTGCACGCAGCAAATTTAGTCCAAGGTTATCTACAGATTTCTTTTTTTTAGCACCATGACATTGAAAGGATTACATTTACAAAGCCAGCAAATACATCGTACGACAAGAAAACTTGTGAGGGCGTTTGACACACCGATTCATATCTGGAATATCGTGTGGCTCAGGAAATCAGAACCCTTGGTCAAATAACGTCAATTTGTATTGACGACTGGGCAAATGTTACAAGTGGGAAAATCCTCTTTCCTGACTTTACATATTCGAAAAACATAGGATGCATGGGAAGGTGTTGGACACTTGTTTACTCTACGTGGCGGCATTGTTTATGGCAGAAATATTCAACATTTCATATTGTAGGTCTATGACGGCTTAACGTCGTCCTAGTGGTTTGCATTGCTATTAAACGTAATACAGGAGTGTCTTTGCTTCTTTTTGTCTGTAATTTGCCTTTTTTTTCCACAATCAGTCCTCTTCACTGCAGAGGTATGAGGAGGCAACTCCCTGCCCTTCCTTGCTTTAGCCGAATTAGCCCCTCCCCCTCCAATTTAACCACTTTAACCTTCCACTTACGGACACCGCCTTCTCTTGCCCCCCCCCCCCCAATCTTCTGCGATTTTTTTCCCAAACGACAAAAGCAGATGGGCTGTACGCTATGAGGTTTTGGACTTTACTTCCTAAAAACATGAGAAAAAAATAATGTAGGCCTAAAAAAGAAAAAAACAAATGAAGTCGAACCTCTGATGAAAGTCGGGCTTCATTTCCTTTTTTTAAACAATCATCCAAAGCACTGCTGCAAATTAGAAAAGGATAAAACAATGGGGAAAATGTGGTTTGGAACTCACACCGTCCTCCGATCTCAAAACCATCCAGCTGAGTCATCGGAGAGCTCGACAGCGTAATTCATGGCATTATATACCTGAGTACGTATTATAAAAGCATCGCAGAGGGCGCTCAACAACCATCTAAACGGTATGTTGTTTGGGTACAAATAATTTGGCCCCCCCCCCCTCCCCGCCCAGGCCTTGCCGGTCAGTATATTGAAGCTCGTCCTGATTACGTTTGAAGTCACCGACCACATTTTATATTGGTAAGGTGCGTGACCCCTCTCCGGCCCCCCGGCCCCAGCCCCTCCGGTTTGTTTTCTGGATCCCTCCATGGTGTTTGCTCATGTTGACTGAAGACGTCATCATCGGCTTTTCCTAATTTGTTCGGCACAAAAGTCTGTCCTGCTCAAAAGGAGGCGGGTTTTCCCCTGGATTATTCACCTTTGCCTTATATTAGTCACGACAGTGAGTTTTCAACTTGCGATATAATAGAAAACTTTTCAAAAGACCCGAGAGCGTGTATTGTATGGTCAACTGGTCACTTTGTAAAGACAGGGTCTTTATGCGGAATGAGGAAATATGGGCTTTGTGGCAGTGTACTAGCTGAAATGAAATGAAATAGTTCAGCCTATTGCGTCAGGTTCGTGGGAAATCTGGTTTCATTTTAGTATCGGTGTCTTGTAGCCACAGACGTATGGGCACTGTCGCTCCCGCAGTTGCAATTTGAAGAAATAATTATTGACCATGGGTAGAATGTCTTGTGTGGTGTTGTCCGTTCTGTGCTGTGTTGGGTGGTTCGGTGGATCCCCTGTCGTCAATGGAGTGGGCACCTTAAACTTGTACCGATCACAACCCGATGGTAATCCGGTCGTGGGTGATGCAGTTCAACTGGTATGCCGTGCTACTGACCTACAGGCTGGCTACGTGATGGAGTGGGCAAGACTGGTGCTTACAGCTCATGCCGAGGAGATATTGTCCAATAATGGGGTAGTCCGTAACCCCAGATTTGCCATCTCCCTCCGGTATATAGATTCTACAACCACAGAGGAAATTCTTGTCATCGGTGATTTTGATGTACATGACTCTGGTTCGTACTTCTGCCGGTTGAAGGGTACAGATGGTGTAGTTTTGACGGCTAGGTCTTACTCCTTGATGGTCATGCCTCGACCTACCACCGAGATTCCGCCCTCGACTAGGCCTGCATCAGCTCCGATGCCGACTTGTGATGATGGTCAGTCTCCCACTCCATGGATTGCTTCGACTGCCGCGCTCCTCGGTCTACTCCTACCCTCAGTCATCATTAACGTTTACTGCATCCTCAAACATCGCAAGAGCACAGATAAGGATGAAACCCCGACACCCAGAGTTGAACCGTACATGGGGTTACAACCCACCGGTGAGGTACGCAGTCCGTACATGGGACTTACGACCAACGGGACACCAGCCGAGCAAAGCTCCTCCGCGCTGCCGGCAAGTGAAGCGACCCAGCATGTCTACTACCTAGCTCTCAGTGAGGGAAACGGGAGTCTGGAGTACGACTATCCGCGACCAGACGATGCACCAAACCCAGTTCGTGGAACAAATGGAGTCAGTCAGTACCGGAACGTTAACAATTAAACATTAATCATATCTGCCATATTAATATCTACCATGTTTCTATCAAGTAGCCTCTAATTTCTAAAGAGATGAACTATGGACAAGACGATTAAGGGTGAAAATCACTTTGATTTTATAGATTGAAATGCTTTGAAAAGGTCACTTTAGTTTAGTCCTCCGTATTGAAAGCTTATGTTTGATGCAAATCGAAATTTTCAATCGAAACCTTTACCAATGTTTTAGTAATTGTGAATTTATTGCGCAGTTTTGTACAAATGCAGAGCTGTTTAGGGTAATTCAAAAGTCGTAAATTATTGATACAAGTTGATCTGAACTTTGAATCCTGTACGTTTTAAAAAGTCACTCACACATGGTGTTCTTTCGTCACCTTCAGACCAACTTCCTAGTTTCTGTCTGTCTTTAATAATAATCAGAGTTTGAACAATAGGTGAAAAAGGGAAATAACTCACAAAGTATACAGTTAAGGTAATCCTATAGTCTGTACAAGACCTGGCTATTTTAAAACTCCCGCGTTACGTTCAGCCTGCTGGAACATGTGACGGAGTAATGTTCTCGATGTTGCCTTTCCCTTTTATTATTAGGCCAAAAAAAAAAGTCTCCGGTTTCTGGTATGGAGCTTGTCCAAAAAGTGGTGCGGCGACGCGGCTTTTTTTTTTTTTTTACCCGACTTTTTTGCTTCAAATTTGCTTCAAAAGTCGGCTGATGACTGCAAATGGTGCCCGACTAAACTTAGTGCAAATATATGGGAGTCCAGAGAGGTCACATAAAGCTTATTCTCGATCATAACCCCATCTAAAAACACGTTAAAATTGTGCAGCAGCAGAATTCCAGTCAAATCAGTGAGTTTGGCGGTTTTGAGACATCATCTTTCATTGAAAAAAAAACGTTTTCATTTTGCCGACGCGCATGGCTACGGCGACGCGCGCGCATACCAGAAACCGGAGACTTTTTTTTTGGCCTTAAGGTACCGGGTATATTTTTGAGGATTTTGTTGTATTTTGGACGGATATTTTTGGGCTGTGTGATAGGGCCTGGGTGTGTCGGCGTGACATGGTGGCCATGTTAGCCCGGTCTTAATTTTCCTGAAATCTCGAGTAAGTTTGGGACAAAAGTCAGTTTTGAAGTCGCTTAAGGGTGTTTTGCAACTCCTTGACATGGGATTTAGGGGGATTGAAAATGGATGGCTGATATTTTCACAGGTTTTGCTGGCGAGAACTAGCCCGGTTAATTGTTGACAATTATTTTATGTTAGTGCATGTACATCATTGTACATGGATAGCCTACCTGGCTGTTAATTTTAAGAGATTCTCCTGGAACATTTCTTTTTGGTTATTGTGGAATTTGTAATTTTGTTTGTGCATTCCTCATAAGCCAACATTTTTGGTTTATGCAAATTTGGGCGTGGCTTGGAATTTCGATCAGATCTTTTGTTAAATGGGGATTAATCCCATTTTCATTGGTTCTTGCCAGCACCTGGGTGTTGTACATGTGTAGACGAGTCAAATGTTTGCATTATTGTTTTGTAACTGGTATTTTCCGGTCTGGGTGGTCGCACACCTTCAAATTGTAAGTGTTAATGTTTTAAAATGAGAAGTGAAATTTGGTTTTGATTGAATTTTGCCGGCCTATAATTTGTTGTGATTTGTATTTATTAATTTGCACCTTCATGGTAATTTAATTAAGCGAGTAATTTTCTCTAAAAATTAAGAGGCCAGGAGCTTCATTCTTCTAACTTGGGATACTCTTTTAATTTAACTTAATCAAACACCTTTTTTATTCATTATGAAAGCGAGTTGCTAAACGGAAGGAAATGAATTTATTTTTGTGAAATCCCAATGTGCTTTTTAAAAACTAATTTAATTAAAAAAAATCAAAAGGGAGCTTCCATCAAAGATTTTTCAACTTTTATTTCCTTGATGAAGTTTGTAAGTTTGTCCGGAATTTTTAAGAGACTTATAGTCGCCACCCTCCCCTACGGCACGCTACAATATTTCATAAAATATTAAAACAATAAACATTTTTCAGGGTGTGGGGGGGATGTCGGCCGTAAATGTTTAGAAGCTTATACTGTCAATGCAGATGTGTTCCTCCTGGCTACCGATGCCGACAAGGTGAGCGTCTTGACAATATTCCTCCGCTGCAAGCTCACAAGTCAGTTTCAAGTCCTGCTGGAGAAAGTATCAGCTGTCTTCAAAGCTTGTCCATCGGCCGCTTGGCTTTCAGGCTATGTAAGTGAGAATGCAAATATGCCATATCATTTGATGACTGTATATCAATCTTTCCTTGGGCCAAAAAAAAAAGTCTCCGGTTTCTGGTATGGAGCTTGCCCCAAAAGTGGTGCGGCGACGCGGCTTTTTTTTTTTTTTTACCTGTTTTTTTTTTTTTTGCTTCAAATGTCGGCTGATGACCGCAAATGGTGCCCGACTAAACTTAGTGCAAATATATGGGAGTCCAGAGAGGCCTCATAAATCTTATTCTCGATCATAACCCCTTCTAAAAACACGTTAAAATTGTGCAGCAGCAGAATTCCAGTCAAACCAGTGAGTTTGGCGGTTTTGAAACATCATCTTGTATTGAAAAAAAACCTTTTTCATTTTGCCGACGCGCATGGCTACGGCGACGCGCGCGCATACCAGAAACCGGAGACTTTTTTTTTTGGCCTTGTCTAAGTTGTCTCACCCTACATGTAGCTGCCAACTCAGTCTCTAGGTCGTCCTGTGCATGCACAGACATGCGTACAATTGAATGAAAGAACCATTCACTGTATGTATGATGTAGAAATAGTTTATGTGTCAAGGATTAACGTAGGGGCCGACACATTTTCAGAAAGGTTAAACAAAAACACAAGCACATACACAAACATAGAAGAAAATATTAACATGTCATAAACCATTTTTCAATCACGCAGATATTCAGTTTATTATGAAACCGATCTTATTCTCATTAAAATTTTGATTTAAAACGATATTTATAAATTAAGGTTTTTTTGTACATTTTTATATTTACTAACAACACTTATTACCTGAAACAAAGTCCATCCAAGTACTAGTTAGCTCAAGTAGTTTTAGAAGAAAATGTCATACAGAGACTTATTAAAACGATTACAAAACAAAGGACAAAATTAGGGTAAGGATATTACAACACAAAAACTCATCAAAATGCTTTAATTAGGATGCAAGCCCACATTATTCAAACTAATAGTGGATATACTTCAAACAACAATATCTCTAACTCTTCGAAAAGCCATTCTTATTGGTGAGCTTTTCTCTTTAATCATTGCAATTTGGAAATTCTTACTTACAGTTTATCACCAAAAGAATCACAAAATAAAATTGCAAATTTCATTGAACAACTTGGGATTGAAGTATTCACATCATTGGGACACTTCGACACTTGTAGGCACCCCCAGTTTAGCCGACCACAATTGTTTTCCATTCACCTTGATACCAGACTAACACTGAGTAAAGTGTAGTGTGATAATTCTGCATCCTTTAATTTAAGTTACGACTTGTTCTACATTTCACTGATGTTTAAAATTATAAATATATAAAAACATCACCAAGGAAGATTTTGTTTACAAAATAAAATGATTAAAGGGATTAAAGGTTGATATGTTAAATTAAATTATTATCTATATCAGGCTTCCAGCGGTAAAAATAAATCAGCGTATTGTATGCTTTCATAAAAAGTACCTGGATGACTGCAATAATAAAGTACCCAGTTGACTGCAATAATATTATTATTGCAGTCATCCGGGCATTTTCGCTGGTTCCCGCACAATCAAGAGCATAGAAAGTCACAGTTCTTGCGGATCAATTATTAATAATAATAATATTGGATGACTTGTTTTCGGTGGATACAAGAATATGTTGCACTCGCTATGACAATATTGCATTCGTCTTCGACTCGTGCAATATTGTCATAGCTCGTGCAATATATTCTTGTATCCACCTCAAAGCCATCCAATATTATATAATTGTTTCATACCTTGAATACACACCCCAATAGGATATTCACTGCGGTAATACTTTTTACTCAAGTCATAAAAGTGACTTTACTTTCAAGCTGTCTTTCATCAAGCAATATCAAATTTAAGATTTGAATATATCTTGAAGTCAGCTGGGGTATTTTCATCCACAGCTGCATATATGTGTAAGAGGAAAAACAAAAAGTAGAAGTAAGGTTTATTCCTTTCCCTTTCCTATAAATAACACGTGAAGGCCAATTTATAGAGTGATCACAATCATACATGTACAGTCGACTCTCGTTAGTACAAACTCTGTTAATACAAAATTCTGGTTATAACAAACATAAAGCCTTGGTCCCGACTGTGCATTTATGTGCACAATGAGTGGGACTGATGTACCGCTTGATACAAAATTCTGATATAACAAACAATTTGGCTAGGTCAGAAACGAGTTTGTTATAACGAGACTCGACTGTAGATTTCATTATACAATTCATGTGCCCATTTGGAGATTATTTTGCCAGTTTATAACATTTGTCCTTCTTGAACATGTTGAAATGAAGCATTAGATAGTACGCCCAGTTTATAGCAAGCAGGAACACTGCAAGGGATTGCACAGCTGAGCAGAGATCATGAGAATGCCAGGCAGTGTTGTAAACATATAGTCCAGTCCATCACAAGTCCTCCAGACTAAAGTCAATCAAATTGTGACGGGATTTTGTGAGATGTCTTGTGACTGACTTTACTTTGGACCGGAATTTGGGCGATTCACAATGCAGTGTGCCCACCAAGAGTTTACCACGGAAGGTTCTTTTGTCCTTGTGCCATGTGGGAGATGGTGGACAAATTCGTAGCGCGGGACATTTGAAATTGTTAGTTTTTCCAGCCTGTAGTTTCGTAAGGGTATGATTCAAGTATAGTGCCCTTTTCTTTTTATCAATACGCTGTTTTCTGTAAGACGGAAGAACGCTATGCCCCAATCTATAACAAATTAGCTCAAGTTGTCTACCGACAGTCGTTCAAATGGGCCATGTTTTGTCGACCGTAAACTTGAAAAATGGACTCCCCATGGCAAACTCTTGGTGGCGCACTGCATTGTGAATCGCTTGAATTGTAAAGGACTTGTGATGGAGTTGGACTTGACTTGAACACAGATATCAAGACACGACTCAGTTATTGTTTTCAGTCCTTACGCCCTGATTCTGTGCTATCTTAGAATCTTTGACTTGAAGAAGTCCCTGGAAGTTAGGATAAGGGTTACAGGTCAGACTGGCCTGGGAGGTCAGCAATTGATCAATCAATCCTATCTCCTGACTACGTCTCTTCATATCTTCCTCTGGAGTCCAAGACATGTCGTGTTCTAGACGATAGCAGGCAATGTACTCATGTGGACAGCTCTTACCCCACTCCTGTAAGACAAGGGAGATGCACAAAGTGATTATTTTACACTAGGAAACAAACTTGAATTGCTTAAGTGATGATTGTCTTGACGCAGATCTGTAATCGAGACAATCTCAACTCAATCATAAGTAAATTCAGGAGTCAATGTACAAGTCAGATCACAAGTAACTGCCTAACAAGTGAATCGGATGAACAATGGCAGATGAATGCCTTGCTTCAGTTCATTCGAGACTGAATGACTTGTGATGACTTGTGATGACTTGTGATGACTTGTGATGACTTGTGATTACATGTGATGACATGTGATGACTTGTGATGACTTGTGATTACTTGTGATGACGTGATGACTTGTGATGACTTGTGATGACTTGTGATGACTTGTGATTACTTGTGATGACTTGTGATGACTTGTGATGACTTGTGATTACTTGTGATGACTTGTGATGACTTGTGATGACTTGTGATGACATGTGATGACATGTGATGACTTGTGATGACTTGTGATTACTTGTGATTACTTGTGATGACATGTGATGACTTGTGATGACTTGTGATGACTTGTAATGACTTGTGTTGACTTGTGATGACTTGTGATGACCGACTTATGACGACTTGTGATGACTTGTGATGACATGTGATGACGTGATGACTTGTGATGACTTGTGATGACTTGTGATTACATGTGATGACATGTGATGACTTGTGATGACTTGTGATTACTTGTGATGACTTGTGATTACTTGTGATGACATGTGATGACTTGTGATGACTTGTGATTACTTGTGATGACGTGATGGCTTGTGATGACTTGTGATGACTTGTGATGACTTGTGATTACTTGTGACGACTTGTGGTCACTTGTGACTGACTTGATTACAAATGTGGCCTTTTAAAAGAATTTACTTTACATTTCAAAACTCCTATTTCTTCTTGAAGCCAAAAATGAAAGTACGTATAACAATAAAACCTAAAGGCATAATAAAGGCCACCGGAGGTGGCAAAACTTAAAAAGGTGAAAAAACTTTAAAAAGTTACAACAAACAGAAAAACATGGTAGGAGCTACATGTATGAATCATTCATTGTAAAGGTTAGCCAGCCTTATAAAAATCAATCCATTCAAGATACACTTTAAGCTTTTGCTTAAAAGTATTATAATGAATTCCACAGCTCAGGTCCAGAACATTTGATATTTTATCTAAACACAATCAGTTCCCTGTGGTAAATAGACCCAATTTCTCACCTGAGGTGAGAGAATGGAGAAGTACTTCTGACCGGATTGTCGTTTGTAGAGATAATAGGTCTGTCCGGGTCGTTTCTTGATGTTACACGCTGCGTGATGCAACTCATTATCTCTCTTAGCCTCTTCTAAGGCTGTGCGTGCTTGCTCCTGCAGGTAGCGGATCTGCTCAGCGATTGTCAAGAGTTTGTTGCTGGCATTGGCTCGAGTGAATTCATCCGCCTGAAAGAAAGAAGGCATTGATTTCAGATTGGATTCATATTTCATAAAAGACAAATTTGACAAGAATGCAACTTGACAAAAATGTCATTTAGAAAAACAAGCTTTCTATAGTTCTTATCATTTGCCAATAATTTTTGATTTCAGGATTCTTTTTGTTTGGAGGATCTTCATGCTTGATCACTGTGCAGTAACTACATGTAATATGAAAACAGAGTTAGTAAAATACAAGTGGCATATCTCAACAGTTCCTAATCAAGGAGCCGATTTCACGGACTTGTTCTATGTAGGAATTTGGCAAGCAAGACAAATAATAGCTAGCAAAAGCAAGTTGCCAGCCAACATGACATGCAATGGTCATTCCTTGTGACTGGTTCGCATCTGATTCCAAGTCATTATGGTTTAGAATTGGCGAGGGTTTGGGATACCTTCTGAACGACTCTGGCCAACTCCACGAGATCCATCGGGTCAGCTGCTACATTGGTCCTGTCAGTGTGAACTAACTGAACACCACACGGCCGATCATCCTTCTCAACCAGAGCAACTGTGTAGACAAAGAAATATCGTCATTCAAAGTGAGTCACATAACAATGCCTTGGAACGTTTTTTACAGATAATCGGAAGTCTAGGCACACTGATTCCAACCTCGTAGCCAGAGAATTTAGGGGTGTATTTCCGATTGGCGGGGTATTCTGCAATTACTCCGAAGTCTACAGTGAAGGTCTACAGTCTACAGTGCAAGCTGTCCCACAATGCAATGTAACATATTCCTTCACTGCACACTCCTGGTATGGCGGCTATCCATAAACTGGTTGCCATATCCTGTGTTACCATTAAGCCGTTCTCAATAAAAAATTCAAGTCAGTTGTAACCAGGTAACGGGTCTGTGACAGAATCGAAATGAGGAGATTTCAGAAGTTCCTGACCTGGATGTTCGTGCCAACCTATACAAACTAGTTGAGGAAAGTTTTCCGCATACTTATTCCAGGTAGGCATGATGCCTGGCAAGATCTAGCCTGTCGTGTTGGAAACTTGTGTAACTACAGTAGGCATAACCAGTGATGCTGATTACGTAATTGAGTAGGCCTAGGCGGTACTAGGCCCCTAATCCTTTTTATAAATAATTACATACTACTACTACTAGTACTAGCCTAGCCCAGGTTGGACGAAGTCTTCATTGCAATACGACTAACGTCCAGGACAAGACTTTTCTACATGAAACCACCCCAACATTTTTACCAGAGTTTTGTTATGTTTTACCTCGTTATAGAAGCTTATTTCACGCCTACATACTCTATGTATCCTTATCTATTGGCCACTGGGTTCAGGAATTCCATATGCGATGCTGACTGACGTTAATCAGGAAAATAAACTCCAAAGCAACGTTAAACTTGTACGTGTTTGTAGTCGCTTTTCATCAGTTTATTCCCAGAGTCGTACGTCATGTACAATGTACATGATATGTACAAATGTACGTGCGTACAATCCGAAAGCGCGCACGCACGCTAAGCGCCCTCATTTGTTTAGTTTTGGTTGGAACCGTGACGTCACTCCAGCCAACCGATGTCAGGAAAACGCTCAACCAATGACCAAAGCCGAAACGTGTTTCTGGTAACTAGCGCAAAAACACGCTCGGTCATTGGATTAGCGATCGCACCTTCAAGTAAGTGCGCGTGCGTATGAGGGTGGTTACTAAGCAAATCGCGCGTGCGCACTGCATATTCATGCAGCATAGTCTGTCCCCCAGACCAGATGTGATATGAGCGTCGAGAATAATTGTCCGGTCTAGGGAACCAGACTTCACGCTGCACAGTACAGACGTACATGATGTACGACTAGAATAGACTCGGCGGTGAGAAACTGATGAAAAGAGACTAAACACGTACAAGTTTAACGATGCTTTTGAGTTTATTTTCCTGATTGACGTCAGTCAGCATCGCATATGGAATTCCTGAACCCAGCGTACTAACAGATAAGGACACATAGAATACTACGACGTAAAAATTAGCTTCTCCAACAAGGTAGAAATATTAAAATTATTGGTCAGAAATGTCACATGAATGTTTTCGTTCGGTTGTGAGCACATGTGTACTCAGGACTCCCTCCGTAACGTAGGGAGGAAAGGGAGTCCACCAGGGCTAAGTACTAGCCATGCTAGCTCCATGGACGGTTCAACTTAAATACAATCAGAAATCTGTCTTCTCGAATCAAACTACTTGGATAAATCATAGATGATGGATCTATCTAGTAATATCGAACATACCCGTAGTTGCGTTTTTCGCTAAGTTCATCTTTGATTATTCCTGAAATTCCTCAAAATGATTACAGAACACCGGTGTCTTCCCGATTCGCAGTGCATGCATGCAATAATTACGTAAATACATAGCGCCCTCAGTCGATTGGAATTGAAATGGGGAAAAATGACAAAAAAATTGACACAAAATTGGTATGCCGCCCTCTCTTGGTGGAAATCTAAATCCCAAAATAGTTGGTACTCGGTTCGTACGCGTTCGTTCCAATGTGAACGGGTTGAGAACCAGCGTTGTGTTATGTTGTTATTTACAAGCGCGCCTAGCCGGCCCAGTGCATGCAGTCTATCAATATCATTCTTGTCTACACATTGAGCGATATGGACATCCGGAATCATGGAGCAGAATTCTAACTCAGGTAAACCTTTTTCTTGACAAAATTCACAGTCCCAGCACAATTTACTGTCGGTACATTTTAGTGGGAGTGGTCTGTACTGGAGCATTTATTGTCCATGCAATGTTTGAAAATGTTTTCACTTTCACTCACTCAACAATGAGTCATGTCACTGTTGCTGTGCCTGTGTCTGTGATAGTAGTGAGTGCGATTATGAATTATCAATAATTTGTCAATTCAGTTGATCATGATGCTGATGCATGGGCAAAATTCATGTTCAGTTTCCTTACTACATGTAGATGTTGAGTACTCCTAGAACTATGAGGCTCCGCGTGAGCGGAGCCTCATAGAGTCAGAAGCCCGCAAAATTGCTGTCAACACAAAACACTAATTAAGTACAAAAACGTCCATTCCAAATAAGCCATTTCCCACAGAACCGCTGCACAGTTTGCACCTAAACTCCGTACAATACCTCATGACATACTCACGTTATGTGCACCAAACAAACATCGGTGGATTCTGTCTGTTTTTAGGCCAAAATGATGAAAAATATGCCCTTTCCGCACTGAAACGAGCACTTGAAACGAGCACGCGCGCAGAATGATCGCAGTCATTTTCGGTTCGATCGCTCGGAGCCCGCCGCGGGGGGGTATGGTGTAGGAGCGGATTGATAGTATGCGCATGCGTACAAGTGCGCACTTCGCGCGGCGCGCTCCGAGCGATCGAACCCGAAAATGACTGCGATATCAGCGCGCGTGCTCGTTTCAAGTGTTAGGTTGGCTCAGTGCGGAAAGGGCATATTTTTCATCATTTTGGCCTAAAAACAGACAGAATCCACCGATGTTTGTTTGGTGCACATAACGTGAGTATGTCATGAGGTATTGTACGGAGTTTAGGGGCAAACTGTGCAGCGGTTCTGTGGGAAATGGCTTATTTGGAATGGACGTTTTTGTACTTAATTAGTGTTTTGTGTTGACAGCAATTTTGCGGGCGTCTGACTCTATGAGGCTCCGCTCACGCGGAGCCTCATAGTTCTAGGAGTAAGTTGCTGTGCCTGTGACTGAGTGTGATTGTGAATTATCATTCAATATTTTGTCAATTCAATTGATCATGATGCTGATGCATGGGCAAAATTCATGTTCAGTTTCCTTACTACATGTAGATGTTGAGCGCTTTCTTATGATTATGCAACTGGATCCTTGCGCAATCTTAGAGAAAAATCTTTTCCAGATTCTGAGATTGAGCCCATATTCTTAAGTCTAGAATGCGCAACGAGAGAACGGTCTTGTCTAGACCTGTGAATGTGGCGTTGTATACAACGCCACGCTGTTGTGTGCTTTCGAACCTAGCGAAATCGATCCGCCATACATAATTCCGTATGGATGTTGAGTACTCACCTAGAAATCTAAACTTGCCTGTCCGCATGTTCAGGATGTGTCATTTCGACGAAAGTTGCCATCAATGAAGACCCAAGTGTCCCGCAGAGGATAAAAACACGGGGCAGATCTCCAACACGAACGACACTATTTCCCCCCCCCCCCCCTCCCCGCTTTTGTTATCCCAAAATCAGAATTCTATTTTTTTCCACTGCACCATTATGTCTCTTATTATTTCCCCCCAATTCGTCTTTTCCCTTGTGACCTTGTGTTGTATCACTCATCAGACTATAATTATTTAAGTACAGCTCAAGAATCAGTGAACGAGGATGCAGCTGGGCAATTCCACACCAAAGTGGACATGACACCAAAAAATTCAAATACATGTGACTTAAACAAATTTGGCATCAAATGAAAGCTAAAAGTCTATATTTTCAAGATTTGAAGTCGGAATTTAATTTTTTATACATTTCGGTACCAAAAACAAGGATTATGTAATAATCCTGTTTTAATCCTAAAAATGTGATTAATAGTGATATGAAAGTATTCTACCAATAGACACACAAAAATATGTACTAATGCCATCAGTTTCTGTCATGAGAAAGTATTGGTCTTGAAAAACCGACTAAAACTTGTTTTTAATATTTTGCATAATTTGTTTCGCTTCAGTGACTTCTAATATTTCAGCCTTCGAAAATGTCCTTCCGTTACCGAAAAAATATGTATTTTTAATTTATTTTTAAAACTTGCAGTATGAATGAATTGAAAGTTATTGTGCAAAGCAAGTTTAGGTAGGCCTTCAATATGACATTATAACTGACACTGCTGTACTTCTTGTTTTTTAATTACAATTAATTAAATCACGTCCTTCCGTTACCAAATTGGTAACGGAAGGACGGTAACGGAAGGACAAATCGTATTTTTATCAAATGTTACGACATTTGCGCTCATGTTGAAAAATGAAAATCAATGCAAATACATGCATGTATAATGAGCATTGAAAGGACATTCATGTGACCCACCTTCACAAAAGCGGGATAAGCAGGGCAAGGTGTTTATTACAATTTGAAGGCACAGGCATGTACAACATGTACAATGTACATGTACATATATGCCGATGTACCAGTACTTGTACATGTATGGAGTTGTTGCAGAAAATCAAATCATAAAGTTGCTGCCATCAGCATTCATGGACAATAGAGAAAGATACGAATTCTGTGAAGCCATTCCAGAAGCAAATTACGTCAAAAATGTGATGGCAGAAAGTACCGGTACTTTGGGGCACTTTCATTCAATTTACATGTGTAAGACATGTGAGGTGCAGTCTTTGACAAATTATGCCCAAGTTAACAACTTCAGTTTAGATGTTTATAAAATAATTGTTACTACTCTAAATCATTGTAATTTGATTTCAAACATTGATTTTAGAGTTCAATTAAAAGCAACACCTAACTGAAGCCATCAGTTCTACCGGTAGATGTTTTTACCTTAAATGTACATGTAGGCTGGTCGTCCCCACCCTTTAGGTAAACCTTTGAACCTACCGGTATTATTATTAAAAGTTGTTGGTGAACATGTAACCAATATACTCAAGAGTTCAAATACTGTGTATTTAAACTTTTAAGGATTGAGGTGATGGGTTTGAAATCTATTTCTGTAGTAGTCCTGTGTTCGTGAATTATGTGTTTTGGGTTGTTTTCGTTTTTCTTTTGTTATCATTAATTAGCAGGCTTCTATCTTTATCTCAATAGTTTCTTGGGTATAATTATTTATGCCAGGTCTGCATATTGTTGATTTCACATTCAGTTACACATTTAAGCAATTTGTTTCACTTGTATAATTAGTGTAAATTCACTTTTTGTTCATACTATAATTGAGTAAACCTTTTGTCCTTCCGTTACCGTCCTTCCGTTACCAAATTGTAATCTGCTTAAAACGTTGTAATTATATAACCAAAACACTTAAAGTCAAATGAAAGGTGGTATAGTATAGATAAAGCTTCAGGGATTCCATTTCCTACCTTTAAAATATAATTGCCCCATAAAATTCACAGAGTTTTTGCAAAACACATGTTAGTTGGAAAACCCTTGTCCGTTTTACCGTCCTTCCGTTACCGACCTCATTAATATTCATAATTCATAAACGGGAGGCATTCATGCCCCCCAAAAGTGTGGAAAATGAAAGTAGCATTATAGCAATACAATTGTGACATTTGCTTGCTGTAACTAATAACAGTGTCTGTGATAGGCACATTTGAAATTTTGTTTAATGAGTGAAAACGTCCTTCCGTTACCGTGGAATTGCCCAGCTAGACTCACGGATGCAGCTAGACAAGACCTAGACCCGTGAACGTGGCTTGTAAACTACGCCACGCTCTTGTACATGTTCGGACCAAGCGAAATCGTCCTTCCTTGTCAAAGACTGAACATTGCCTTACCGTGTGATAATAATTCACATATCAAGCTTTCTTGAACATGTTGAAATCTGCTTTTACGCCAAATCTGGCATTTGAACGATATTCGAGGTAAAATCTGGCAAGATCTCGACGTCCTGCAACCTCCTCCGATCATGCATGTGATTTACCACGTGATAAACGCAGCTAATAATTTGGAATCGCACTTATTAATCGGACATCAGGAGTGCCCGGAGCGTCAGTGCGATACCAAATTATCTGCAGCATTTATCACGTGGTAAATCACATGCATGATCGGAGGAGGTTGCAGGACATCGAGATCTTGCCAGATTTTACTTTGAATATCGTTCAAATGCCAGATTTGGCGTAAAAGCAGATTTCAACATGTTCAAGAAAGCTTGATATGTGAATAATTATCACACGGTAAGGCAATGTTCAGTCTTTGACACGGAAGGACGATTTCGCTTGGTCCGAACATGTACAAGAGCGTGGCGTAGTTTACAAGCCACGTTCACGGGTCTAGGTCTTGTCTAGCTGCATCCGTGAGTCTAGCTGCATCCTCGTTCACTGATTCTTGAGCTGTACTTGAATAATTATAGTCTGATGAGTGATATAACGCAAGGTCACAAGGGAAAAGACGAATTGGGGGGAAATAATAAGAGACATAATGGTGCAGTGGAAAAAAATAGAATTCTGATTTTGGGATAACAAAAGCGGGGAGGGGGGGGGCAATAGTGTCGTTCGTGTTGGAGATCTGCCCCGTGTTTTTATCCTCTGCGGGACACTCATCATCAATGGATCATGATTATTGGAATGGATCGGTTCGAACCTATGTCCATTTTCATCAAATATTTTTTGGGTTGGGATAAGATTAATTGAAGGGAAAACACTACGAGAACCTAAGTGTCTTACATCCACACAGATTCATATGTTAGGGTGCGTGATGTGATTGGTTAAATTACGATGTATGCTGCATAAAAAAAAAACCAAATACGTGAACTGCCCTGGCTTGCATATGATGCACGGACTTGTAACTTGTGTAGACTAACCAAAGCACTTCCCAGACTAACCCAACTTGTGTGGCCTTGGTATTGCTGCCCTGTACATGTACATGTATGTTCAACCACATGCCTGGTTTTCCAACCAACTGAGGAGTTTAGGAGCCTGGCGCATCTTTTTTTGGCATTTTTTTTTTACATACCACTGCATACGGTTGTATTCTATGACGCCTTATCTTTTGCCCTCCGGGTAGATAAAGTAATCTTTCTTCAATTTTTAGAGCAATTTAGACATATTTCTGGAGTCCTCATGTGCAAGTTTCGGATTAAACTCCTCAGTATATTGGGAAACCAGACGTGTGGCCTTACATACAGCGCAGCAATACAGAGGCCACACAAGTGGGGCTATTCCCAGACTAGTTCCCAGTCCTCCGTTATTACAAAACTTCCCATGGGGGCAGAAAAAAAGCTATAATAACAGTTATAATTTAATGCGAATTATCGTATTTAAACGATTACAGAAACATAGATCATTTTCTTTTCTCGATATGAATTATTTCCCCTTTAGCCCCAATACGTTTAATTTAACATAATTATGCCATGCAATGTTTGTTAAGATTGCGCAAAATTCATAATATGCCCACGCAATCTTAAGAATGAGTGCTCATTCTTAAGACTGCGTGCTCATTCTTAAGAATGCGTGCTCGTTCTTAAGAATGCACGCTCGTTCTTAAGATTGTGCAAACTGCAAGAAAGCGCACAACATAGATCATGTAGATTCGACTGCATGTGCATGCACTGGTGTTGCTGTCACTGTGCATGTCCCCACAGCGTAAACACGATGGCGATCATTTAGTATAGGGCCCCGTTCCTAATAATATATTGATCATGTTGATAATGTGTTGACAGTCACGACACAGGTTGGACTAATACATTTTTATCCTTAGTTATTTTCATTGATTGTTAAGACCCCTGCCCTGTAGTTTGGGGGTTCACTGAATGTTTTCATGGTTTTACACAAATGTAACTTCTTGGATTACAGGGTGTTTTACGGCTGAGTAAATAAATAAATAAATACTTTCTCGTCTGGGCTTTTTGGAAAAATGAAGGAGGCGGGCACTTTTTTTCCCCTAAGTTGGTGGATTTTCCATTATTGCGATTCCACTTTCTTTTTCCCTACAAAAATTTCCAAATGCACATCTCCACAAGTTGAGACATAGAAACACTTAAATGCAAAGTGGTTAATGAGCTAGGAGATCCAACAGATGCAGGGGGCTTACTTCAGAGCAGGCAAATATCGGACATTATATAACCGACATCTATCCTTGTCATTTGAACTCACATCACGTGACATTCGTTATTGCTCCCATTCACGCCGTGGCTCAAAAAGTACTATCCGCCCATGGGGAATGGGAAATACTATTAAACAGTTAAGATCATTCTTGTTCCATGACGCGGTATTTGTGTGCAAATGCATGCTGGTGTGTGCGTTCAGCGTTGCGCGTAGCACGTATTGTTCCGAAGAGCCAGTGCTACAGAGTGGGGTTCAAACATTTTCGTGAAGGGGTGGTTTGGAAGAGAGAAATACATTTTCCTCCAATTTTTATTGAAATGAAAGTTCAAATATATCAAATGACAAGGATCTACATGTATGTGTCAGTTATATAAAACAAATATTGAGTGGCTTTAATATTATTGCTCGGTATTATCGCTCAGTAAAATCTGGACTTTTCCAGTTTACTCGGCTTTGCCTCGTGAAATGGAAAAGTCCAGATTTTACCTTGCGATAATATTCCTCCCATTCCACGCTGAGCCACTCAATATTTGTATATTATTTTCCCTCAAAAATATCCTGCATGGTACTGATCTTCCCAATCAAAATGCAGGTAGATTGTGTTGGAACAATCACCATGGTAAAGGCACACTTTGTTGGATATAAATTTGTGTATGAGTGCAACTTTGATTGGAAAAGTGTGCAATTTAATCAGCCAAAATGGTACAAACTTGAGTATTGGAATTGAATATTTGATCAAGTTGTAAAATAATCAAGTACAAGTACTAAATTATTTGAAAATGCAATACACTAAAGTTTCTAGCCTTTTAAATTTGAAGCTGCTGTTATTGTGTACATGTAGCTGGATGCTTTCATATGTATACCAGTATGTGCAGTGAAGGAAATCCATTTTAAAAAGCAAACCAATGCATTTATGCATTGCAGGTCATATTGTGAAAGTTTCAGTTTTGCAGTAAACTGTAAAATGTTGCTATTATTACATAATTTGTACAGGTGGGGGAAAAACTTTTTTCACAAAGTCAAATTGCTTCCAGGTGTAATTTTGACAGAAATGGAAAAATTAAGAAAGAAAAAAAAGAAATTCATACAAAAAAGTTTACAAAACACTTTATAAGGTTTCAACTTTTGGCTGTAATATCATCAAATTACAATGTATACTATATTAAGGGAATTTGGGAATGACTTTTAGTTTTTATGCAAGTGATATTTTCATTGTTCATGCGTGTATGCGTCCATCGTCTGTACCATAGTGTACATGACAGTGTACATGTACGTACATGATTTCTAAACTCTGACTAAGAAAATCCAATTTCTCAGAAATAAATAAGGATTGGCCTTTACTGATCCAAAGGTAGCATACATGCATCGTGGGTAATCTTCTTGCTTTCCATCACCTAGGCACCCAAGCAGGCATGTAATCATGTAAACGTTGATGATATTTGCACATTACACGTAGGTGGGATTTGGGCTTGCAAATGTTAAAGTAAAGCCTGCTGGGCATGCGTCAAGCACGCTATGCACACGTTGTGCCTGACCTACATTTTGTAATTTTGGAAAGTGTTTAGATACCCTGTGGGTGAGCAGTGACCAAATCTGAAACCTGTAAACTTCTTGTACCCAAAATGAGGTGAAACTTGCGTTCCTTCGTGATTGAAATTTGTAAGAGGTACAAATGTACATGTCGGCTGCATTGGGGGATCCAGGATCTCTAATGAGGGCTTTCTGGGGTCTTGAACTCCTAGATTTTTTCACAAGGGGGAGGGGGGGGATGAGGCATTAAACCCAACGTATAAAAAAAAAATCAAAGCCCTGAAGCAGTGAATTATGATTAACAATATTGAGTGATGACTGAATTCAGGGAACTTTAGGAAACTTGAAGTTTGTTTTTATGTCAATAATTAGGCCACCAAAAAAATAGTTCTGCTTCTGATCGGCATTTGAAAATAGGGTAGGTAGGTAGGGAATTGTTTGTTTTTGGGGGCATTTTTTTGTGTACAATCATATGGAGGTGTCTACCTAAATAGTAAAGGGTAAAAGGTAGGAATTGATGGTTTTCAGGGTTTTTTTCCTCATTTTTCCCACCAACAAAAATTAAGGTAGGGACTGTCAAAATAGGGTCGGAAGGTAATTGAAATTATTATATACATGTATTTGTTTGGCCTTAGCATCAGTCGTGGGGGGGGGGGAGTTGGTCAGCCGCCAAAACCACTCCATCCTCCTTGATCAGTACTTAAAGGCGTATGATTGCATTTATCCCAAAATTAACCTACCAAATTATTATCAAAAAACTTACTTGGATCAAAGATCGTACCAGTAGTTACTAAACACCGCATGATAATATTCTGTCTGTCTTGTCATTTAGAAGAAATCAATAAATGTACCGGTACACGTACATTGTACACGTGATTTCATCATTCAGTCAATTGACTGATTTTTGGAATAAAGAGTGCTATTGACCAAATCATGTTTTGTGATCAAAAGGTTGTGCTTGATTGTTCGCTGTTTTCTTGAAAAGTGTCATATCCACTGAGCTGAAACGTCAACAGGTTAGGTTTGAACGTTCGTTGGATTTGTGAGAGGTTTATTGTTGGTAAGAACAAAATGCATGAAAACCACATGATCCTACCAGTATCTTTACATGTGTCTCTAACAGGTGCAAATATTAGTTGATAAAAACAAATGACCCTATGAAACCATGATGTCATTGTGACTTGATCAGGTGTCTAGACATCTGAATCATGCTACCTGTTCCGTCATGTCCGTCATTCGTACCGTGCCTGGTACATTCACCATGTTCACAGTTATCAGGAGACACTCAGGTCCATAGGGAATGGTCACTTGTCTCGTTACTCATCACAGCTGCATGAAAGATTCAGGCTTCCATGCATCACTTCCACATGAAATTGTGTTGCGGTGACATTCTACAATGTCATTCTTGTCGACATTAAAGTGTGATACTAGTTGTCTCAGTGTAAATTTTCCCAATACATGTAGGCCTACATTGTGCTATTGGAGTTGCTTTTGCTCTGACATTGCGATGTTATCTAAGTTCTGTGATGGAATTGTTATTGTTAAGACATACATGTACATGTACTTACTATTTGGTACTTGGTGTGTTTCCTCCTGAAACATCCTCTTGGCATCTTGGCTAGGATGGATGTATACGTACAGGGCGAGTCAAACAAAAGTGGAACCCAAAAAACAAAGCAAAATATAATGTCATATAAACAAAACTATGTACTGGAAGCACCAAAATTAATAATGACTAATTGGAAGCCCATTTATTAATTAAACTACTTTTAATTAAGTGAGAAAATTATTTCAAGCACTCAACACGTTAAAATTTTATCACTATTTAAACGAAGTAACCCTAAAAATCAGTTTCGTCCAAAAAAACCCAACCAATTTATTGTGTGCTCTGACTGTTTGGAACAACAAAGAAAATGACTTGTTTCAACAACTGTAGTACTTGTACATAATATTTTTATTAACAATCCTGCTTTGGCTAACCTCGGATTTATAAAATCCACTTTTTTTTAAGACGAGCCTTCAAAAGAACTTTGGTGGATATTTTTAAATTTTAACTTAGGTTTTATCGCTGGTGATCATGATGTTTGAAGACAATTTATGAGTCACTTAAGTAGCAGAGTAACAATTTGGGTCTGATTAAAATGAACTGTGCAGTATACATGTGTACATACCAAGCACAGCAGCAATGGCGCAAACTAAATAATTATTGTCCTTCAATATTGTCCCTCTGTCATTTTCACCATTGAGGGCATACATTTGTACATGTTTACGTTGTACGTACATGTATACATGTACAGAGTCAATACATGATAAATTGTACAATGTATGCACATGTAATTTCCAAATTGTTTGTTCATGAATTGAATCTGTTTGTCATCATCAATTACCTGACATTGATCTCACAAGTCTAATGAGTGACCTAGCACCACCCTAATCACACTGTCCTGCCAGGCCAAGCAAATTCAAGCATGCCCAGCTTTATTGATCACATGTTCCTACTACCTGGTCTCCTTATTACTGGACTATATGTAAGGAGGCTTGAGAACCAATTAGCGGGAACAGCAACATGTACATGTACCATACACATAACAAGAAATCCATATTTCATTTCAAGTTGATGCCCTACGCAGAGTATTCAGCATGGACGTGGAATTGCCATTTTATTCCACAGAGTGCAGTAAATTATACTGGTATAAAACTGACGCTGAATTTGCTGTATCAATATTTCGTCATCTCGTTGTTATCTCAGTAAATATCAATGTCAATGTGCTTGTATTTGCTTTAGAAATGTCAAAAGTTATCGAGAAAAATTGTTCATCGTGATGACTAAATCCATGTGGTTAACTGTTCATAATTTTGCTAAATGTCATTTATTGTCCAGTCTTGTTTTTTGTTTTTTTCATTAAAAAAGTTTGGTGCTAATGATAGCCTAATTCTTACTGAATTCACTTTTCACCATTACATTCTCTGCAGCCCCAAAAAACAACAACATGTGCCTGCATATTGGGCT
Source organism: Patiria pectinifera (assembly GCA_029964075.1). Lineage (NCBI taxonomy): Eukaryota > Metazoa > Echinodermata > Asteroidea > Valvatida > Asterinidae > Patiria > Patiria pectinifera. Next base: position 288,743 of record CM057134.1, on the reverse strand, counting down.
CGTTTTCTACTTTGTATGTGAATGTGCAGATGGTGCAGTCTATGGACATGGCTTCAGTAAATCTTTTTCTTGAACGCTTTGTCTTAAAGCTTTTATAAAACACTACAAAACCCATTAAATGCCTGCATGTAATTTATAAAAATGTGTACGTGTGTAATGTCTAGTATAATTTTTAATTCACAGAATATAACATTTTTTCCCAAAACTAAATTCCAGTTTAAAAGGGCATTATCACTGTCTGTTAAACCAGAAAATTATTGACGGGGAGCCGAAGGTACCAGTTCATGCACCTGTATGACTATTAGCAGAAGACCTTTTGACAAGATGTACTGATATTATCGCCTCATAAAATTAGGCCTACATGTATATCATATATATCAGCTGACACATTTGGATTCCATTTGAAGTCATGAATAGGCCCATGTCCTGCTGAGTCCATCAATTACAGTTTGTGCGACGATTTCTTCAGCAAACGTTTTCCATCCAAAGTTAGAGTTTTTGGACCAGTAACAAGACTTTATTTCTGTGTGCTATCTTTCTGTATTATGGTGCTAGTTAGTCTGGTTTGCAGCTCTGCTGGACATATTAACCCAATTATCAGTAGTTGTCAGTTGAAGTGAACATCTGATGTCTGGGTGCTGATGAGCGTGATGGGGGCGTGCACGTTTACCTTCAAGATAGATCCTCTGTACAGGTGCAGTCCTATGCAACTTTGGAATTACTTGCTACCGCTTACAATGGCAACGGCTATAGACACGGCTAAAGCAATTTTCCATAAGACATGTAAACTGATAGCCGTAGCCAATGAATTTGGAACACAGCCTCAAGAACTTTATGCAGATTTATGCAAATGAGGGAATATGGTAAGGTGTGATGCAGTGGATAAATTGACCAAATGAAAACAAGAAAAAAGTTGGAATTGCAGTCATATTTGAGGGGAAAACATGAACAATTATCAGTGAACAATGCTGTCAATACCACTTATAAATGCCTAAATGCTGCAAATTTAGAGACCTTTTTGTCACGTGTACATGTACATGGTACATGTTACGGTAGTTCAACTGTATTAATAAAAACACATTTTGTCCATTTTATAAGCTTTGTCTTTTTTTTTTCTTTTTTTGCTATTGCACCCAAACTACGGTACATGTACATTTATTTAACGTATCAAAATTTAAATATCAATTTGCAACACGTGTTGGTAAAATAACAAACTGTCTAAAAGGTGGCATTTCAGCTGTGCCACTTCTTGGCACAGTTGATTGGCAATTACTTAAAGGGGTTTACGATATTTGGTTTGCCGATGTATTTAGGGTAAGCTATGTTTACAATGAGGACTACGCGTTTTAGCAAACTTGATAGAAAATCACACATAAAACGTGAACACTTAGGCTAACAAATTGTATGCAGATATTTTGGCAATTCCAAATATCGCCTCCAGGTACAAACGTAGATTCAGCAAGCCTGATTCCAAGACAGGCCTCGTCTTCTTGTTATTACCAACGATGTCTTGTAGTAATCCCACATGCCAACGCAGCACCACGACAGCTGCGTAAGCGTGACAATCAACAGTTAGCAACGGCTCCTTCATGACAATAACACATCTCACCCAGTAGGGTAGCCGTGGGATCGTCTTGACAACCAGGGATGAGGCGGGAGCTATTTGCTGCTAGCTGTCCTCCCTGCTCAATTTAGATAATTGCTATTCTAGGATTTGAGAAGCATTCGTTTTGGATCATTTGTTGTGTGTTGCGCATGTGTGCAGGTGTACGCGTAATACAGTCAGGAATACTCAAGGGCTTTTCAGTGGGAGAGGTTATACAATGTACCCATACAAATTTGCAGTACCCTGATACTTGTCAGCTAACATGTTTTTCAGTTGGTTTTTCTTTGTTATTTTTGTCCGGTCTAAATCCCAGAAGTAGGCACTGTGAAGATTATTAAACTGTCAGGGTTTTTCTTGAGATTTCCTTTGAGTTCCTTATTTTCCCCAGGCAGGTGTGTGTCATTGTGTTGTGATTGAGTTCTGTTTTTTACCCAAAATATAAGTTTAACTCCTTTGGACTATCGTTTTAAGTATTGAAATAAAATGGTTCGTTTCATAAAAGAACATGAAGCAAGAAGTGTTTCCTTCAGTGGATTTCTATAAATTGTCTTTTTGGGAGGTACAGGGTCATACCTGAAGTGGGCCTGCATTTCTCTGATTTCCAACATTCAGATTAGCCACACTTCTAAATAATTCCAGAAGCCACACTTCTACATAATTCCAGAAGCCACACTTAGTTCAGCATATTTCCAGTTTTTATCTTGCTTACTTGAACTCCTTGCCAGGTAATTGAACAAAAGACTCAGTATGTGAAAAAGGGTTCTCATTGAAATATGATCCCGTAATTAAATTCAGTAGACTACATGTACAACTGTACATACTTCAAAAGTCCAAACCCTACTATCGGTACGTGATTAGCACACAGATCTTATCCATTCCATACAGTGCATCAGCATTTTAATCTTTGGCCAAATGACCCCAATCCTGCCCCACAAATGTGCACTGAACTCCAGAGTGCCTCATATCTACTTCATGTAGAGATGGTGTTTTTCCCTTGAACCCCCCTGACTCTTTGACGGTTTAATCCTACTTTAATCATGGCCGTAAATCTTCATAACTGATCATCTGGAATACTCATGCTGATGTTTAGGAGGACCTTTACACAAGTTGAGCAAGAGATGCTGGCTAATCATTTCTAAGACGTCAGCCCGTCCTCATCAGAGCAGTAAAATTAGACCTGTTATTACTGGTCTTCTTAAAACAATTTATTTTGACCAAAGGGAATGTGTCATTTTTTGTTTGTTTATGGAACTTCTGAACTATTTAGACAGTTCCTTAATTTTAGCTGAATGCAGTTTTGTCCACAGGATTTCTCAGTCTTATTTATTGCCTAAATATATGTGTTGTATCTTGAGAACAACTGGGATTATTTTAATAACAACACATTTTGAATATAGTAAAAAAAAAATGGAACAAAAATACTGTCACAGATTCAGAAAAAAACCCACAATGATCATTTGGTTTTCTTTTATTTAATTTCAAATTTGCTATTTTGTGTATTCTTCAATTGTATAGAATCGTTTTCCCTTGATTCAGATTTAGTTCTGACCTTACAAGGTACAAGATAAAAAGCGCAAGAATCTTATGTTAATCCTTGCATAATAAGCAGGATGAAGCTCAGTGTCTGCAATTTGAAACCAAGTTCCTTGATTTTTTTTTGTCTTCGCTTTCTCCCTGTATCCCTCAGCCACAGGTAGGCCTAGCCAGACGCAGCATATTACCTTACCAGAGACACTGCAACAGATCCCACTAGCTACTGAACTACCATGCTTAAGACATCGTTGGAATACTAATGAGGTATGTATGACAACTTCCAACCATTACTAACAAGATCAGGCTCGTTATGGCCTTGTTCTGGTCAGTGTTTTCAAGGTGTTAGGAAATTGTCATATTTGTGACTCCCAGCCAGTGGTGGTGCACGTGCAGTTTTACTTGGCTTGAAAACACAAACTTGTGCACATAAAATTGTTTTTAAAACTAGATTTTTTTTGTCTGAAAGGAGATTTTTATACTGTAGTGCTGTGATGGGCTTTTGATTATAGTTTCAAATGCTTGATTGTAGTCACAATTGAATTCAGAAATAAAAATAATCAACTGAATCTGGCAGACATACCGGTACAGTTCTCTTTGGACAAATGTGTATAGGTACAGGCTGGTCATATTACCTTCAAATTCTATTTTGTAGGGTAACTGCTGTACAAGGAATTCATGGGTTAACAGTGAAATTGTTACCTTTTTGTAAATGTACATATTGTACAAATGTGAATGTGATCATGCTGTGTGGATTATTCTTAGTGACCTGCATGTTCATGTGCATGAGCCACATCCTCTTCGCACAGAATACATCCATCAAGATAGCGCCAACGGCCATTAAAAGAGCGTTATTTGCATTACTGCACACATCACTAATCAAGCATTCATTCAGCTACTGACTTGGATCTCCTATGTGCTCACCCTTGACGAGACTATATGGATGCTAAAAATACCTCACCTTTTTAGAAATTTCAAGGTTTTCCTTACACGTATTTGAATAATTGAAAACTTTATTAAAATACGTAAAATCACTGGTTTTATCCTTGATCTGGAACTGCTTCCTGATGACATTTTCCTTTTTACAAATCAGCCGAGTGTACATTTATTTATTTATTTATTTATTTCATTTTCCGGGATATTACAAACAGTGAATCATAGACAAAACAATTACATGCATAAATAACACTGAGTAGTAAACATAACAGAAAACATAACAGAAAACAACACTCAAAAAGCTCCCGCAGGATTACCCAAAAGAAACAAGTTTCTGTCGAGGGGTTCTCCAAACTAATTGGATAACAGTGATTAATACATGATGAGCCAACACCTGCTGAGTTCAAGAAAAAAAATACATATGTTGCCAGTTGCCCAAATCTTTCATTCAAAAACACTTGCTGTGCTGCCCCTACCCTAGTTATTATAAGTTGATCTAAAGTGAGGTTTTGCCGAACCATGCAGCGAAGCCTTTAAACAGCGCAGCAAATGCAGAATCAATTGTTGAATATCATCACACCCTGTTTCTTCTGCGCATGGCTATAAGAAACTACCGGTAGGGCAAAAAAACCACCAATACATTGTACACCTCGGGTTTGTTTTGTTTTGTTGGGGTTTTTTTCAGGAAAAAAAATGGGAAACATCCTTTTTTTTCTTTGGACTGTGCCTGATACATGTACAACAACACATGTTCATCATGGGATTTCTCTTTACTCTTTGGCCTTTGCAGTTTGCAGAGTGTTGCTGTATTGGAACATAATTGAAGCTACAATACATGTACAGTTGTGCAAAATGTACTTTTGACCTACATGTAAAAATCTAACTAGCCAACCCTTTAGCACCTGTGCTACATTTATTACATTGTATTACATTGTACTACATTGTATCTGCATTGTATCTGCATTGTATTACATTTTATCTACATTCTGTTACATTGTATTACATTGTACAATGTACATGTACAGTATTCCCTGATGAATCCATAAAACTATCCAGTGTCTAAGTTAGAGGTGGTTTGGGGCGGTAGGGGAGATGGGGGTTAGTTGGAACACGGTTAGTTGAAACAATGAATTTTTCTTGATCATCTTAATTAAATTTTATAAAATGTTGCCCTCAAGAGATGTCCCTTAGCAACAGCCATCCACCATGTTGCCTGCAGCAACACTGCAACAATAGTGCTCAAGTGGGAAAGATAAGTTTGTTTTTTCACCTTTTGAGTAATTTTTTCACCATTCAAAAAATGTGTACTTTCTTAATGATGTTTATAGATAACAGTGACTAGTTTGGGGGTATTATATGCTCCAGTACTAAGCTACAAAATAAGGTTAAAAAGATATGTTATTGGAGCCCCTGTTTTGTAGAGTGAGCAAACAAATGTCACATGGGCCACTGGGGCTAGTTGGAACATTTTGATGGGGGCTAGTTGGAACATAATGATGATAATTGAGGAAATATTCTGACTTGGCAAACAATTTTGAAAGCACATAGACAGGTCACGTTGACCTTACCTCCATTTTATGCAAGCTTTTCATAAATTTTTGGGGAGTTAAATTTTCCGTTTTGATGTTTTATTTTTATGATCAGGCTTGTAGCTGACTCTTGCCTCGCAATTTTCCTGTGTTTTTTTTGTCTTGGTGCTGTTTGTGCCATTTCTTGCCAGTTTGTTAATTAAAAAAAATGTTAGGAGCATCACCAGTGCTTGGAACAATTATTTTACTTGAAACTCTAATATAAATGCAGTTTTTAAGTAATTGTAGTATACTTTCAGATTAACAGCATACCAAGTTCCAACTTACCCCATACCATGTTCCAACTAACCCCATAGAGGGGTTAGTTGGAACGCATGTCGTAGTTGTGATCAAGATGGATTTTTTTAAAAACCATCAACAATTCTGAGAATTTTATATGCTACATTTGCAACCCACATGTGTATGAATAAATTGGCATAGTTGTTGTTTCTTGAAGAAAACCCGTTTGTGTTATGGATAGGTTTTTGTGAAAATCGTTCCAACTAACCCCCGTCTCCCCTACTGTACACATTGTCCAAAGGCTTAAGTTGTTTCGCTAGTGAAGCCTCCCTTTCATTTCCACATCCCATCATGCGTTGAGTAGACTCCATGCCATGCTTCAGTCCTAAGCATCTGTGTGCCAGTTCACTGTGTGCTCATTAGGGTAATACCACTCTAGCTAATGAAAGGAACATGCAAAGCTCTCAGCTGTGACTGCGGCTCGGTGAGCATCATAACAGGCTTGCTGCACCATTCACTGCAGGTGTGTCTTCATTTCATGGATGACTACATCAACCACCTTCGCTTTGTAATACATGTAGCTTCTCCTTGAAGGCTTTTGCGAATCTTCCAATTTTAATACAATTTTGCAAACCCCCCTTGGAGTTTGTTAACAAAAACTGTTCACTTGCTCTGATTTTGGGCCTGGTACAGGTACAGGTATTTAGGAAATACTTGAAGCTGATATAATGCTTGTTTGTGAAAATACAATTTTGTAGTTTGGAATGTGTTGACACAGGGCATTGAAGGCGAGCATTGTTCATTTTCATTGAATTGTATGTTTAAAACATTATAGATACCAGTTTGTTTTTGGTCTTAAGTGTTCTCCAACATGTTCTTTTGTTACTCCCGCTCTCCTTTTTGTTTTAGGAGGGGGAAGGAAATACATTCTTTTTGTTGTCTTTTATCATTTTGGTTTGGTCTTGCAATTTTATTTTATTTCTCAATTACTCTTTTCCTTCCACCGATACTTGTTTGTATACAATGTCTGCCTCCCTACCCCTATCATTTTGCATGCTAGGATCACAATGTAAGGCCCTCTAAATGTTTGAATTTTTTTTCCCATCACTGTCAGTCTCTCCATACATGTATTTTGCTTTCATCTCGTCTTTTATTTACACCTTCCTCTTCATTAAGCTCCTCCATGAAATATGCAGCAAGTCTTCCAACCCTTAACACCAACCGTCTTGCCGTGGACGCAGAGATGATCTTATTGGAAAGTAATCATGATTGAAGAGTGACACGGAGTCTGAGCGAGTCTTCATGCTACGAGGAGCTTAATTCATGGCTTAGTGGATGAACTGTCTATAGTCATTAGTGGAGGACTGGGGGGAATAAGATACAGTATTGACTGTCAGTTAATAATAGAAGACCAGCAGTTTGATAAAAGGTATCATCAAGTTCTCAAGAATGAGCTCCATGTACTGTGTGTTCAGTTGTCTAGGCACATTCTTCATTAATGCTCCTACCCTCTCTCAATGGTCATAAAATGCAACAGGATTATTACAATACATGCAAATATAAGATCCAGTGGAAAAAAATTGATAATAACATTCATCATGAATGAATGGTGATAAATTAATCAAACTTATGTACACGTACCTATACATTGTAAGGGTGCGTAACTTTCTCAAATATTATTTCATTAGTCAAGTAATTCGTACAAAATGAATACTTGATAAAGTGATCACAAAAAAAATACTGAAATAAGAAGGATAGAAATGACTTAAATATTTTTTTAAAAGTAAAAAAATATTGAAGGATATGAATAAATGATTAATAGATGTAAAAATACTTTAAATTGCTTTAAATAAAAAACAACTTCTCAATTAAAGAAATTCTTAAAAATAATGGTAATGCCAATAGCGTACATTTGTGTACATTAGATGGACACATTATTCCTCACTGTACATTTCATACAACTTCTAACAAGATAATTTTTACAAGCCCATTATGTCTCTCCTAATCACATTTCTTGTCCGTCACCTTGAGACTTTCACACCTTCCTCAAGGATGTCACCATACCTATCATGTCATGGTTGCCCTATATGCCTCATTCCGCGAGGCTGTTTTCTGTCTTGCATAAGATCTGCCAATAAACCTCATCAGGTTTGGCCTTGAACAGCAGCCTCCACCCAGCTGTCTGGCCAAGTTTTTTATACATGTATATTTTCCTCGCAGTGTAGTGGGTCTGTGTATTTTTGTTTTCAATTTTGACGTGTTTTTTTGACAGCTGGTCAGAATTATTCCCAAGACTTTAAGGCCTATTTAACCATTTGGGTTCCACACTTGCAGCCCAGATTGGAATTCCTGTGGTTTGAATGTCAGGCCTCTCAGGACTCTAAGACCACAGGCTCGAATGCTCCAGTTCCTTCTACTCAGTCATGTCATTCCATTTCCAGTTACATCCACGTATATTCTTTCAGATTTGTTACTCCTCTGATGTTGGGTACAGTGTACGTGTAAGACACACTTTTGTTTTGGTTTTGGTTTTTGTTTTGTTCTGATTGATTTCCCCAAAAGTCAAATAGAGCTCACATGAACATGTACTTTGGTTTCAGGGTTTGGGGTTGTGTTTTGTTGTTTTCCCCGAGGAAAATCTGAAGCTCACACGAACATGACCCGGTACATTTTTCAGGGTGAACATTGAATGGATTTTCAAATATTTTCTGAATGTTTGCCAAACAGGAATATTACAATTTACACACTGTAACTTACAAACTTGTTCCTCGTGTACCTCAGTTATAGTTGCATTTCTTGGGAAGGAAAGGGACTGGGAATAACCAATAATTTATGCATTTAACTTGTATAAAATTTTAAATAATTTTTAAAAGTTGAACAAAGAAATTGGCTGGAGCAATGTTTGAACCTGTGATCTCCAGATTGCCGTTCCAGTGCTCTGCCAGCTGAGCTATCCAGCCCTATCTTGGTGGTTGCCCATTTCTTGTCAATGTCTTCGTTCAAATGACACTAGAGTCAGAAGTCATCAACCCGTTGTTAAATGAATTTAATAGCTTAATATTTGTAAGCCCTTTACATGGAATCCAATATAAAATTCTACAGTATGTACAGGTTTTAGAATCAATAACGAACCTGTAGTAGTTCTCTGATAAATGATCAGCCTAAACACTTGACAAGACTAACTACCTGTAATTTACTGTGCAGTCTGCGTCAACAGCCAGGGACAAATTTGAAGGGACACTCTCGATTAGATTGATTGATAGTTCTGTGTGTGCCTTAGCGGAAAGGACTCGGAGAGCAACAGTGCAGTAAGCTGCATTGGGGCTGCATGCAGGAAGAATGTGTCAACAGAACGCTGTGAAACCCTAGATGGGTGGGAGTTTGCCTGAAGGAAGCATAGCACATTCACTCATCATCATAGGACATGGTTTGCATTGTAATATCTGGGGATGTTTACATGTGAGAAATTCATTTACGTACAAATAGTGTGGATTGAGACCTGCAGTAATGTACATGTACCGTACGTGGTACACATTGCATGTACAGTATACTACACGTATACATGTACTTAAATCATTAAAGGGAAGATACAACATTTGCAAACATCAAAAAATGAAATGATCAAATTATCACGAAATACCTTACTGAATTGTTAGGGACTGACAGTCCAAATCATACTTTAAAACCAAGGCTCCTGCTGTGCTGACATTTTCAAGAAAAACTGTATTTTCAACGCTGGTCGGCGACGAGCTTTGGAGAAAACTGGCTTTTTTTTTTAAAAACTGTCCCTAAGTTTTCATATTTAGTTATTCTGACTTTTCTTTGCAATTGATTACACACGTGTGAAGGGGCACAAGCCTGCTAGACTGATTCTCTGAGCCTACAAGTTAAGTGTATTAATTGCTCTGTTTCATTTTAAGTGGAGTCAGGAAACCAGACTACAAGAACATCATAGGTTTTCTTAGTTTTTCCAGCGTCTACATACAAGCCCAAAACGTGAAACAAGTCAGTTTAACAATATTTTCTATAACATACTAATCCTCCAAATCCATTTATTTCTGAAAATTACAGCAAAAGCAAATGTTGTACCGTACATTCCCTTTAAGGCTGTACATGACATTCCCTTTAAGGCTGGCTGTAGTGTAAGTGTAACCATGGAGAAATTCAAAAATTAATGAATACAAGACCTGAAGCAAATAAAATAACTTTCTGTTTAAAATACATTTTATGAAATCTTTCCTTTTTAAAGGTGATCTGGAACAGAGTCAATCAGAAACACACTATATTTTTATAAACGATGTTGAATTATTTGGACTGCTATCCATTCTATCACGGAGGCCCTGTCAATGATGAAACTGAAAGCATTGTGCTACTGGTAGCTATTGTTCAAATAATAGTCACGGAAAAGCTGCTTAACCCTAACTGCCCTGAATCCTTAAAAATCCTCTTTGTCAAAGTGGAGGAATTTGGTGGATTGAGGTTATATGGCAAAACTGATTTTGTAGGATGCACTGTGTCAGGGAATTGGGGCGGACCTTGTGTTGTTTTTGCTCAGCCATGCATAAGTACATGTATAGGCCTGGATTATACTTGAAATCCTCCGTACTGCTCCAGGATGTCACTGGCCAAGCCTCAACATATTGACAGTCACTGCCGCAGGATTTTGCAGGATTCAGGCAGTGGTCACCCCTCCATGGACCATATTCAAGAAATAATGGAGGATTTTGCAGGATTGAGGCTACATCCTACATGTAGCAAAAAGGCCTTAGGGAGTTAGGGTTAATAGCATGCACAATGGTTTCTCCATTGAAGGGGGTGGGGACGATCATGAGTATACAGTGACTGATCAGGTAGCAGCATTCGGGGCTGTTCCTAAATTGGCATGAATTGCTTTTTATTTGAAAGATTTTTATTGAGACCTATCAAGACAGCAACTCAAAAAAAGCAAAACACATTACATACTTATTTAGTATTTTTCCCTGTTTGCCGGCTTGGTTTATGCATAATTTTTTTGTTTTTGAGAGTTTCTTAAAAAAATAAAGTTTACAACAAAAATGTTTTATTGTGTCTAAATGTACCATTGTTTTAATACTTGATGCAGACCTAATATTTTAATTGAAATCTCCTGCTGCTACATGTGTTTCACGCATTTGAATCAAAGTTGATCTAGTCAAGTATAGTAATGATAAATCTGCCTGAACATGTGCACATGTTGTGAACAATGTTTGTAAATGAATGTAAAATGGAAAACAGGTCAAGATTACCTCGCTTAGGCCCCCCAAAAAAGTCTCCGGTTTCTGGTACATGTATGGAGCTTGCCCAAAAAGTGGTGCGGCGACGCAGCTTTTTTTTTTTTTTTACCTGATTTTTTTGCTTCAAATGTCGGCTGATGACTGCAAATGGTGCCCGACTAAACTTAGTGCAAATATATGGGAGTCCAGAGAGGCCACATAAAGCTTATTCTCAACCATAACCCAATCTAAAAACACGTTAAAATTGTGCAGCAGCAGGATTCCAGTCAAACCAGTGAGTTTGGCGGTTTTGAGACATCATCTTTCATTGAAAAAAAACTTTTTCATTTTGCCGACGCGCATGGCTACGGCGACGCGCGCGCATACCAGAAACCGGAGATTTTTTTTTTGGCCTTACGTTGTGTATACGTAAACTTGATAGTTGTTATCTGACTGCTTCCACATTCTAAGTCATTTCCTATATATGTATCATTTCTATCGATAAGAAATGATAGCTTCTCAGTCTGTTATGGAGGAAGAATGTGCATCTTTATTGACTATACCGGTACGTCAAGAAGGAGCATCAATTAAATCGCGGTAGTCATGTGATAACGAGCACGGACAGTGATAAAGCGAGAAAGAGATTTCCAGGATCCGCATTCTCCGCCGGTATCGTGTGTCATATTCATCATTCTTTGTACCTTGGGTCGTGTTCTGCCTGTCATTGTATTTGACCAACATGGATTCAACTATTTAATCATCCCAACGTGAAGGGTTTTACAATAAACAAGAGAGCTGTGTACGCTTGTCCTAGTCTAGTATTACAGAGGAGTTGTACACATGTACAATGTACCAGTATGTTTACTGAGCATTAAAGGGAAAATACAACATGTGCAAACATCAAAAAATAAAACTACCAAATCATATTAAAATACCTTGCCGGACTGTTAGTGAATGACAGTGTAAAGCATCCTGTAAAATCGTGGCACCTGGTATACTGTCATTTTCAAGAAAAGTGGTATTTTTGTATCAATTTCCAACGCTGATCGGCCGATCAGCGTTGGGAAAAACTAGCTTTTTTTCAAATACTGGCCCCAGTTGACCATCGCACTTGTTTGCAATCGATTACACACCTATGAACGGGTACAAGCCAGCTAGACTGGTTCCCTGACCTTACAATTCCCCAATGTATGTAAACTGCTTTGTTTCTTCTTATATGGAGTCAGGGAACCAGACTACAGGAAAATGATTGTTTTTCTTGGTTTTTATAGCATTTTCGAACCCAAAACCTCAAAAAAGTCAGTGATAACTATATTTGCTATATATTTCCAACCCCCCAATTCCATCCATTTCTGAAAATTACAGCAAAAGCAAATGCTGTATCTTCCCTTTAAGGCATACATTTGTACAGGACAAATCAAATTCCAAAGGGGAATGTTTAAAACCGAAACTGTTAAAGTTTCTACTCAATGGATATTACACTTTTCAAGTACATGTAAACAGACCATGCACAACCTTTTGATCGTCAAGCACGATTTTCCAGCAGTAATATTCCAAAATTCAAATGGACTGATGGGTTGAAATCACTTCTACGTGACAGCGGGCCAGATGGAGTAATTTCACGGGGTGTTCATATTAGTACTTTGATCCAAGTAATTTGTTTTTAAAATAATTCAGTAGGTTACATTGGGATAAATGCAAATGATCTAAAGGGGAGTCAGGTTGGCGTAGTTGTACTTTCCTCGCCTTCCACCGCTGTGACCCGGGTTCGAATCCTGCCTGGGCCAATATGTGGATTGGGTTTTCAGTCCCTGCCTGATTCCGTGGGTTTTCCCCAGAATATTCTTCTGGGCTTTTCCTCCCACCTCTAAAACTGTAACTTCTTCGCATTATCTTCTCTCCATAGGTTTCTTCAGGCTTGCGAGCTACAGTGCCTAGGGCGCTTTTGAGGAATCCTTGGTTTCATTACCAGAAATGAATAATAATAATAGGCCTAATAATAATAAATGCCTTTAAAGAAAACACATGCAGATTATCATTGTTGAGTTTTATTTATTGATTTGCTGGTTTCTGGCTTGGCTTTCCATACATTAGAAATTTTTCTGCTAAACAACTTTTTAAGTTTGTCTCAGGATGTTGTCGGAATTGATTTTCATGATTCCATTGGATCTGTTGTCTCGATGTACATTCAGTTTTTGTGCTTCATAAACCTAGACTTATGATCTCGTACACTTCAGGATCCCCATACGCTGCATGTAGTAGGTACCGGTACCGTATATTTGTCATTTTGTGTTCAAATAGATGTTCCGGTAGTTTTTCCATAATTGCTCTTTCCAACAAATCTTGCAGATACCGAATATAATATTCTGCGTCTCTTTCAGATAAATTCAATACTTGACAACAACCTGCAACTGGTGACTCGTCCGTTATAATCGAGCCCTATACAGTAGGTGTTTTGCAGCATGTAAATAAATCACCAACTGTAGTGTTTATTCCGATGGTTTGGTTGGTTAATTCTCAAGCCTTTTCACCACAATGATTAACCAGACTAAGAAACAGTCACTTCAATCTGTCGACTTTACTGACTCCTATCCTCCGCCAATTCATTAATCAAATCTCACATCTACTCATTGACAAGATTATCGCTTTGGTCGCCCTGACCACAATAACGGCAGCACGGCATTGTGGGTTCACGCCGCTGTCTTGGCCGGACAAAAGTGCAGCGTATCATCTTTCCGCCCACACGTTCCTGAAACCAAACAAGATCCCATAGGAGAGATAGCGGGTGGAGAGATCTCAACTGCTGAGATATCCAGGCATGTTGGAATTTATGTCTGAGGTGACAACTGGTCAGAGAAGCCAGTTAAGAACCACTCACTGATGATAAGCCTTGTTAGTCCATCACTGATATGTGACAACCTCTCATATCAGTTCGCTTCCATTTCAATTTCAATTCCTGGTCCGATTGGGTCCGAGTTTTATTTCCACATCAGAGATTGGGGCAAGAAATTTAATTAAAATAAAAAGAAGGGAATTTTTACGGGGAATGTTGTAAGGAAATACACAGAGAAATGTATTATAATGTCAACGTCACACGTGATGTACATAAATGTAGCGGTACATACATGTTGTACGTGTTGGATTAACTTGTACATGTACATGTTCATGATGATGTACGTACATGTATTTTTTGGGTAAATCAACTGGAATGTGTGTTTTGCATTTAATTACAAGTAAAAAATTCCCTTTTTGAACATTAACATTGTGAAATGCTGCAACTGATTACATTTTGTAAAATTATTGTGTGTTGAAAATATTCAAAATATACGTATCAGGTACATACATGGGATTTAAAAATGCACGTATTTTATCTCAACATTTTCACTCTGCCAGCAAAAAGAACGGGATATTTCACAAGCCAAATGCTTCAGTTTGCATCTAATGTGCCGGTACCGTATCCCTTCTAACCGTTTCTTGTTTCTACATATTTTCCCATCTGCTTGGATTGATAACAATGAATCGTGCAGCAATCAGACCTTGACATTTTAACTTGGCATCCATGGAACATCAAGGTACGACGTAGTTTTACATGACATCAGCAAAGCCCATCAAAGGCTCAGTGAAAAGGCCGCTTGGAGACCGTCCAATTAAAAAATCTATACTAATGACCAAGCCTCCCTGTTAGGTACAGATTCATTAGCTTGATAATTCCAGTGTTGGGGAAGCTGAACGTGGTCTAGTGGGACTGGTACATCGTGGATGAATTGCCCTCCGATCCTGCCTGATAATGCCAGCGCTGAAGGAAATGATGTTGTTCTGTTACCTTGGTAAAATGTAATTATGAGGAAAGTGGCAATCGTAGTAGGAAGTCTAAACGCACGGCACACGCTTTATTGGCAATTTGTCATTGAATTGGAACGGTCGGTGGACTAATTTGGTTCAGGTCTTGTATTTAGGCAACTTTTATGAGTTTTCTTCCTCTGTTGAGTCTCTTTTTTCACAATCAATGTAAGCTCTGAAGCTTATTAAAGACCAACTTTATGATTTTTCCCTTAAATTTCCTCATTCTTGGATCATTATTGCTTTCTTTGTTGGAAAAAAACAAGGATGAAGCACCTTAAGAATTGAGAATTAGATATAAGAATTATATGTACAGGTCTACGTATTTTTACTTTTAAAAACTGATAGAAGTACACTTGTAGGCTTTTTAAAGCAGTTTTCTATTTTCTGTTATTAAAAAGATTCTTCAAAAACAGCTATCATAGTTTTTCATCTGTAAATTTTGATTGAACCTACATAAAACATACATAATCTGAGTAACACATCAGATAAGATCATCAGGTTCTATACAGATTGTATTGAACCTGGTTTATTGATGTATTGTCTCAGTTCAGCTCTTGAAATGCCCAACATTCACAGAAAGCTGATTCTTCATGATTAATTCCAATGCAAATCTACAGGCTGGATTCCGGAGGAGAAGGCAGGTGAATTGAGTTGTCTTCATCTTGAGTAGCCAGCACCTGCCTATCTTGTAGTCTAAGAGAGAAAGTGGGATCAATTACTGTGCATGGACACATAATCTACAGCTTCCGTTGATTAGCATGCGGCATGGCTCTGCATCGAGGTGTGCCGCCTTGTAAAGTTTAACGGAAGTGCCTGGAGATAGCAGCATGCTTGGGAAGTTGTGTACAAGAACGATGCGTCTGATGAACAGGCTGCGTTTAAAATATTGCAAATCTTATTCTGAATCAAACCAAATCGAATCTGAAAATGCAAGCAGTTGCTCAATATGGTATGCATGGTGACTTTTTCAATATATTTTTGATAATAAAATTTAAGTATCAATGAAATATTCATGCATATGTACAGAGAGCCATTTTGGTTTTAATGACGTATTAAAAGTGAATATTTTATTTCTTTTATTCGGACTGAAAATGTAAATTATTTATTTCCATGGAACATGGAACAAGTAATTGTTCATTTAAATAAAATTATCATGAATCATTAACACTCACCTTCCCAATTCCTCCAAATCTTCTTTTAAAAATGGAGGATTTTGCAGGATTTTGGGGCTATGGCAAAAATGTGTGCCTGATTTTGAAGGTTGCACAGTGGCAAGGTCTTGGGCCGTACCTTGTGGTGTTTATGCTCAGCCGTGCATAAATTTAGGCTGTAAGATTACATGTATGCTTGAAATCCTCTGCACTGCTCCAGGATGTCACTGGCTCTGCCTCAACATATTGACAGTAATTGCTGGAGGATTTTGCAGGATTGAGGTTACATCCTAGCATTGGGAGTTAGGGTTAATGAAATTATTTTCAAATTTGTGAGGTTTTCACCGTCCAAATGATATGCAGTGGACATTATTTTCATGTAGATACCATTACCATAGCACCCCAGGGAGAAAGTAGCAGCCTGACAACCAAATCATGAGAAAAAAATTCGTATTGAAATGCTTTTTGTATAAATGTCTATACACATTTTTTTCACAAAAAACACAATTTTGGGGGCTGTCAATTTACTGATTCAGAAAATCTCAAAACCTCAAAATGGTCAGGTCCACCCCAAAATGACTTCACATGCACTTTGTTTTGTGCGAGTCGGTCTAGGTACCATACTGTAGGTTCTAAGTTTGAGAAAGCTGTATTAGAGAATGTGACAAGACAATCTCAGGCTCAGCATCCCTGTAACCATGAGATACCTAGACGGGTAAGATGTTGACATCCCGAAGATTGGCAATTAGATCAGATTGGATATCGGCTGGACTGGCAAACAGGCTTACTCTGCCTCTGCCGTAGCCTACAGCAACCAGACTAGCTGATTATTGTAGACAATTCAGTTAACTACTTGGTGACGCGTTTCTTTATCTTGTTTCTTGATTGTAGGAGATTGCGTCTTGGCTGATCAGTTTTGACTGCCATGACCAATGGCTCAGCACCTCTACCAAGAACAGGTATGTCAAGTGTTTATGATGTTACACCTATCTGAACGACTCGTGTCGACCCAAAAGACTTTGCTGTCAGACAGGCAAACTTAACATGTTAATGGCAGGTAGAAATATTTAGAAGTACCCAGAAAGAGACCTACCAGTTTGACGAGAAAAACCTTACTCAAAGTGATTGTAGGGATGGTACCAAATACCCTGTGAAATTATTCTACCTGAAATGGTATTCACAAGAATGAGATCACAAAAACTGTGCACACATTTCCTCTGTTCTTTTCGGTGTCCACCATGCCAATACTAAGTGAGTTGTTATGCACCCTTTGTAAGATTTTGAGCAAGTTTGAAAAAAAAATTGCACAAATAGCAAATGATCTTTATGTACCTCTTCGTATCAATTAAGCAGACTCGAATGTTGATTTCTATGGATTTGATTTCTATGTATTTTGGTTTGGTGTGATATGACTCTCAAAGAGTACGACTAATCTGCAATGGTGTTAGTTCATGGATGTCAGTGCCTGCACCTCAGCAGTGTTATCCCTAGATGGTGCTTGGTTCTTGTAGTTGAATGCAAATCCATCTGTCAGCAGAACATTAATTCCTTCAGTGTCTTGGCTAAGAACCTTCTGGCATCATGACTTGCATGTGTAATTGTCAAGAGCCAATTTGATTGCACCACAAGACGGCTAGCAGAAAAGCTGTGCCTACTGTACATGTACCGTATGCAGTCAGAAATGTGCATACACATGAACACCTGTGCATGCTGGAAATTTCTTTTATTGCCTCTTTGCTTTAAGCAAATTGCGAAAAACAGTGAAGTACATGTAATTCTGTTTACTTCGCTTCCTAATTTTGGTCTCTAAGGGTTCAGACCAGTACATAGGCCCAAAATTGCCTCCGCCGGCCAAATTGCGATTTGCATGCCCTTACAGCATTTTCTGGGCCATGAACTTGAGAGTTTTTAAAAAAAGAACCTTGGGCAGAAGCCGTGCACAGGAATGTGAGCTTGTGTTTCTGTGAAATTTAAATGAAATTGAGCCCTAAAAGTGCTCTATTTTGCAATGGAGCATAGACATTTTTTCGAAATGGCGATGGGCTTCAGGACTATATTTAGGGGTGATCATCTTCGGATGGAAATTTCTCCCAAAAGTCAATGGACCCCAGAAAAAAAATAAAAATTGAAAAGAAAATGAAAGATGATGAAATAAGCTTTAATTTGATGTGCGTCTTGAACAGCTTGGAGAGTTGTGAGTATTTTTAATAATTTTGAGAAGTGCCCGTAATTACCACTGAGGTCTATGGTAGTCTATTTACTGGTCTGGAACCCTAAGAATTGGGCAGAGGGTATATAAGCAACAAGCTCACAAAAAACTCAGTTTAGAAAACAGAATTGACAAAATTGGGCCCAGGAACAGCAGAAATGCAAGGTAAATTAGCAACATCATCCAAATGAATATAAAAAAACAGGTGTGTACGTCTTAGTTGACCTGGGTGGGGATTGTATCCTAGCTTGACATGCTTCAATCAATTTTTTAGTCGCACACTGTACATGTATTAGATTTTTTATTTTTTCAAAGGTCAATGCTAATCACATGGATATCTTTATTAAAAATTCACAAAGTCAAATTTCTACAGGTACGGTACATCACTGAGGAAAAACATATTGACAATTTGCTGGAATTAATCAGATATGAGAGGGATTGGTCGCAGTCAACCAAGGAATGCTGTGTAATTAGTTTGACGAGCCAGCTGCCTCCCATTATTAGACAGCTGGATATTTGTGTTGAATACGATTGGGATGTCATCAAGTCTATTTGTCTGTTTTACATTAGGTTTGCATTGGGTCTGGGCCCGAGGAACTATTTTCAACATGTTTAATCCCTTTCCTAAGCAAGAATTTCAGCAAAATGTTGAAAGTAATTTATTGAGCCATTTTTACTATCAAATGCTTTTTCTGCTCAACAGTGGTTAAAATTTGTCAAAGTTTCTGAAAAGTATGGTACTTTGTCAATTTAATAAATCTTTGACATCAGTGTATACATGTATGTACAATGTAGCATCATTACAAGAAATGTTTACAAAGAGTTGTCATTGTACATGCAGAAAATCTTCTCTTCATTTGAAGTTGATCATTTCGATTTGTGTTATTTGTCCCCAAATGTTTAGTTTTAATTTTTTTTTATATCAAATAAATCAATTCCACAAATTTTGTACGGTAAAATCTAAGATTGCCCATCATTTCTAAAATTGATGCAATCCACGTAATTATCATTGGTAGACCCCAGAGTGGTTCCTTGGTCCTGTACAATCGCAAGAGAGTTCGATTCCGGAGGGATGGCTACTTCTGGAAGAAACGTAAGAATGAACGGACGACACGGGTGGATCACATGAAGCTCAAAATACAAGGAGTTGAGGTCAGTTACTGCCTGCTGCTGAATTGATAATTATCAGGAATAAAAGATGGCCTGAAATGAATAAAGGGAAGAAGTGGAGACAATTGATATGTTTTGTGAGGAAAAGACCCTTGCATCCAGAAGCCATCAGTTAATCCTCCCTCTCTGACCGATAATTTCAGCTACGCCATCACAGCAGTCAAAATCAATCAAGTGACTGTTTTTAGCAGTTAAGAATTCCCTTGTTAATTTGATATAGCCATGCTTTGACTGGAGATGATTGATATGCCAGCTGTCAGGGGTTCGACCGTATCTTTTTTTTTCACAAGCCAGCCGGGATACTGTATGAAACAGAATCTTAACCAGCCTGCGCGCATTTTCACTAGTCCGCATGTTTTTCCATTTTATAGACTGTCTCATAAACAACAATGTGCATCTATGTAAAACGTGTATCCTGAGGCAATCTTATCAGTGTTTTTTATAACCAGATCTAATAATTTAATCCTAAACAAGTGATAAAATTACACACAAATTGATACAGGTTTACTTTCTGAATTTAATGATTTATAGTCTTCCTGTCCTTTCATCTTTGTCGTATCCCAACAATTTTTGACTCGCCAGCCGGGTTACTGAAGGAATAGTTGAACTAGCCGCCGTTGTTTTGACTAGCATTTGGCTAGCGGCTATCGCTAAAGTCGAACCCTGGCTGTACCTTCTCTTTTGTCTGTGGAGGGAATTGACTTGTCACAGTATTTATGCGAATGAGCTCTGACTATTCTTGAATAGCCTGTAAGAAATGTTTGACCGTCTGTGAATGATCAAGCAATTTGCTTTTTGTTGCAGTGTATATATGGGAGCTATGTACACTCGGCCCTTATCCCAACATTCCACAGACGAAGCTACTGGCTTCTACAGGTGAGTGCACGGAGAGGAATCAAATGAATTATTAGAATTATCATTTGTAACGAGAACCAAATACATGATTGCACCTTACTAAATCCTCCAAAATCCTCTTTGCAAAATGGAGAATTTTGCAGGATTGAGGTTTCGTGGCAAAAGTGCTGATTTCAGACATGCACTGAGTCAAGGTCTCGGGCCGGACTTTTTTTGGTGTTTATGCTCAACCGTGAATAAATTTAGGCCTACTTGAAATACTCCGCACTGCTCCAGGATGTCACTGGCTCTGCCTTAACACATTGACAGTGATTGCTGGAGGCCTCCAAGGACCACATTCAAGAAATAACAGGATTTTGCAGGATTGAGGCTGTATGCTATTTTTACGTGGAGGCAGTTGATGGATTTTGCAGGATTGAGGTAACATCAAAAAAATGCCGAGAGATTTAAGGTTAATGGAAGGGATTTTAAAATATTCTGATAGTGTTGCTTTCCAAGCTGTTGTGATCGTAATGAAATCTTTGATTCGGTAACAAAACCTGGCGAGTTTGATCGGACTAATAACAATAGGATAATTGTAAAAAATAATTGAGTAGAAGACTACATACGTCTGTATGACTCAAGTGGTATGGTGTTGCCTCAAATCCTGTTCGTCGATTTCTTATGTTAATTAATATCAAATAGATTTGAAGTGAATAAATATGAACTGAACGATTTGTCATTTTTCTAAGTTATTCCTTTTTTTCTTTCTTTGCAGAATCCTGACATAGTTTTAGTCCACTACCTAAACGTGCCCAATCTTAGCGAGGATTCCTCCAAGATCACCAGTAGTCCCTTAGTCAGTTCCATCCTCCCTACGTCGCTACCTACCCCTCAGTATCAGCTGGATACTAAAGGATATAAAGGCACTGTCTGGCAGAGGGAAGAACTCCTGCAACAAATCAAACCAATGTGTAAGTACTCACTTTTGTCTTGGATCTGTCAAAAAACAAATAAAGAAATATCAAAATGAACAAAACTGTTGCAAACTGCTTACTGACTGGATCGACCTTAAATGTAAAAATAAAAATTTAGAGGACCTATAGATACATACATATGTATACCCTGCATTGCTCTGGGGCACTCAGCACTCAGAGGCCCCAAAATCTTCGACCGATTATTTCTTGGATTGTTCATTTTCCCCCACAATCTTACCCCTTTTAACCCTTGGGTAAATCCAAGAAAAAAGCCTCTTTTTGTCCTGTGCGTAACACCATATTTTCTTCAATAACATGATCATCGCAAAGACTGATAACTTAAAAATTCTTGTGAGTATTCTCCTTGCAGATGCCCAACGGTAGAATAAAAAACACTGAAAATCCATGACTATCTTGGACTTGCCCCCTAACTCCCTGGCATTGATGGGATCATCCTACATGTATCCTCCACAATCCACCCCTACTGATGTGGCACAGTCTTTGTACTGATCATTCTGCAGGCATCAAGCCTGACAAAAAGTGATACATGTATACTGGCCTGGCTGTTTCCGCCACATTTTCATACCTTTCGTTGTGTGTATGAAGTTTAAAAGCAAGGAGGGGAAATGAATGTTTAGAGATTGTATTCCTGATAGTGATTGTCCTTTCCTGGAGTCGATTTATTGTACTTTGCTGGACGGAAAGCATTTCAAATGTGACAGGAAGTTTTGAAAACTAGGTGTGGGAAAAACGCGTTCAATATTCTATGTACATTATCTCCTGCACTATTGTCATGGTGTTGCTGAGCCTATTGATCGTGTAGCTGATCAATATTTGCTGTTTACAAACACGGCTTAATTCCACTTTTCAACGTGGGTGAGTGTAGCACAGAAACCTTGTAATGCCAATTTGGCCGTAACCAAGCTACACCCAACTGTTTCCTATCAGGCAGTCTCACTCCCATTAGCAACACCTACCAATGACTACTAATGGCCATCGCTATGACAACACAATGCTAATCGCATGGCTAAGCTGCCGTTGCTATGGTGATGACCTTTTTTCCCTAGCAACAACTGTAAATGTCATATGTGAAGCACATGGCTTGGCATACAGTCTCCTGCCAATAATAGATGAAGGCTGACCTTTTCAGAGCTTACTTTGTATTTTTTTCTGAATAATGTGTTTCTTTTAAGTGTATTTTTTCCTTCATATGTACAATAGATGCACTAACATCAGGATTGGAATAAACATTGTCATTGTGATTTGATGATGATTCAACACCTTATCTTAGCACTTAGGAAGAGATGATAGGAGATGCACATTGTATTGAACACAGTCCATATTTTATGTGACTTTTATTGCCACATTTATTTCAGAGAATCACTATATGAAAGCAATGATGCCGGTAGTTTGCATACATTATGCTACCGGTATATGCACTTCGAGTCTCTATGTATTCCATATATTGCACATACTCGTATTAGTTTTGGGAATTTTTGCGAGTTATTTTTTCGCAAATGTTTTTTTTTTCAAATACTGTTTGTTTATTGACCTCAAATATTTTTAAAATGATAAATCCTGTCTTAACCTGGAAAATGAATGTATTGTGAGCAATTACTCTTATACTTGTACACTTACATCGTACATTCACCAGGTGATACTCCCGTTTTGAGGTAACAGATCTTGTAATATACAATCTGTGCCAGATGTGCTTTCACTTATACCATGATTCTGAACTTGTCAAAAGAACAATTGTTCAACTATGTGTGAAATGATTTCAATGTCTGTTTGTTTGTTTTGCTTTCATTTGTGATTCAGTTAGTGGAACCCAGCTGCAGCTGAATGGAAACAATCTGACATCGGTGAGCCTCGTTACTTATTCATGTTGTTTGGATTTTCATTCTGTTTATTGAATTCATCTCTTCCCTCTGTCAGGAACATTTTATGAGTTTGTTTCTTAATTAAAAAAAACAATGTTGTGGACTAGCCTTTACAGCAAAAAAAAAACTTTTTAGTTATCTAAAATCTGCATTTGTATACAAAATTTATATATATTTTTATTGCTTATATTGTTGATTTACAATGTACATCACCCTGACGCAAAATCCATCTTATGAATAGTTGTTGATTGTGTTGTATACAATGTCAATTTATGGAAATTTAGGTAGTTAGCCCAAAATTAGTTCAAAATTTCTCTTTCTTTTCTCGTATTAGAACAGTGACTGTAATTTTCAAATGTATTTCACTACTCATTGTCTGTGTCCATATTCAATAAATGACTTGAACCGTGAACTCCCTGTACCATCTAAAACTGCCACAGCACTCTAGTTTACAATAATACAATGTCATACAGCTGCTTATGGGATTAAGATTACTTTGATTCCAGCCAAGACTTTGGTCTAGACCCTGCTCCTTAAACGGGCTTAAAGATATAGTCTATCATTTGTAATTTGTACATTTTGTTCGTTTGAAGCAACAAAAGTGTTCAAAATCTAATGAAGGATACTGAACAACTAACCCGATGAAGTTTCAGCTCAGCTTCAGCTGTATATTCCGAGAAAAACAGCATTCTAGGAACTCAATTTCAAATCAAAAGTTGCTGAATCATGTTTTGAATTAGGCCTGAACTCAGCGTCTGAGACGCGTTCTCACTGAGCCGATTGCAGCTATACGCGATGTCGCGCACTGATCCGACAAATTATAGAAACCGCGCACGCGTGTGCGTCATGCCAATGCTTGCGCGCGCTTCGCCGAATAAACAAAACGAACTACTAATTTAAATTTTCCTACGGTGCGTCTTAAGAAGCACTGTTGGAAAGGCCTTCTTTCGTTGATTACTTCAAAATGACAGCTTGCCAGGAAGAATAATTTCACAGGGAGTTCACATAGTCCCCTTACTATCTTTCAACCAAGTATGTTTTGCAACAATAATTACGCAGTTACTTTTCGGATGGCTGCAAATGATGGACTGTAGCTTTAAACCTCGCCTAGGATAAGCTGAGGTCCTCTTTTTTTTACGGCACATTTTTGCCATTAAAATTTGAAAAGCATTTTTTGGGGGGTTGTTAAGTTTTGTTAAGTTACAAGTGCTACTTCAGCAGAAGACATACTTTCAATCATCAACCATTACTGTTCATCTGGGCTTTTTGCTGGCACCTGTTATTACCATGCTGCAGTTTATAGATCCAATCAATTATCTTTGCACAGGAGACTGATGTAGCTAACATTGTGGTGCAGTACCTGTTGGATTTACAAGATCAGCAGAATCTCCATAAAGATCAACAGTCCGTTGTGTTTACCACACTAGCTGACAAGGCTGGTACCAGCACAGGTTAGTTTTTACACAATTGCATTTCTCTTGATATATTAATAGCGTTTAAAAATTCTGTCACAAATCATTCTGTACAGAACTAACAGTGGATTGAAGAGGAAGATGTTGATTTGTTAAAAAAACGATATTTGCTTCCTAAACTTTTTCTAAGGGGAAGCGGTTATGGTTCCTACGCAACCGTTGATGGGTTTTTTATAACACGTCCTGAAATTTATTAATTCACTCCCTTCATTACTTTTTTTGTATTACAAATAACCCACTCTGTTTTAGATATATGGTGGTGATGTTGTCAAGGACAGTAATGTAGTCTGGATATCCTATCATCAATTCTTACTGATTAACAGTCCTATAAGTCTATATTTGAATAAGTGACATGTAGTTTGTTTTTATCCTGTCCTAGGTGCACCAGGTTCCTCCCCCAGTTCAGCTCGTAGCTCCGCCCCCAGCCCACAGAGTATCCCTAGTGTCCCACCATCACCTATGTCGGTCCTCAGTGAAGCCTCGTCCATCCAGCCTGGTGCAGACTCTGGGACATTCAATCTAAGCACAAACCAATCAACCACAGCGACAAACGAACAGAGCCAGGCTAGATTGACCAATCAGCTGCAAGACGTCAGCATGATAGCGCCGTTACCTGTTCTCTTATTCAACGCATATAACGAGGTGGAAAGCACAGGTGTCGTTGGCAACACAACCTTGGTCAGTTATCAGTTAAATCAGCAGAGTAATATTAGTGGGGTACCAGGGAGCTCAGCAGGCGGGACAGTACAGGGAGCCACGTTAACATCCGAGGATACGACGCAAACCAGTCAGAATAGCGTTGCTAGTATGCAATGTGGTCAACCAGTACGTGATGTTAGCGGTCGACCCTTGATCACTAATGAAGAATCGATAGAGCTACGGGCGTTGGTGGATGGCAACCCCAACTTGAAGACTTGTAAGAATCGATTTGAGAATCAACCAGGGATCCATCAGAAGATTGTCTTACTGCCGCCGTACCTACAGTCTCCACCAAGACCTGAACCGACCCAAGAAGTGATGACAACAAGTCAACCTCAGAGTACATCAGCAACCGAAGCTAGCAGATTGCCTTCATATGATGCTCATGTACAGAGACAGCGATCTAACGATAGATCAGTCACTCAGCCTGCGCAAGGTTCGATCAACGAGGGCGCTGTTGCCAGTGCAGCCTCCCAACCAGTCACACAATCAGGAAGTTTATTCCAACCCTTACACCCGCAAAACCCTCTCAATCACTTCCCCACTTTCCAACAGAGTTTGCAGGCAAACATCCCCCCACAACCCCAGTTGCCCCCGCCCCCTCCATACACCCTGGCAGCGAATGCCGTCATCGCCAATACTGTATTCACATTCTCAGCAACACCCAGCAAGAATCCACGTCAGCAGTCTGTGACTTCAGACATGAAACAGTCACCTGCTGTACCAACCTCCATGATGCAAGCCACTGGCTTGGTGAATCCTACTGCTGTTTCCATACCAGCCGTTTCTGGGGTGTTTAACCCACAACCCCTGAAATCATTAGTGTTCTCACCAAGCACAAGTGAAACTGTTACGACAGCGGTAACATCTGATTCAACCAACAAAGAGAAGCCTTTGATCTTCAAGCCGTTAATGCAACGTCTTCAAGCCATTCCAGACAGCATCCAGTCCAGTTCACAATCAGTAGCATTGATGCAACAAACGCAACCTCAGATGACGTATCCCTTAACGAGTAGCCAAGATGGTATTCAGTTAAGACCAGCGTTACCCACCAGCAACGATTTCTCTATCAATGATCTTGATATTGAGCTTGATTTTGATGCTGAGATGTTTGACAGTGCTCTGGCTGATATCCATCTGGATAATTCATTGCAAGGTGGGTGGGTCATAGGAGTAAATGGTGATTATTGTAGACTCAAGCCAAATGTGATCGTAACAAGTTTAGTCTTCCCTAGTCTAGGCGGACCCAAGAGTTTCACTTTATATTATTTATACTTGGTGACTCAATCAGTAAGTCAATGACTTGGTCAGTCAGTACATTGTAAGTCAATGACTCGGAGGACATTAGGTCTCTCTCAAGTAACATCACTTCCTACAGATTGCCACGTGCATCGGCATTTTGGGCGTCAACATTTTGTGATGCGAATCATCTGCGCCATATTTCGAAGATATTTCGAGCAACATGCGCTCGTGTTTAGAACATCTTGCATCATGCGCGCACGCGCACCTGATGGCCTTGAATACGCAGTTGTAATTTGCCTACTAAGATGGCGTCCTATGAGAGAGATCTTTAGGCTGGCCTTGAAGTCCAGCAAGATTAATATTTTGATTGTAAATGGAATAATGGTGATAATTTTAAATTTCCTGTGAGTGAACTTGACTAGAGTGGGAAAATTACTTGGAAATTTACCTTTGATGCCGGTAAAAGTGAGTATTTGATGCAACTTTTCTTGTAAAATGTGAAAAGGAATTTTTCAGAAATCTCTAAATTTCAAATGTTTTTACTGCCGTTTTTCTTGGTTTGTGTAGGCAGTACACCTGTTCCAGACTCCACCCATCAATCAGAGACGGACAGACTGACCAGTAGAGTGACCAGTGGCAATCACGGTCAGTCAGAAGGCTTGTTAGCATTACATCAAGGGAGGTCATTACCTGAGCAATGTCTAGAAGCTATTACAGAGTTCTCCCCGGATTGGTCCTACCCAGAGGTAAGATTCTTCCTGTCAACCCACCCCCTACCCCTCACCCTAACACCACACCCCAACACCCCACCTGACCTGAGCAATGTCTAGAAGCTATAACAGAGTTCTCCCCGGATTGGTCCTACCCAGAGGTAAGATTCTTCCTGTCAACCCACCCCCTACCCCTCAGCCCAACACCCCCATCCCACCATCCCCCATCCCCCCAACATCCCATCCCAACCCCATCCCTTCTCCAACCCCTCTCCAACCCCAAACCCCTCTCCCACACCATCCCCTCTCCCAACCCCACCCCAACATCCTACCCCACTCTTCAAATTAAAAACCTTGGTATTTAGTCAACTGGCACCGTTACACTCTTAAAATAGGAAATACCGCTTCCTATTAGGACATAACACTCTTTGGGTTTCTCTGACCTATAAGCAAGACTCTTAAAACTTTGAGTGAACTCGCAATGACCACAACTTAGTTTTGAGAACGAACTCGATCATTATCAATGAAGTCAAGAAGATGTTGAGTCTTTGAAGAAAGTTTTCTACAAGTTGACTGACTACTGAGAAGGAATGTTTTACTTCTCATCAATTGTTTGACGTAGCGATAACATTTTACATGAATATTCTTGTGTAACCAGTCACATAACTTATTGTCCTATTTTGTTGGCCACATTTGTAGGGAGGTGTAAAGATTCTTGTGACGGGTCCTTGGCATTCCACTACAGCAAACTATCAATGCATGTTTGACAATTATGCTGTGCCGGCATCGCTGGTACAGACAGGGGTACTTCGCTGCTACTGCCCCGCTCATGAAGCTGGCGTTATAGCTCTACAGGTGGGTAACAGACAAATAGCTAGACTGACTGACTGACAAACACGAATGTCTTATAATCACGATGTCTGGGCATCTTTTGAACAAGATAGGGCACTTTGCTGAATGACAGATTGCCAGACATATCTAACATTGTGATGTTTTGCATTGTTGGCTACTCAAGCAAAAAGGCTTCACTCATTGGTTTGTTTTATTATTTATTATTTTTTTTTATGAATGTATATGTTCAAAGCAGTGTCTGGGTATCTTTAAGTTTACGTGTTTGTCTTACACGTAGGTGTTATGTGATGGAGTTGTCATTTCCAAGTCGGCCATCTTTGAGTACAAAGCTCGCAGTGCACAGCAGAGACCCAACAGACAACATGAATGGTTGTCACTGGATGGTGAGTATATAACTGTCTTCTCTCCTAATATGCTTCAAAACAATAATCATAAGAGGCTCTACCCCTAACCACCCAAATCCATTAAAAATCCAACCGTATGTTTTGTTGGAATCTTTTGGAGTGACAACTGCTCTAGTAAACTGATTGGTTGTACATGGGGTCAGGCATACCACCATAATCAGAGTCCAACAGTTTGGGTGTTGAGTTACAAGTACGATATGGTGTTAGAATTTCCAGGGGTGAGGATTTTAACCTGAATTCAGGTTGTTTTTGTTTAAATGTGACAAATTAAAAGTGCTGGATTTGGTCTGAAACATCCAGAAAACACATTTTTTTGAAATGGGGTAAGGGTAGTTTCAGGTTTTTTAGTAGTGTTTCAGGCTTTTTATTTTATTGGTGGCATCTCTGAATGTTTCTCTTGTTCCTTTTGTCTTACAGAAAATCAGTTTCACGTTGCCATCTTGGATCGGTTGGAGCACATTGAGAGACGAGTTGTCTTAAACAAGTCACAATCACAGAGTTCTACAAAACAGGTAAAAAATAAACTATAAAATATCAAATCTAATCATTGAGTATGAGAAACACTGTTTTCTTTTTATCTGTGTATTCAGTGAATATGTATTCTTATCAATGTTACTATGTGAAAGCCAGGAGTTAGGAATTGACAAGCTTGTTGTCGCCGTGTACCCTTATCAATAGCCTGTGTTATAATGCATTAAACTTGATTTCTATAGCTATTCTGTATTTTGTGTTTCCCCATTGTTACATGCTGTAATCAGCAACATGGAACCACAATGTGTTTATTCAGCAGACTGTTTAATAGTGAGACTTGATTTGTCTCAACTGAGCACGGTTTCAGTGACGTAAACAAAGCACTCTGATAAAGCAACTGCAGTTTGGCGTCACAGAACCCTTCACCTAATTCTGCAATGTTAATTTTGGATGGCACGAAGCCCAAACATGTGTACCAAGTGTATATCGTTGTGTCCGTTCAACAAGATCGTATCTCCTAAAATAGGCCGCATGTGAAATGCAAGTTTCAGAATGTCAAAAGGTCGTATCTCACTTAAAATAACCCGGATGTACACACAAAGTCAATGGACGTCGAGATACGACCTTGTTGCACAGAGCGTATTCGCGCGAGATATGACTTTGTTGCAGAATGGAGTTACGACCTTGTTGCACTGACGCGATGATATACATGTACAGGTGCATTTGTATTAATCACTTACAGCACTGCCAATCAATATGACAAACAATCAAGTATAATGTCATAGAAGTTTCATTTTTACATTTGTGGTTGTCAGTACTCAAATGGAGATATATTTTTTTTGCTTCTAGGGTTTGTCTACTGGCCAGAGTGACCAGCATTTATCCTTTGAGGACCGTGTGGTGGCGCTATGTCAACAATTCATGCGAGGTCAATGGGCTCCTGGTAGCTCCTCCCAATTAGGGGCGGAGTCAAGTTCACATAGAGGGATGACGTTACTTCATCTGGCCGCAGCGTTGGGATACACTAAGCTGATTAGTACGCTGGTCACTTGGAGGTAAGGGACAGTGACCATTCAGCCCTGGTATGAAAAGGGTCCCCCGGTACCTCGTCCGGTCCAGAGCCAGTCCGGTCTTCAGCCCAGTCTCGTCCGGTACATGGTCCTGTCTGACCAGAAGTTTTGAAGTCAGTCAGGCGCATCAATTTATTGCCCTTCAGAGAACGTCCAGAGCAGAACAATAGCAGACTTACCGGATTAAAGATAAAATCCTTCCAAATGCCTTGGTAATTTACGGTCCCATTGTGTGCGAAACCGCATGGCAGGGGTTTTGATCTGTGCCGACGAAAGTGTTCTATTGTAACACGCTGAGAGATGAAAACCACAAGCAGGTTTCTTCTGGGATATATTACATGTGTCAGTACTTGCAAACAATGGACCCCAGGATAGAGGAGTTCCTGATTAGCAACCGGATCAGCTCCTAGGCCGGTAGCTGGGACGGTGCGAAATGACTTCTTGGGAGGGGACGAGCTTACCGGGGGGCCCTTTTCATACTGGGGCTGAATGGTCACGGTCCCTAAGAATCATTTACCCCAAAGCAGTCTAAGATTCTTTAAAACCCACCAGGTTGTGGATGATTTTGAAGGATTTTATGTTGATGATCCAAGAACTCTAGGATGTGAATTCTATCACAGTCTAGAATATGTGTAAAGAACATAATTCAGGAAATGTTAGTTTAAGATAAGATATCACAAATAAAAGTCAAAGACAGGCAAAACCAAGTATTGAAAAGCTGAAAAACGTGTATATTTTAAAGAACTTAAAAGATTTTAAATAAAATGTCCCTTTTTTCCTCATTGACAGAAATGAGCAGCACAGCCTTGTGCTTGAGATGGAAGTTGATCCATTGGACATTGATCATTTCTCATGTACTCCACTGGTGAGTAAAATGCTCATAAGTCTGACCATATCACCTTTAAGTTGAAGATTTGAACATTATTCACTTTTAAGTGGAAGATTTGAACATTATTACAATATTAAAACCCTAACTCCCTAGGCCTTTTTGCTAGGATGTAGCCTCAATCCTGCAAAATCCTCCAATTGGCCTCATGGAAAAATAGCATATAGCCTGAATCCTGCAAATTCCTCCGTTATTTCTTGAATATGGTCCATGGAGGGGTGATCACTGCCTGAACAAAAAAAATCCGGCTATGTCTGTCAACAATAGGTTGAGGCAGCAGTGACATCCTGGAACAGTGCAGAGGATTTTCAAGCAGCATAAGGCTTATATATATCATGGCTGAGCATAAAAACACACAAGGTCCAGCCAGAGACTTGACAGTGCGTAAGTGAAATCAGAACGCAGAAAACACTCTTGCCATGTAACCAATTCAATCAATTCCAATTCCTTTGGATTTTGGGAGGGATTCAGGGCGGTTAGGGTTAGATGCGTTCCACGTGCTATTTTCGAGTTTCACCTCAAAAGTTTGTTTGGTTTTTTTTCAATTGCTATTGTCTTAAATAAAGACGTTATTCACTTTTGAATGAGACATGGAACCGGCATTTAGTTAATGAATTATTTCTTCACAAAGATTGAATTATTTGCTGCCAAACATTCTGCACTTTCAGGGCGGGTTCAATTATGCGCATTTTCAGAGGGTTTCAAACCCCCAAAATCGACATTAAGTATTTTTTTCATACAAATTGAAACTTCGTTAGGAGGGGGAAAAAATCCTCTTTTTGAAGAGCGCATGGTATATGCGCTCGGAGGTCATCCCGAGGTCACGATGCTAGGGGAGCTCATCTTTAAGTTGAAGATGTGAACATCATTGCGATATTAATATTTATCAAAATTAATCATGATTTCAATCATAAATCCTGATCTCAATATCTGTTTGTAACAGCCTAATGGATGTTTTGCTTTTCTAGATGTGGGCAGCAGCCCTCAATATCTGTAGCAACCTAATGGATGTTTTGCTTTTCTAGATGTGGGCAGCAGCCCTCGGACATAAAGAGACAGCAATGCTTCTGTTTGTGTGGAGTCCCCAAGCTCTCCACGTCTGTGACTCGTTGGGTCGTCTCCCTATCGACATGGCCAAGAGTCGCGGTCATACTGCCCTCGCTGAATGCCTACAACACTTGGAGTTTGATGGTCCGGGATTGTTCCCATCATTCAGTAGTCAACCCATAACCATCCCTCAGCAGAAACCAACCGACGGAGTACCAGCGTTCATGTTGTCATCACCGTCGACTGCGACGCCTTCATCTTCAACCACACCTCGTTCACCTTTGGAGCTGGCTTCTCCTTACGACTCCCCATCCCCATCCTCCGGTTGTATGTCTCAACTCTCCGTCAGTCCAATCTCTCAAGGATTCCTCAGTCCCATCTCCTTCAAGTCTCAAAGTCCTCGGGTCTCCGTCACCAGTCAGCCGGTCTTTGGTCAGAACCTGAAACCGCATAGCGCCCTCTATGGTGGGTTCGGAGATTCGATGGATATGGATACGGGACTTGAGAAGTCGCGGAGGTCATCCCGAGGTCACGATGCTAGGGGAGCTCATCTGCTTGATGTACAGCAGTTGCTACGTGGTATTGAGAATATTCAAAGGGTAAGACTGTTGAACTGAATAAATACTCTATGTGCTTTCAATGCCTAAGAAATTTGTGCTCATTAACTCAATTGTGTTGGTTTGTTTGATGTGAATTGAGTCAATCCATAGAATGACAATGTTGTACCGTTTTGAAGCTCATAATTTGAAGACTGCAAACGATTAAACTTAAAGTTGCAAACTTAATATATTAAACACTCACCTGTGCTTACATTCGATGTAGCACGATGATGTCGGAAGGCTTTCTGAACAAGAACGTGACGACTTGAAACGACACGCTGAGCAGCTCAGAAAACTAGGAGCAGAGATGGGTCTAGGCACAGAGCACAACCCAGGACAAACCATAGGTCATACCTCAGGAGAGACCCACAGCTACAACCAAGGACAGAACCGTGGACATAGCTATGGGCACATTCCAGGCCAATCCCCAGGACACGCATTCCAACCACATATCAGGAGTCACAACCCAGCTCAAACCCCAGGACAGACCCAGGGGCAGGGGGATAGCAGATGTGATTCCCCCATGCAGACAGACACGGTGATACGAGAGGGTGGGGAGGCAGCAGGGCCATCTGCACCATTCAGTTGGATTACTGAACCAAACCAAAAGGTAAGTTTTTGTATCGACTGGATTACTAGCATGATATTTCTGTTGCACTTATTCTTATGCGTACATGTGGTCATTAAAAACATCAGAATGCATGTCTACAGCTTAAAGTTCATCACAAAGCATGAACATTATTTAATGCTTGAAATGAATTCAACATTGAATTTATATAAATTGGCTCTTTGAAAATTGTGTATTGAAGAAAATTGAAGATTTTTGAATGATAACACATTTTTTGGGCTTTGATTTCAGGAGCAATACTTGAATCTAGCCGAGCAGATCCTTAATGCTCTACCAGCTAGGATCAAGGGTAGTATCAAATTCCCTCAGACGAGAGATCAACACGACGTCTTCAGTTCAATGGCGCCCTTCAGTGGTGGCTCTGGATCAGGCCATGGAATGGATACGTCTGGTGATCAGGAGTCACATAGGTAAATGCCAGATTGATTGTCTATTGTACAGCCAGGTTGGTTGCAGGGTCCCCCCAGTCATGGACAATCCCGGGATTTAAAGCTGCCATGGAAAGTCATGGAATTTTGTTATTTAAAGGGAATATGCAACATTTGCAAACATCGAAAAACAAAACTACCAAATTTTTACGAAATACCTTACTAGGATGTTGGTAAATGACAGTCTAAAGCATCCTGTAAAATTATGGCACCTGGTGTGAAGTCATTTTCAAGAAAAGTGGTATTTTTGTATATGTATCCAACGGTGGTCGGCCGACCACTGTTCGAAAAACCTATTATTTTCAACTACTGCTCCAAATTTACCATTTTTTGGTCCAAATTTTGTTTGCTATTGGTTACATGTTCATGAATGGGTGCAGGCCAGCTAGACTGGTTCCCTTACCTTACATTTTTCTGGCATCTATAAATTCATCCATTTCATCTTTAGTGGAACCAGGGAACCAGACTACTTGAACGTTTTTGTTTTTCTTGGTTTTTGCAGCATTTTTGAACACAAAACTTCAAGCATGTTGGTGTAACAATATTTGATCTATTATACTAACCCCTCAAATAGTTCATATCTGAAAATTACAGCAAAAGCCAATGATGTACATTCCCTTTAACAAGGTGTCATGGAAAGTTGATATTCCAAGGAAAAGTCATGGGATCCTGCCCAACCCATACGTGAAGATGTGTAATATTTGACTGTGGCAGTGTTCCAGTTTGCTTTCCAGTTTACTATACTTCCGCTTGATGCATGTATGCTCTTTATTGCACAATTTTGATGCTTTTGTGGTGCTCCAGTGGTCTTGAGCCAAACCAGAAAACTGAAAGAGAGTGGTGTCCCTTACCTCCAGAGCAATAGGCTCCTAAGATGCCAAAACAGTGTAGGAGAGCCCTATTTTAGTTCTGAAAATGTCATAAAAAAGTCGAGGAATTTCCTTTGTTTAGGTCGGTTCATGATGAGAGTTCAGCTGGCAGTACATACAGCACAGATTCCTGCCTGCCTAGCCCCAGTAACCTAAGCTTTGAGGAGGAGAGTTCTACCGCCGATTGGTGTGAGTTCCTCCAAGGAGCAAGTCACAGTCTTGGAGTCATCGGAGCGTTCTCCCTGCTAACTCTCTCAGGTAGTTCTAACTCGCCATGTTTGTCGCAGTGTATTCTGCTTCCTTTTCAACCATTAGTAGCAGCTTTTGATTTCTCACTGTAGTTTTTGTCATAACTGTCCTATTACTTTAGCAATCGCTTCAAAAGGCACGTTTTTCTCAGACATTAAGTAGCAGTTAGTGTCAACCCTCACAGAGGGAAGTCAGTATTCAAAGCAATTTGTAAAGCCCTTAAAAAACCTGCAGGTCATTTTAAAGTGAAAGGATATATGAAGTGTCTCACACAGAGTCACTGCACAGCAAGCCAGCACTGTGGAGAGCAGTTAAGGCTTTAAAGCGTGACCGAATTCTTCTTGCTTGCCCTGAGCTTAACCACAAACAAACAATTGTGCAGGGATTGGAAGTGTTATCCATTCTCCATAGAAGATTGCCTCAAAGGAATCTGAAGTGTGGGCTCTTAAACTCCGTGGGCAAAACTGGTTTTGCAAAACTTGAAGGGTTGCGAAGTGCAGAAGACTTGGAGGGTTAATGTTTAACCTTTTTATTATTGAACCGTTTTCTCTCAATTTTCCTACCTTTTTCAGATGAGGAGCAGATGCAACTGTACCAAGCAGCCTTGGTCATCCAGAATGCATTCAGACAATACAAGGTAATCCTCTCCCAATCCTCTTTATTTTAAAAGCATTGATGAGCCATGAGCCTGCCAGACACAACACAGGGCATCAGGTGTAATGAGTCTGTGGGACCTTGTTGCATTGAGCCATCAGAATCAGTGCATAAACGGCCAACTCTGAAACTATGAGAGCTAGTCTCATTGAACAATGCCACAGTTGTATCCTGATGCATTCCGTGACGAAAGACTCTGAGGCAGTTTGGCCTGACAAGAGGTTTGCCCTGATGGATCTTGCTACACTGGGCAGGCTTCTCCTTTAGACAGCTGTTACATGTTGTTGTATTTGACAAGGTTTCTAGACAAAATCCCCCGGAGGATTAGGCTTAAACTGTGTCACTCTGTATGTATGTGAAAATTGAAATGAGTATTGATGCCAAGTTTGGTGTTTGTGTTGTAGGGTCGTCAGCAGCAGAAACAGCAGGAGCTGGAGGCTGCAGTGATAATACAGAACTACTACCGAAGATATAAACAGGTATGTTGAGTCTCACTATGTCTGGGCTGTAGTCTGTCATCCTGTCCCTCACCATATCTGTCTCCTTCCCGCACATATTATTTAGAATTGTTTATAGATTTATTGTTGTTTTTACCTGTCATGTTTTGTTCTTCTGAATTTGACTTCTTTTTTTATTGTATCACCTACAATTTAAAAAAAAATTCTCTTTATTTTTCAGTACATCATGTACAGCAAGATGTCCGAGGCAGCTAAGGTCATTCAGAGTCGTTTCCGTAGTTACAATCACTATCGTCAGTTTCAGCGCAGTCGGCGTGCTGCTATCGTCATCCAGAGCCATTACCGTGGTTACCGGGCTCAGGAGCAGTTTCGTAAGAGCCGGGACGCTGCCATCTTGATTCAGCAGAGATTCAGGTGAGTGGGAGGAATTTGGGGGAGCGGCTTCAAAGCTGGAGGGGGAGTGACATGACTTTACTTTTCATCAAATTCAATTTTTGGAAACATTTCATGAGCTTTGCCAAATCGTTTACTCCACCTGACATTTGACTGCGAAAATAGTTTCGGTTCAATGTTCAGATGCCACAGCCATCTTACTGTCTTACTATTGATCTTAGCGTGTCATCATTCTCACTGTTGGTTCTTTGTGCAGGGATAAACGCTTAGCTCGTCAGAAGTTACAGCAGGATGCAGCACGTAAGATTCAACGATTCATCCGAAGATGTCAGAACAAGTAAGTCATGCGCTGCAGTTGCAGTCTTGATTTCAATAAAATACCTTCATTTATAATGTACTATTAATATGTGACCTGTTCTGTCAACGCTGTGGGGTGATTTTTTTCGATTTTCAAATTTTTGCATATTTGTAATCCTGAACATGTCTTAAATATACTATAAAAGTTTGAAACCCTAATTTGAACTCTAAATTTGTTATTTTTGATCATTTGTTAAGGTATATCAGTTAAAGAAATGACTGTTTTGTGACGTTCGTGGCCATTTTCTCTGTTTTCTACTTTTCGACACAATGAACCTCAAAATAGCATAACTCTGCCCAGGAATGACCGCTTTCAAAAATTAAACCACTTAATAAGGAAAAAGAACATATTTTAACAATATACAAAATCTCATTTTTTACCTTATGCCCAGAAAAAGTCTGATTTTGACAGAACAGGTCACATATTTGCAGCAGTCATTCACTGAAAATATGTTTTTCAAGATTGCTGGGAAGGTGTGATGATACAAACACATAATATGTGCTGCTAACCTTCTTTCTTTTTTTTAAATTAAGATTTAACTCCCTAATGAGTCATATATTTGTATGGACATCTTCGTCTATTTTTTGTTTATTGACAAGATAAACTATTTGTAACACTTCAAAAGTTTACACCCAGTTATGGCATAATTCTTCTATATTCCATTGTGGTGCTGTGTGACTTATGATTTGGTAAACACTCCAAGTTCATGGATTGTTGAACATCCAACTAACAAATGACGTCATGAATTCACCATGTACAATGTGATTGCTCTTATAGAAATGCTCTCAACGTCATACTCATTAAGCTAATTAAAACATTATTTGCCCCACCCTTTCAATGATACCACCCCTACTAACAGTGTGCATTCTAACATTTAACCAATCACATGAAGGCATTTCTGGAATGTTCCATCTGGGTAAGTTTTCTGGGGGTGGTCTTTGTCAGTTGAACTGTGTTGGGGTTGTGATCAGAATGAAGGTTGAAGTAGCTTGTTCAGTGTTTCTTCAACTTCAACTCCATGTTTGGTTGGAAAGGGACGTTATGTGTCAGTTGTCCAAGCAGTACCTGTCTGTGCAGATGAAGAGTTTGTTTTTGTGTCTGATGTCCGGTCAAGTGATGCACAATAAGAGTTCAGCTTTCCAGTGGCCTGCTTATTGAATTTAAAGTGGAAAAGCCCCATAAATCTTCAACAGTGAACATTTTTTTGGGGGGGGGGATATAATTGGTTTATTTCATAAAAATCATATTGCAGCAAAATGCTGAATTTACATGATATTTACAGTGTTCAATAAAAAGACAGCTAAGAAAGGGTATTTATTAAAAAAAAACAACTGGAAATTACACTTACATTGGATAAGGCCAAAAAAAAAAGTCTCCGGTTTCTGGTATGGAGCTTGCCCCAAAAGTGGTGCGGCGACGCGGCTTTTTTTTTTTTTTTTACCTGTTTTTTTTTTTTTTTTGCTTTAAATGTCGGCTGATGACTGCAAATGGTGCCCGACTAAACTTAGTGCAAATATATGGGAGTCCAAAGAGGCCACATAAAGCTTATTCTCGATCATAACCCCATCTAAAAACACATTAAAATTGTGCAGCAGCAGAATTCCAGTCGAACCAGTGAGTTTGGCGGTTTTGAGACATCTTGTATTGAAAAAAAAACTTTTTCATTTTGCCGACGCGCATGGCTACGGCGACGCGCGCGCATACCAGAAACCGGAGACTTTTTTTTTTTGGCCTAATAACATTTTTTTTTATTGGAGATAAAACATTTAGTGATATAACAGTACAGCACAACAGACAAATGATAATCGATTGATGATCATGGTGGATTCAGTTTTTAAAAAGAAATTGTACGAGGTTAGAAAATGACTGTACTATGCACTTGAGGGGTAGTAGGTCCCTGGCTCATAGCAAGGTGGGTTGTTATTGCCCCTATCCTATCTATGTGTTAGTCCCCAAGATGTTTTGATGTACGGGCTCCTTGCCCCTCAACGGTAAGATAGGGAGAGTTGGGGGAGGGAGCTGGGAGAGACATTCAAACACATTGCCGCCGACGCTCAAGTGAAGCCAAGATGGCTATGTACACTTTCAGGATAAATAAGGCATGCGTTCTTCATGCTATACGTGTTCAAATCTGTTTGCAATGGTGGTGTGTCCCAGTCCACTGAGCTCTCAAAAGTGATCCAAAATTCAATTCAATTCAATTTGACTTTATTATCCCTGACGGGAAATTCCATTGACCTTTTACATTAAAACACAAATTACGAAAAAATATTACGCAAAAATTCCAAAACATGAACTTCAAGAAGATAAATATATAAAAAAAAGTTATTAAAATTCAATAGAGATAAAATACTGCACATAACCTAAACAAGCCTGTTCAAAATTCCAGGTGGTTACAATAAAAAATCCTGTGTTATATAAACCACTCGGACAAAATGTTCGTGTAATTTTAAGGACTATTCATGTTCACTATTTCAATCCCATAAATTTAAAGAAAAGATAAGAACCTAAAAAAGAACCCAAAAGCCTAAAAAAGAACCCCAACTAAAAAAAGCACTCTCTCTTGTTCTTGCATGAAGCCCATTCTACATACATGTATAGTCAGTGCTTGTTGCTTGTAGTTATGTTTGTAGCTTATAATGAGTAGATAATAATAACAGTAACATGAATAATTCAATAATTGTTTGGGAATGGTTTGGATGCTAATTCGAAAAAGAGAATGAACTGCAAGGGAAATGTCTCCTGTCTCTACTTCATGCTGCATCAAGTTGAATGTTACAATTATTGCATGCTGTTGAGCAGTGTACAACCCTTTTAAATTCTCACCCCAATCCCACCCTAACTGTCAGTGTCATAACCTGCTGCATTGTTGGTTCCTCCCAATATTCAATTGGTTTGTTTTATCCCCCATTCTGTATCTCTCAAGTCTTCCTCCCTCCCTCCTCGCAGAAATGAAGATCCTCCTGTTGAGGCTGCCGCAGTACTTTTCTAGCAAATACATGTAGGCCACAAAGTGCAAAAGAAACCAATTTGTTTGTGCAGTTTGGATTTGTCTTATACATATGCAAGCTCTTTAGCATGCCTGGCGTGTTTTGCATGATCATTATTCCAAACTCAATCTTGGCGAAACCTTCTTAATGGATTTCTGCTTTTGTCTTTGACCAAATACAGACTCCGCTCATTGCGTCAGACTCGTGCCGATGTCAAACGCTTCTCCTGTAAGAAGGACTGACGCTAGAGGACTGTCACATGACCACACATGTGACACATCATGTGACAGGTCATGTGGCAGTGTGCCTGGCTGAGTTTAGCATCACCTTGATCAGGTATTTATCTCGGCTTAATAAATACTGAAATTGTTTCAACTGCAGAGTTGAAGTTGAGTCCTTCAGCAGCTGAAGAGTTGGGTAACTTGGGTATGTGGATTTACAGAGTTGTGACAATCTATTCTTATACATTTGGACACAAAATGGTTTCCATCTGTGACTCAGATTGCAGTTCTTGTTTATCTGCATTGTGCACTTCAGCCATTATGTGTCCAGATGTTTTAATCAATGAGGAAGTTCTGGCGAGGACCATTAGTTGACTAGTGCTTGATTTATGACGTAACTTACATGTACGCCTGCGCAAATGCCTCTAGTCAAACGATGGTTAAACTCCTTGGTCCTGGCTCCCTGCTTTGCTTTATGGTGCGCATGGCTGTTGGTTACCAGGGATGGTACCATGCCCTGTGATTCGGTTCCAAAAAGTCATCTAGAGTAGTCCAGCCATCCTTCGTTTGAGTGACGATCATCAAACTATGGTTGACCATAGTCCTACATGTATGGTTGACCATAGTCCTATGGTTTACCATAGTCCTGTGGTTGACCATAGTCCTGTGGTTGACCATAGTCCTGTGGTTGACAGTAGTCCTATGGTTGACCGTAGTCCTGTGGTTGACCGTAGTCCTGTGGTTGACCGTAGTCCTGTGGTTGACCGTAGTCCTGTGGTTGACCGTAGTCCTGTGGTTGACCGTAGTCCTGTGGTTGACCGTAGTCCTGTGGTTGACCGTAGTCCTGTGGTTGACCGTAGTCCTGTGGTTGACCGTAGTCCTGTGGTTGACCGTAGTCCTGTGGTTGACCGTAGTCCTGTGGTTGACCGTAGTCCTGTGGTTGACCGTAGTCCTATGGTTGACCGTAGTCCTATGGTTGACCGTAGTCCTATGGTTGACCATAGTCCTTCCAGACTTGCTCATAGTTGTCACAACTTGACAGCTTTTTAAAGCTGAATTTATAAACTGCCCTCTATTGACATAATTATTGCAAATAGAGGGCGCCAGATAGGTCAACTTGACCAGGTTTGTTAGCTTTTTGGAGAGTTCATGTATTCATGATAAAATTACAAACAACGTTTTGGAGTTATTATCGAAGTTTGTAGAAAACAGACAGCCTTATTTGTAGAATATCTGTACATAGTTCATTTATAATACTCCGGTTCTTTCATGAAACAACAGATGTAAATAGTTTGTGCATTATTGATGATTAGCCGATAATTGTTTAGGTATTTGCTATCGGTTATTCTTTGATGCTAAATTATTAAAACTAATTGATTATTTTGAATTCAGTGTATTATGTAATAATTGACGGGTTGATTTATCAATGGAATGTCAATTCTTTTTTGTACATTGGTAATTGGTAAACATTAAATAAATTATTAATCAATTTATCTTTTGTCAAGTTTTGATAATAGTTATATTGTCAAAATATTAGAATTGAATGTGTTTGTGTATAAAGCATTGCAACTAAGTCTGCTACTGTGAGTTCATGTATATGTATGTTGTTTAGGAATATTTATATTTTGTTCTGTTGTTGAGACTTGTTTACCGGAAAACCAGATGCATAACATTATCTGCATTTAAATGCCAACATTGTATTTTACCTTTATAACAGCAACCCTAACCACTTG
Organism: Patiria pectinifera; assembly: GCA_029964075.1. Taxonomy (NCBI): domain Eukaryota; kingdom Metazoa; phylum Echinodermata; class Asteroidea; order Valvatida; family Asterinidae; genus Patiria; species Patiria pectinifera. The sequence goes on along the minus strand of CM057134.1, from coordinate 247,135 downwards.
AAATCTGCCAAAGTTGACAATTTAATTGGACCCAGTTTCATGGGCCCACTTACTGACCCTGAAATCCAAAGATCTCTGCCTGTCAGACTCTACACTTTTCTATCACATGTTTATAGCAGAGACTTTGGACACGTGAACGCATACATACACCGTGTGATTAATCAGTTGGCGTAAGGTCAACTCGCCCCCTGGCTGACTCGCCCCTCACAAACTTACCCCCTGGCGAGTTGGGGCGAGTCGGTAAGGGGCGAGTTGACCTACAATCAACCAGTTCAAGCCAGGGTTATTTTGAGAAGGACGGAACGGGGAGTGGGATTTATTTTCACTCGACCTCAAGCCAGGCGGGTTGAAGCCATCACCCTCAGGTAGCAGGGACCTTTGTTTTGAATTTAAGTTTATTTCATGTATTAATATGCTTGAAATTTACTGGAGAGTCATTGAGTGTGTGCTGTTATTTGCAGTTTATTACCATTTAACTATTTAGCTTTGTAATTTATACCTGCGTAATAACCACTTATTAAAGGCAGCAATATTTATATTCCAATCAAAAATCAGGCGTAGAATTAGAAGCTTGCATTTTTGTTTCGCATGTGAATCTGCTGTTGCTAGACCACTGTCTGTAGAAGAGCGAAAGCTTCAATTATTTATTTTAATCTTGGAAGTTATTAAAGAACCTGCAAAATCAAATAGCACAGCTGGCACTGTGCGGTGGAGTTGGGGGTTAGCTGATTTGAAGCTGAAAGCTCAACCAATGAAAATGAAGTTGCCATATTGGTCTTGTTCCCTGACACCTTCTTGTGATACTCTGTGAAGTTTCTGGTGTGGTACCTGCACTTGTAGAGTCGGTTTAGACAGCTTAAATGTTTATTCTAATGTTTGTTTGAAATACAATTAATACAAGAAATAAGTACAGATGTATTGTAAAAAGAAATTACATTGCAAATAGATGATCTGAAATTCCATTGAGTTAACTTGTAACTTAGCCTTTATAACATTCAAATATATTCATCGAATACGCTGCAGGTATATTTGTAGTAGACACAATATGCTGGACTTGTAAATGGGCTGGGTTTTTTTAATAAGCGTTTTTTATGCAAGAAAACTTGCCAAAAAGTGGGTGCCAAAATCCACCAATTCCCACTCCCAACACCTACCAAAACTTCAGGTACAATGAAGACATTTCATACTTTGGAAATCTATTTGTAAATATGAAGATTTTTTTTCTTGGATGAATCTGACCCATTTGTTCTTGGACAAGTTTCTCTGTACATTACAATGAATACATCTTTATACTAAAATACAGATTGAACATTGGAAAGTTAGTGTCAAGTTGTATATTTAGTGTTGAGACACACATTTGGTAGTTGTCAGCTTTTCCGTGTTAAAATCTATTTAATATTACCTTATACATATTTATATCTGTGTCAAGGAGGTTCATTTGGTATAAATTGGCTAGATTTTTTTTACTGCTTTAAAAAAAAAAGTAATTGTGACTGAAGTTTGAGCATAAAAACTTTGTACTTTTTTACTTGGCAAACCGCACAAACATTCTTGTTTAACGATGATTTTTGCCTGAATTTTAATACTTCTTTTTGAGAGACTTTGTGAAGAGAAATTCTCTTGATTTTTGGGTTGAAATTTTGCCTTATTTTGTGAATTTAATTTGGTTAACCTACGTTTTACAAGAAATCTTTTATTGCAAAGCTTGCGAACAGTTGTTTTAAAAACTTCTTTTTCTTGACGAACACAATTTTAAACATGCACATTTTGATTGAATGTAGCATTTTGAGTCTCGGATTTTGTTGCAACTTATATTCTTGAAATATCCAGAATAAGCAGGGTAATGCACGATGATGTGTGTACAATCAATGTTTGCAATTACCTGTGAGTCATATTCCTCATTTTAATTCATGTCTATACATCATTCAGTATACTCCATGTAGCAGTCGTGGTCGTTGAAGTTGTCAGAAGACAAGGTATTGGATTTTTGTTTGATTTGATATGATTTTGTGGGTTTGATTTGTGTATGTATAAGTTAATTGTTTTTAATAAGTGTGCAATAGTTTTGTTGGGGTTAAAATTTGATTGTCCGTGCTCGATACACATTTGGTCCTGTGTAAGAAACTTGATGTAACTGTGTTACTTGTATCGCAAAGAACGAATGTCAGGGGAGATTTTAGGAAATGTCCTGGATGTTGTTCTGATGACGGGTTCGTTGGTGATAATGGTTGGTCATGATAGCGCCCTCTCACGGCAGTGGATTATCGTGGCGGCGGGTTATCAAGTATCAAACCATACAATGTCTAGCCCCTAGACTACATCAGAGTATACATACCCCGGTACCTACAATGCTTTGCAAGGCTTGTTACATACAATGTTGTTCAGTGGTCACCATCACCCCTTGCATAGGCTGGTACTTGGTGGATGCAAGCATAAGGTCTTTATGGTAGGTGTGTATGGAGCTATGGACAGCCTGTTGAGGCAATCAGCAACTTACATGTATGGAAAGCCTCACTGGGCAATGTATTCATGTTTGTAAATATTGATTCTATTGTAAAAATATATATACCGGTATATATATACATTTTTTAAAGTGTACATTTTAAAATGGTTTCTTCTAACAGCTGTTCATGTAAGGAAAGTTAAATAATGTTCACATTATAATTTTCATTATGAAAATGGTAATAATCAGTTTTTGTCTCTTTTTTTTTTGCCCATAATTTAAAAAAAAGACAAATGAAGGTTTTTTCATCAGTTCTTGAACTGTATAATATTTGAAATAAGTTTGTTATCTCTCCAGCCACACACATCACACACATTTAAAAAAGTAACCCATTAAATTTCCAATATGAATTTCTATGAAATTCTTTTTCATTCAAGATGTGATTAGATGTACATGTAGATGAGGAAAACCAGGTTAGTTGGCAAAACGTTGATAAATTTGACTTTTTTTACAAGACTTTTTTTACAAGATGACTGTGTTTTCTCTCTGAACAAAAACTTGGATATTTGTAAAAGTGTGTTTCTTTTCAAAAATACATGATGTATGTAAACAATATTAGACTGAGTATTTCTCATTCTCATTTTCAGGAATCTTAAAACAAATTACACAATTTTAATGTGTTGTAAAATAGTCATCTTTTGAACAATTCCATAATTTGCTTGATATAACTTGCTGGATCACGTTGCTTTGGGTATACGTACAATGACCATGTAATTTCAGACATTTGGGTTCTGTTTGCTGATAAATAAATGTTCATAAATGATGAAAAGCAAAGTTTTCTTACTTTCAATTCATTTGTAAAAATATTATTTCTGCATTGTTCTGAAAAAAAGTCACTTTTTGACCAAATTTCATCAAAAAAGTAAGGTTTACCCCTTGCATTTTTTTCAATTTTGGCCCCCAAAAAAGGAATTGCTTCAAACTTGCAGGAAAGATGCCTGAGGGACCCTAGAACACATTCCAATGCGATTTGTGGACGGATGGACTTTTCAATGGAATTTCTGCATTGTTTGGAGAAAAGCCAATTTTTGACCAAATTTCATCTAAAAAGTGATTTGTGGACGGATGGACTTTTCAAAGGAATTGCTGCATTGTTTGGAGAAAAGTCCATTTTTGACTAAATTTCATCAAAAAGTAAGGCTAACCCCTTGCATTTTTTTTCAGTTTGGCCAAAAACTGAAATTGCTTCAAACTTGCACGAAAGATGCCTAAGGGACACTAGAACACATTCCAATGTGATTTGTGGACGGATGGACTTTTCAAAGGAATTTCTGCATTGTTTTCAATTTTGACCAAATTCCATCAAAAAAGTAAGGCTAACCCCTTGCATTTTTTTCAATATTGGCCAAAAAATGAAATTGCTTCAAACAATTAGGAAAGATGCCTAAGGGACCATAGAACACATTCCAATGTGATTTGTGGACGGATGGACCTTTCAAAGGAATTTCTGCATTGTTTGGAAAAAAGTTGATTTTTGACCAAATTTCATCAAAAAAGTAAGGCTAACCCCTTGCACTTTTTTCACTTTTGGCCCAAAAAAAGGAATTGCTTCAAACTTGCAGGAAAGATGCCTAAGGGACCTTAGAATGCGTTCCAATGTGATTTGTGGACGATTGGACTTCGCAAAGGAATTTCTGCATTGTTTGGAGAAAAGTTGATTTTTGAGTAAATTTCATCAAAAAAGTAAGGCTAACCCCTTGCATTTTTTTCAATTTTGGCCAGAAAATGAAATTGCTTCAAACAATTAGGAAAGATGCCTAAGGGACCATAGAACACATTCCAATGTGATTTGTGGACGGATGGACCTTTCAAAGGAATTTCTGCATTGTTTGAAGAAAAGTTGATTTTTGAGTAAATTTCATCAAAAAAGTAAGGCTAACCCCTTGTACTTTTTTCACTTTTGGAAAAAAGAAAGAAATTGCTTCAAACTAGCAGGAAAGATGCCTAAGGGACCCTAGAATGTGTTCCAATGTGATTTGTGGACGGATGGACTTTTCAAAGGAATTTCTGCATTGTTTGGAGAAAAGTTGATTTTTGAGTAAATTTCATCAAAAAAGTAAGGCTAACCCCTTGCACTTTTTTCAATTTTGGCCGAAAAAAAAGGAATTGCTTCAAACTTGCAGGAAAGATGCCTAAGGGACCCTAGAATGTGTTCCAATGTGATTTGTGGACGGATGGACTTTTAAAAGGAATTTCTGCATTGTTTGGAGAAAAGTTGATTTTTGACCAAATTTCATAAAAAAAAGTAAGGCTAACCCCTTGCACTTTTTTCAATTTTGGCCAAAAAAAATGAAATTGCTTCAAACTTGCAGGAACGATGCCTTAGGGACCCTAGAATGCGTTCCAATGTGATTTGTGGACGGATGGACTTTTAAAAGGAATTTCTGCATTGTTTGGAGAAAAGTTGATTTTTGAGTAAATTTCATCAAAAAAGTAAGGCTAACCCCTTGCACTTTTTTCAATTTTGGCCAAAAAAAAGGAATTGCTTCAAACTTGCAGGAAAGATGCCTAAGGGACCCTAGAATGCGTTCCAATGTGATTTGTGGACGGATGGACTTTTCATAGGAATTTCTGCATTGTTTGGAAAAAAGTTGATTTTTGAACAAATTTCATCAAAAAAGTAAGGGCTAACCCCTTGCACTTTTTTCACTTTTGGCCAAAAAAAAGGAATTGCTTCAAACTAGCAGGAAAGATGCCTAAGGGACCTTAGAACACATTCCAATGTGATTTGTGGACAATTGGACTTCGCAAAGGAATTTCTGCATTTTTTGGAGAAAAGTTGATTTTTGAGTAAATTTCATCCAAAAAGTAAGGCTAACCCCTTGTACTTTTTTCACTTTTGGCCAAAAAAAAAATTGCTTCAAACTAGCAGGAAAGATGCCTAAGAGACCCTAGAATGCGTTCCAATGTGATTTGTGGACGGATGGACTTTTCAAAGGAATTTCTGCCTTGTTTGGAGAAAAGTTGATTTTTGACCAAATTTCATCAAAAAAGTAAGGCTAACCCCTTGCACTTTTTTCAATTTTGGCAAAAAAAAAAGGAATTGCTTCAAACTTGCAGGAAAGATGCCTAAGGGACCTTAGAATGCGTTCCAATGTGATTTGTGGACGATTGGACTTCGCAAAGGAATTTCTGCATTGTTTGGAGAAAAGTTGATTTTTGAGTAAATTTCATCAAAAAAGTAAGGCTAACCCCTTGCACTTTTTTCACTTTTGGTCAAAAAAAAGGAATTGCTTCAAACTTGCAGGAAAGATGCCTAAGGGACCTTAGAATGCGTTCCAATGTGATTTGTGGACGATTGGACTTCGCAAAGGAATTTCTGCATTGTTTAAAATAAAAGTCAATTTTTGACCAAATTTCATCAAAAAAGTAAGGCTAACCCCCTTGCATTTTTTTTCAATTTTGGCCAAAAAAAAGGAATTGCTTCAAACTTGCAGGAAAGATGCCTAAGGGACCCTAGAATGTGTTCCAATGTGATTTGTGGACGGATAGTTTTTTCAAAGGAATTTCTGCATTGTTTGGAGAAAAGTTGATTTTTGACCAAATTTCATCAAAAAAGTAAGGGCTAACCACTTGCACTTTTTTCACTTTTGGCCAAAAAAAAGGAATTGCTTCAAACTTGCAGGAAAGATACCTGAGGGACCTTAGAATGCGTTCCAATGTGATTTGTGGACGATTGGACTTCGCTAAGGAATTTCTGCATTGTTTGGAGAAAAGTTGAGTTTTGAGTAAATTTCATCAAAAAAGTAAGGCTAACCCCTTGCACTTTTTTCAATTTTGGCCAAAAAAAAGAAATTGCTTCAAACTTGCAGGAAAGATGCCTAAGGGACCTTAGAATGCGTTCCAATGTGATTTGTGGACGATTGGACTTCGCAAAGGAATTTCTGTATTGTTTGGAGAAAAGTTGATTTTTGAGTAAAATTCATCAAAAAAGTAAGGCTAACCCCTTGCACTTTTTTCAATTTTGGCCAAAAAATGAAATTGCTTCAAACTTGCAGGAAAGATGCCTAAGGGACCCTAGAATGCGTTCCAATGTGATTTGTGGACGGATGGACTTTTCAAAGGAATTTCTGCATTGTTTGGAGAAAAGTTGATTTTTGACCAAATTTCATCAAAAAAGTAAGGCTAACCCCTTGTACTTTTTTCACTTTTGGCCAAAAAAGAAAGAAATTGCTTCAAACTAGCAGGAAAGATGCCCAAAGGGACCCTACAATGTGTTCCAATGTGATTTGTGGACAGATGGACTTTTCAAAGGAATTTCTGCATTGTTTGGAGAAAAGTTGATTTTTGACCAAATTTCATCAAAAAAGTAAGGCTAACCCCTTGCATTTTTTTCAATTTTGGCCAAAAAATGAAATTGCTTCAAACTTGCAGGAAAGATGCCTAAGGGACTAAAGATCACATTCAAATGCGATTTGTGGACGGATGGACTTTTAAAAGGAATTTCTGCATTGTTTGGAGAAAAGTTGATTTTTGACCAAATTTCATTAAAAAAGTAAGGCTAACCACTTGCATTTTTTCAATTTTGGCCAAAAAAATGAAATTGCTTCAAATTTGCAGGAAAGGTGCCTAAGGGACCAAAGAACACATTCCAATGCGATTTGTGGACGGATGGACTTTTCAAAGGAATTTCTGCATTGTTTGGCGAAAAGATAATTTCCGACTAAATTTCATCAAAAAATGTAAGGCTAACCCCTTGCATTTTTTTCAATTGTTGCCAAAAAAATGAAATTGTTTCAAACTTGCTGGAAAGATGCCTAAGAGACCCTAGAGCACATTCCAATTAGATTTCTGGACAGATGTGCTTTTTCAAATAAAATACTGACGAAAAATTGGTGGTAAAATCAGTCAAAAATGTGAATTTTCTCAAAAAAACCCGTAAATGTTTGCCCAAATCTGCAAACTATTGGGTGTTTGGATATGGATTGTTGCTCCTCATACCTCCAAAGGAATTTCTGCATTGTTTTGAGAAAAAAAAAAATTTTGGCCAAATTTAATTGAAACTGAATAAGAGATTCACATTTGTTGAGTATGCAAAGACACATGGACTGAACAACACAGGTGAATCTATTATAAGTGCACAATGCATTCCACACATGTAGGGCAAATTCCACACATTCATGTACATGTACATGTGCACATTTCTTCATCTTTTGACATGATTCAATGCTATTTCCAAGTCCATGTAAGACAGAGACATGTGCATGCGTTTGTTTATGGCGTAAAGCCAGGACACACATGTGAGTCACCATCAAGTAATCCAGGACAGAAGTCAAATCGAGGACGACCTCGATTAGAAAACGTGTACAAAACCAATGGGAGTTGTTGTTGTATTTTAAGTTTGAATAATAGAATTTTACCTTTCCATCAAATCCTCAGTCTCCCTATCCCTCCCCCAAAATATCTCTATGCCACGCCCACCTCTCCATTCCTCTTTCCTCCTCAACCATTCACACCTTCTTTGTTTCCATTCTCATTACTTCTCAATTTGTAATAATAATAGTGACATCTTATTAAAGGGAATATACATCATTTGCTTTTGCTGTAATTTTCAGAAATGGATGGAATTGGGGGGGTTGGAAATATATAGCAAATATAGTTACACTGACTTTTTTGAGGTTTTGGGTTCGAAAATGCTATAAAAACCAAGAAAAACTATCATTTTCCTGTAGTCTGGTTCCCTGACTCAATATAAGAAGAAACAGAGCAGTTTACATACATTGGGGAATTGTAAGGTCAGGAACCAGTCTAGCTGGCTCGTACCTGTTCATAGGTTTGTAATCGATTGCAAACGAGTGCGATGGTCAATTGGGGCCAGTATTTGGAAAAAAAGCCAGTTGTTTCCAACGCTGATCGGCCGATCAGCGTTGGAAATTGATACAAAAATACCACTTTTCTTGAAAATGACAGTATACCAGGTGCCATGATTTTACAGGATGCTTTACACTGTCATTCACTAACAGTCCAGCAAGGTATTTCAAAATGATTTGGTAGTTTTATTTTTTGATGTTTGCAAATGTTGTATTTTCCCTTTAAGCGCAACAGGTCCAGTGATGCTCATGGCGCAAAACAATGAGTAATTATACAAATACAAAATAATGCTTCACCCATTTGACCAACCCTTTGCTCAGACCCCTGTAGCTCTAACCTGCAGTGTTCTTATCTTTAAGCTTCCAATCTTTATGATTTCGCAATTCCCCCAAAAAGGTGTCCCCTGACCTCATCTCAATAACAAAAACAGAAAATTTGAATATGCAAACCAACAAAATGAACAGACCGGAAACAGTATTGACAGTAGAAGTGGAGATGAGTTTATCAAAATATACAGGATTTATGTGAATCTAACATTTGTAACGAAAACCTCTAACATGTAAATCCCTTCCGCTCCTTGACAATTTTGGGGGTTTTCCATTCAAATTATTGCTTATTTTCCCTTCCATCTGTCTGCACTTTTTCAGCAAAAACTATTTTTCAGCATCCATTCATATCAGAGAATTATGCACATCGGAGGGTTGACATCCATTTCATACAAACATAATATGACTGTAGGTTTATACAACCAAAAATCTTAATTCATGTTACCTAAACTTTCCTTTTTAGATCTAAAAAAAAATTCAGCTGCATCATGCATTAACTAAAATCGAGCCTTTTTGATTAAGTAATAAACAGCATAAATTCATGACACTCAAGAATGGAAAAGCAAGGTTTGATGTTTACATCTTGTCTTTAAGGTGTGTAGGATCATTTGCTTTTCATGCAATTTGTTCGTTTCCCAAAAAAAAACCTGCTCAGAATCTAAAGACTGTTTAAAACCTAACCTGTTGATGTTTCAGCTCAGCGGCTATTTACCACTGAGAAAACTAAAAATCTATGCACAACTTTTTGATCACAAAAAAAACCCGATTTTGTCAATAGAACTCTTTCTTCCAAAACTCAATCAATTGACAGATCGTTGGATATCACCTACTTTTCTAGATTTCTTCTAAATGACAGCAAGCAGAATAATTTCCCTGGGTGTGTACAATCTTTAATCCTAGTAAGTTTTTGATAATAAATTTGGTATGCTACTTGGGGATTCATGCAAATGTGCCTATATGCCTTTAGAGGTTACTGATATACATGTAGTAAACTAAAGTGGTTTTTTTTTCCTTTCAATTTCAGAACTTCAAATAAATGTTATTATTTGTCAATGGACCACAGAAAAGACAAAAAGCTTATTTCATTGTTAACAAGTGACTCAGTTTTAGAGATTAAATCCCATCTGTCTTGATAGAGCCCTCTTGTGACATGAAATCAAATCCATTGCTATAAATGTAACTCGCCAATTTAAAGAGCAATTAACTTAGCAATTTTGTTTAATTCAACATTTATTCTGAATAAAAAAATAAAGATTATGGGAAAATTGCGGGCAGCATAGGATATACCTGTACATTACTTCATGCACGGATCCTCTACACAAGGATGAACGACTTCTCCAAATTTCTGGTTAGAGGCGTGATATGGCACTTGTGCGTTGTGCGTGCGCGAGACTCAGCGCGCGACTGCAGTCTTTCCGTGGTCAAATTTCTGTCAGGACACCAGCTGTCTCGCAATCATGGCGCATGCGCATTGTTCTACATGTTCTATGCTGTTCCGTACATTTTGTACACAAGCTGAGATGAGTCGTTTATCCTTGTGTAGAGGATCCATGCTTCATGCAATCATGAATACTATGATTATAGGAAGCTCTTACAATTCTAACTCTTGTACAGGTTTGTTAATATGTACAAGTCTACATAATGCACACGGTGCATCTCATTGAAATATTTAGGCCGTGTCCGAATGACTTGGCTATGGCTTGAATTTACACACAAGTCTATGGTAGCGGCTGCAGCCACTTCCCATAGACTCATGTGTTCCTTCAAGTCATAGCCAAATAATTCGGACACGGCTATATTGTTAATAATCACAACAAAATATCATGCAAAGTATCAAATCATGGTGGATAAAAAGCTTCGCATGCCATGACATTAAAGTCGTAATCGTCATGATGAAAATTACTTTCGCTCCATTTATGTATATATATTTTTTTTTCTTTTCGATTCAACTAAGTGCTCTTGACACAATTCAATGTGTGTTTTTTCCTGAGTTTCTTCAATTGATCTGACTGTGATATTGTTCAATTTTGATTTGCTTTTAGGTGATGGCTGTAAACGTTACATATTCCAAAAGCATTTTTTTAAGCGGTCAAACACTTGGGAAAATTTTTAAAAAGTGATGAATTTGGCTCACTTTCATTGAACAAAAAGCGTGAAGAAACAGGAAAAAAACAGGTTTCTTCTACACAATTGTCATGACCCTTTATGTATATTCCGATATTCCATGATGTTCCATCCATATACAACTAAGAAGAAACAGATTCCACAAATTACTATAAAAAAAAAAAAGATTAAAAATAAAATATCTACAAAATGATTGGGGTAAAACATTGAATTTCTGTTTTTCTTTTCTGATTTTGTTCACTTACCTGAATTTAAAAGGCACACATTTAAATTAATTCTATTCGTCCATTTAAAATAATTTTTGCACCAGAAAAAGTCCAAACAATCTATTTTTTTAAAGATGGTTAGACGTTTTCGTTGTTCCTACCGTAACCATGGTGATAATCAAGTTGGGTTGCTATGACAATGTTTAGACCTCCATGCTTGGATACCTCCAGTCAGTGATTGGCTGGTGTGTTTGTTTGACTGATTGCGGTGATACCCAGCGTTGGATGTAGAGAGAGCCGCCGGCCTTGTCATTGGTTCCTGGCAGAGGGAGACAAGAGAAATATCTCACAAAATGTAGAGCAAGACTCGGGTAGTAAATCTGGTCAATTGGGGTTAACGTTGATCAATGTTAATTTAAATGTGTCTCTGGGTGAGAACTGTTTGTTTTACCAAAAAATTGTGGTCTGGTTTATCTTAAAAAGAAAAATAACGACAAGAAAAAAACATAAATATTTAAATATTAATAAATATTCAAATACTAATAAATATTCAAACTGCATCACATCTTCACTATTCTGTGATTACACAATTTATCTAATTTATTTTATTTCTTAAACTATCTCTTAAGGACCAACTTATTCAGTATTACAGCAAAATGCATGTCAACAAAGCACAACAGATGAATCTCATCAAGGACGAGCTGTTTTACCTGACAATCTGCCTCCGCCAAACGGCTGTTGTCCCACCACAGATCCCGTCGACTTGTCATTGATGTAGAAATTACCAGCAGAGTCTCGGAGTAGATTGGCCGTTTCTTCCGCCACTTCGCTGTAGTCAAAAATATGTTCAGGAAATGTACTTTGGACAGTGTAACAGTCATACTTTCAAATTGTCACTGATAATAGATAAGGAATGGAAAACAAATAGGTTGATTGAAGCAATTTGCAACAGGCACTTTTTCATCAGGGTGATATATCTTTGTTACCTTCAAGCAAAATTGAATCCTCGATCCTGATTGGTCAATCCATGGCAACAACAGTGTGATATTAAATTATTATTATTATTTTTATTTATATTATTATTTGTACATATTACAAAGTTCCATATTGCACTCTGCATATCACACGTTATTCATACTGCACACACATTTATTGGATAACCGTTGTAAAATTCCCGTACAGCGTGTATGTTCCATCTTTACTGGGCATCGAGTTTGCTTGATGACAATTCGTTATTCCACTTGCACTCATGGAACACAGAAAATGTAGTACATCTGCGTCCCATGTACTACAAGGCCAGACACAATCACACAGACGCAGCACATTATCCTGTATCCCACTTGCCCTCGTGGGATAACTAATACCATTGGGTTTAGCCCTTTATCACCGTGTTGTAGGTGTACTGTATACTCAGTCAACCAGCTAACCCTGGCAAGCTTACTGGTCAGGTGGCTAAGACGTCTGCACTAGTAAGCAGGAGGTCCTGGGTTCAAGTCCATCCCAAGTCACTTGTAAATGGTTTTCTTACAAGTTCCCATACAGCACTGAATAAACAGAACTCATATTACAATAGTGAAGGGTGAAACCTGAAATTAAAAATATCTCGACATTTCATTACCCGTCTCTGGCAAAGATGGCACCTGTCAATCCGTACGGTGAGGTCTTATTGATCATTTCTACCGTCTCACTAAACATGTCATCTGGGTAGACATAGACCGTGACGACAGGACCAAAGATTTCTTCTCTCATTAACTTCTCGCTAGGATCGTTGGTTTCGTAGATAGTGGGCTCTATGAAGTAGCCTTTGCTGTAGAATAATACAAAACAGTTCCGCTAGTTTTATAGACTAATCTGGCTGCCACAATTAGACAGCACGGTGGTAGTAGCGGGCAGGTTGTTTGCATTTATTAGATGGCATGCCAAGTTGTATTGGTTTAAGGAACATTAAAAGGAAATCTATGGCCTGCAAATGAACCACCTCGAAAACAGCTTAAATTTCCTTTTTTTTCCTCTGGATAAATATTCGGTAGAAACAGTTTACTCTTTTGCATTTTGTAGGTACAAACCCAACCAGTGGATCACAGAACTTAGCACAGGATTAATTGCCTTAAATTGTATCATTGAGATGGAATAAAACTCTGCAGTATGACATTTCAGGTGATATATCAGCTCACTGTCTTTCATACGAGTGCCATTGTCAACAGATATATCACCTCACTGTACAAAAAAATGTTAAGCCACAAATATACAAGATAACAGAAGGTGAGCAGAATGCAATTTTATTGAAACAATTTGAGCAAGACCAAGATATCTACCTTTTGTCGCAGTTTCCACCAGCCAAGGTAGTGATACTGGGTGACGTCTTGGCGTAGTCTAGATATCCCTTGATCTTATCAAATGACTACAGAAAATAAGAAGAATCCCACAGATATCATTAGTTTCATCTCATCAGTGGACTGTTTCATATAACGGATCTCTCTCAACTGAGGTAACTGCCTAAAGATTGCCACGTGCATAGCATTTTGGGAGTTGAATTTTCATGACACTCATCGGCTGTGCCATATTTCGAGCAACATACACACGTATTTAGAACATTTTACACACAGTGCTCACACGTACCTAATGGCGTTAAACACGCAGTTGTAAGATATAAATGATACTCTTTGGGAGAAGGCATTTTTGAGAGATGGAATTCCTTTTATAATTGTTCTGTAAAATGTAATTGTAGTTCCAGAAAGTGAAATTCATAACAGGCTATAATGTCTAAATATCCTTAGAAACATCGTAAGCGTTCCTTACCGCAGCATCGATGACCGCAGAGAAGAACGTGGAGTAGTCATCCGGCTGAAATATAAATAAAGTGAAGACGTCAAAAACTGTGATCTATCCAACCAATCCCGGAACCTGTCCATCTTTGGAGTTTTTAAATAAGTTTGAAACAAAGTGTTTAAAGGCATATAGGATCATTAGCATTTATCTCAAAAGCAACCTACCTTATGATCAAAAAGCTTACTTGGATTTAAGATTGTACTGGTACTAAACAACCTGTGAAATTATTCCATGTGGCTTGCTGTCATTTAGAAGAAACAAGAAATGTAGGTGATTTGCAACGATCTGTCAATTGACTGGTTTTAGAAATAAGGAGTGCTATGGACGAAATTGTGATTCGGATCAAAAGATTGTGCATGGTGTTTTACTGTTTTCTTGAAAATTATAATATCCACTGAGCTGAAACTTCAACAGGTTAGGTTTTGAATATTCATCTTGGACTTTGAGTGGGGTTATTATTGGAAACAAACAAAATGCACGAAAAGAAAATGATCCTATATGCCTTTACCACTGTCAATGTTCACGGGGTATTGAGACAAGAGCTAAATTGTTGATACTTACAGCACCAACTTTAATCTGTTTATGAATCTCCATCATGCCTTCTTTGATCTTTGGCCAGAGAGTCTCAGGAACATACATCCTGGAACATGCTGAGCATTTCTGACCGCTAAACTCAAAGGCAGAACGGACAGTGCAGTTGACGACGGTGTCAATGTCTGCTGAGGGGTGGATTAAATGGTAGTTCTTCCCGCCACATTCTGTGGAATAAAATGAAAGCATCTCTCACCTCAACAGGTCAATGGAAGAAGAAATACATTCACAGATTAAGCAGTGGGATATCGGAGATATCCAAAAGCGGGGAATTACATTTGACTTTGTTTAATAATGCAGAGGGAAATCAAAATTTTTGTTGCTTTGGAATATTTTAGCAGGCTTTGCTTTTTTCATTCATGGGATTTTGTTGGAATCCCCAGATCAAACCTGACGAAAGGGATAAACAAATAATTTGTACATGGCATGGGAAGCCTTGATGGTCTATGAGAAGATTTATAAGATGTTATCATCTCTCACCTCCGATGAGTCTTGGAAAGGTTTTGTAGTTGTCAAGGTTCTGACCAACTTGCTTCCACAAACGTTGGAAAGTCCTAGTAATAGAATGACAAGAATCATTCCATCTTATAATCATGACCTTATCAACAAATGTATTTCGCTCTTCCACCTAACAAATGATTGGCCTTTTTAATAATGAAAACTGATAAGCATGCTCGCCATAGGCAAAAGGTAAAGCACATGTTCAGCAGATAAAAGTGTACTAGTAACCCTTCTTATTTGCTTGTTTTAAACTTTTATGCAAATTATGAGACTTCATCAAGTTAAAAACTTCCATTCAGGGGCAGTGGTCTCACCAAGATATACATTCAGGTTTAGGAAAAATTTAAAAAGGTGAACAAAAATAAAGGGTTGGGCAAAGTTAACATGTTTATTTTCCATGAGACATACAGTTTTTCCAGAGTGGTGCAATTTTTTTTCTAAATTTTTCCAGCAAGTGCTGAGGGGAGGGGGCAGCACCTTTCAATATGCCTGGTAAAACTGCTCAACATAAGAAACTTGTAACATTGATATGAGTGTTTGGTTTAAAATGTTACTTTGTACTGCCGACGAAGGCTACAGCTGCCAGGTCATGTGATGCAGTAACGGTGTCACCAAACACTGTCGCTGGAGCAGGGATGAAGTTAATCACTCCGTCTGGTACCCCGGCTTCTCTCAGGATCTCAAAGACTTTGTAGCTGGAAAAACAACAGGCAGGACTGGGCTTCCAAACCACTGTATTACCCTGCAGATAAAAAAACAATCAATCAGCGACTTCTTCAACATCATTGTATGCAGGGGAGTCTGGTTGGCGTAGTGGTACTTTCCTGGCCTTCCACCGCTGGGACATGGGTTCGAATCCCACCTGGGCCAATATGTGGATTGGGTTTTCAGTCCCTGCCTGGTTCCATGGGTTTCCCCCTGAATATTCTTCTGGGGTTTTCCTCCCACCTCTAAAACTGTAATTTCTTCTCATTGTCTCCACAGGTTTCTTCAGGCTGGCCAGTTACAGTGCCTTGGGTGCTTATGAGGAATCCTTGGTTTCACTACCATAAATGATTGATAATAATAATAATAATAACAGCAAAGACCACCACTGTCTTGGATAATTCAGATATATACTGACCTCTGAAAGAGCATTTTTGTAATCGCAATCACCAATATTCAATGCTTGCATCCGTGAATAAGAGTGTTTTCATGTAGTTGGATATTTCTTTACACATGCACAAAAGATATTTCTGTGGCCTCTTTTCCAAACTTGGACATCTTTGTGCCATTGCTACTTCTGATTTTTATCACATTGGTGTCTAAAGTCAGCAAAACCTCCATCTACAAAATGAATTTCTATTTCAGTCACATTTTATGGACTTTTATCAAATAATTTAGTGACCTTTGGGACAATTAAATTTGGGTTGTTTTTCCAAAAATACAATGTATATAGTCAATCTAGCTATTCAACTCCTTTGGAATAAAAACTAAAATGGAATAGACATCATCCAGACATCCAATAAGTTGGAGACTTTTTTAATGGACTAGTTCAACTTCTTACCATCATAGCTGGAGTGCCAGCCAAGTTTCCTCCGATAGCTGTAAAGTTGAAAGGTGAGATTGCAGCCACGAATCCCTCCAGACCACGATACAGCATTGTGTTACTACTCTCATCTGTGCTGATAGGTTGAACGCTGGCCAGATCTAGAGCGTACTGGCCGTGGAAGCGATAGAAATCAGCCAGCTCACAGACGACATCCAACTCAGCTTGGAAGGCTGTCTTGGCCTACAAATCAAGGGGGAAAACCAGACCGCTTCATACGTCATGCAAGTGCAAATGTGAAGCATATTTGACATTATAAAACACTTGCAGAAAACAATTCACTGAGTTGAAATGTGTTCTTAGTGCAACTTCCTGCCAGTAAATCACAAATTCACATTGGTATTGCTATCGCAACAAGTGGGAACCAGTCTTTCTGAAGGTTTAGTCTTATATTTTTTTTGAAAATACTCTGCATACAGTGCTTGAAACACTGCATTCATTTTTCTTTTTTCAGAAGTAAACTGAACGAAAAGACAAATTGGAATTTTGCGTATGAAAATTGGTTGTCAATACTTTTATTTAAGAAATCTTGTCCCAAGATACTTGTCTTAAGATATCTGCTAACAAATAATGATGGAATAAAATTTCAATGAATTTGTTAAATTTGTGATTTCCAACCTGTCCCAGCATGACAGCAGCCACAAGATCCGCTCGGTATTTATTGGAGATCAGATCAGCAGCCTTCAGGAAGATCTGAACTCTGTCCTCAAGAGGCTTTGCTTCCCAGTCGGACCTGACGGACAACGCTGCATTGATGGCTTGGTTGATCAACTCCTAGGCACAACAAATCAACAAAATGTCTGTCAGTTAAAAATTCCTTATTTGAGGACAATATTTATTGGCTGATCAACCTCAAGAGGCTTTGCTTCCCAGTCGGACCTGACGGATAATGCTGCATTGATGGCTTGATTGATCAACTCCTAGGCTCAACAAATCAACAAAATGTCTGTCAGCTAATCAACTCCTCATTTGAGGAAAACAGTTATTGGCTGATCAACCTCGATGTCAACAATTAAAAAAAAGGCTTATCAAATATCAGATGATCCACTTTTCAGTTTAAGAAAAGGAAGAAATTATATATTAATTGATCGGTTCCTGATTCAACATCAAAACAACATGTAACATCACCAAGATTCAGTATTTGAAAACACAGTAAATCAAGAGTTTAGGTGAAGCCAGTTTGTAACAACTAGAAACACTACTACATAAAACAGATGTTAAAAGAACAGAATACTTGACCATAGAATAGTTAAGCAAATTTAACAATTTGTACTCATAGGTGACCCAAGGTCACCGTTATGACCTTGAGGTCAATGTGGTGAGTAAGCACACTTCACCAAACAAACCTGAGCATTGACATACCTTGTTTCCATAATGCACCGAGGCCAATTTATGGCTGTGGTCAAACGGCTGGAAATGGGAAAACACAAAAGAACAGTCAATAATATACAGTACACGTGTACATGTACAAAATGTAGTCACAACCATTTTGGCTGGAATATTGATGAAAAAGAATGTGCCAGAACCTTTGGCCCGTAGCAGAGGATACATGTCCCAGTGAAATACTTGAACTGTATTAGCTGGTCTTTTTGTGACATTGATACAGTATCAGAATATTTGGCCAGTGAAAATTGACTCAATCTGAGATCATGTATCCGGTTTACTGAAGTCATGATTTGCATTGATGTAATATTTTAAAATTGACTGATCAGTAAATGAAATATTGTTAAAATGTTTTTTTTATGCGATTCCTTTTTTTCTTATTTTTACGATTTTCATTGTATTTTTTGTTTTTCGTATTTTGTTTACAGGGGTTTTGTGTAACGCTGCTCACACCCTGTGTTCTATTTGCCAATCCTGGTCTCTGTGTGCCCGATTATTGATAGTGAAAAATTTGGCTCACAACTACAAAACTATACAGATAGTTTCTTGTCGGATAATTTGAAAATGCTAGTTAATTATCAACAGAAACAGGTGTTTGGGTCACAAAACAAAAATGTAAACATATGGCTACACCGTGTACGTGTATATAGAGCAAACAATTTGCATGCTACCATCTAAAAATGCATCAAAATGCAATGCATTATAGCCCCAAATTCAGCAATATCGGAAGTCCAAAAAGCAAACTAGATCTTCTTTGTACAAGATACACGTAGCACAGAATTATCGATTGGATTTAAAACACGTAAAACAAGCTGGGTCATATTTTTAAACTCATTTTTAGTGAATATATTTATGCAATCCATTAACTGAATTTGTGAATTTATTTGCACTACATCCTCAACGAATAAATGTTTAATTTATCTACATTTGTAATCCAACAACAGCCTGCACTAGAGAAAACCATACATGTACGTACATGTATAAGTGTTAGTAACATATTGTGCACACTTTGTATTGACTTATTTGACAGCATGTACAACATGTAGCTCATCCGTATGCCCACAAACTAAATAATTATGTACTGATAAAATGAAATTTATTATAAACAACACCACATTTAAAGGATAATAAATTAATAATTGTTTAACTTCACATGATTAAATCATAGTTTGAAGTATGGTCAGTTCTTTTAAATTGCACATAGGTTACAGAATATGGAATTTTTACCGTCAGGGTGAAACTTTTAAGCCATATTTTTAATAAGTGGACCAATTTATTTATGTTAGCGGTGATATTTTGTGACAGCAAACAAATTAGGAAAACTCTTCCCCAGCACAATTGATACTACAGAGGATCCAAAAGAAACTGCTGTCATTTCAGAAACTTTTACTTACAGCAACTTCAGTCCGGACATCATCGGTGAAGATATGTTCCCCACCAATAACACAAGGCACATCAAGAACTGTACTGCCCAGCCTATTCAGTGCCTACAAGAAGTTAACCAGAATAATTTAAAGAATTAGGCCTATGCAAATTTATTAGTTATTCCTGAGCTGAAAAAATAAAATTAAAGTGTACAGTATCTGCATTATGTCTATCACGAGACTTTCACAGTTTGGCATGTAATTCTGATGCAAAAACATGTGTGCACAGCATACAGAACATGAAACTGGAACAAACTTCCCCTACAGTAACATGAAAGGAATTTGCCAGGATATCGTGGATATGAATGGCAGGAAATGCTCGCGCTTTGATTAAAATGCCATGTGCATGATGCACATGGCATTGTAGCAAATTGCTACTGGTACGTCTTAGGGCACATTAAAAACCATCCCCATTTTTAATACTCATTTAGTTTGTACAGATGTTGTTTATTGTGCTTTCGAAATCCAGGTGTTCAAAATAAACCATGAAAGACCAGTGTGTACATTGTATATCATGAACCAATAACATGTATTTAGACCAAACCACTACCCCACATATGTTTTAATACCGTCCAGAATGCAGGCCAAGTTTCAGGGGCAATCATGCAGTTTTTGTCTGCATTCTCTGGAACAAAGGTAGCATGACACTTGTACAATGAATGATGCATTACTTAATTAAGCTACAGACTGGACTCACTGAAATTTACCTTTAGTTTAACATCAAACATTTCATTCTGAAATGATACTTAGGATGATTGGAAAAAGTGAGAAAATCCCATTGGAAGATGAAGAAGCAATGCTTTGTGTACATTTGTAGGTTGAGGCCTTACCTCTTCTGTTAGTTTTCTCTCTGGTGAATCTTTGGCATATTGCTTGATGGGTTCATTCTGAGCTTTGAATGACAGGCACCGCACACTGTATCAAACAAAACAAACTATTGGATTTGAACTCCTCGCACACTATGAATGTGAATGCTGTACATAGTTATAGTATCCCATGTACATAATGCAAAATATGAAGCTTGTAGTGTAGGCATTAATTTAATATGGGATTCAGGGTGTGAGGTTTCAGTCCCACATCGTATATCAGCAGGATGTTTCTCAAACGAAAAAAAATGCGTGCCTGCAACCGTATATCCCATAGTGGAGTTTCCTTGCAGTATGCTACAGATACAAAGGACAGTCATTGCAAAAATGATAAGACATGAATCTGGGACTGAGAAACTTTGCCAATTTTGTTAGGAAATAGGCCTACTTAAAGAATGTACTTGACTCTCGTAGCTGTGCACAATCGCGGAAGTGGCATCAGGTTGCAACATTTTTTTCCCTGCATTCTAATTACTTTTCCTTCCCAAAATTATCAACAGAAAAAAATCTTATCAACATTGACAATATCATGTTTATCATTGCCAATGCATTGCATTGGCATTCATGCAAAAATTATACAAAAACTTATTTGGCAATCATGCCGCAATGGCATGTGCTTTTGTCAATGTTTGTAATGTCTGTAAATTAAAAAAAATACACTGACCCATTGTAAATAGGGCACAGGTAGCATGAGTAACTCCAGCTCAACAAGCTCATCCTGATGAGCTTGTTGAGCTGGAGTTACTCAAGCTAGGTACAGGCTGATCGATATAACATGAGGCTGGAAAGATTCCCATATCTGGCCATCACTTGTCATCCTGTGCACAAACCCTATGATCGAGACTGGTCTGAAAAATTCTAAGTACCGGTAGGCCTAAGTGTTTTCGCAGTAAATACTTCAATATTTTCCCTGCTAAATTTCACTTTTTTACTAGCCTATTTCACTTTCTGATGGCTCATAAAAAAAGTGATAGGTCACTGAGGGAAAAAATTGGTAATCCTTACTTTTAGGACCCCGTTCCTATATCTGAAGGGAAAGACTCACCAAAACAGTTGACTAAATGACACTCAAAATTGACATTCTGATATTTCTTGACACATCTGAACAATTGGCACTGACACCTTCTTGAATATCAGCAGGTTTCATTTTGTGGAAAGAGGGCAGGGCTTGGATTTTAGAGGGAAATTGATGGGTAAAAGATTACGATGACAACCAGAAAACAGACTCAAAAACCAAGATGGCAAACGTGTAAGCTCGATGCAATGAAAGCTTGATGCTGATTGGCTGATCAAAAATAAACATCTTATTTATTTTTTTCATTTTGTAGCGCTTTCACTCGTGTTGTGAGAACTACAACCAACATGCACGTCTGACCGAAAAAAAGGTAGGAAAGTCACATTTTCTTTGAAAGTGCTTTCAAAATTACAACTAACATGAGTTTATAATATCATGAATATATGAAGAGAAAAGACTGCATTAGCCTGCAAAAGTCATTTTGGTACTGGACAATCATCTGCAAGTCAGTTTTGAACAGAACTCGTAAAAAATAGGTGTGTCCTAAACTAGATAAGGATTACCGAAAAATTAGTGACTGATGGCCAAATTATGGGAATCTTTCCACGAGGCTCAGTCTGCGCCTTAAATCAAATGGCTATGTTATTGTATCAGAATATTTTTTTCCTGCAATGTCTATGCAACTCTTGCACTGTGTGCAAAGTAAACACACCATAAATCACGCGATAGAATCACCTGATTACCCCCGTCCATTTCCAAGGCACACACGTACGTACACGCAGCGCGGTGACGTGAAATGAAGAGCGTGGCAAAATTATCCAATTTTCTACGCAAAGAAAAGGCCATAAATTTTGCATGCAACTCACCCTTGGTATGCTCTCTGAAGAAACACCCTTGTTCTCAACATTTTGCTGTCTTTTGTTGTGATGTGCAGACCTTCATTTACATGAATGAAATGATGAAGTGTCACGATACTCGCAAAAATCGACGGCAAATTCGACGCGAGCTTTAAAGTCTGATATCCTGTGTCCACAATTGTCTTTTGAAACTCCTTATAACACATCTGTAGAATACGACATAAATGGGCGCCTGCCTATTCTCGTAGCTGTAGTCGCACGAGGGCGCCCTTTGTGTGGGTGTATGTTTGCTGAATTTTTATCCATGGGACCCTTTTTATAGCTCCGTGGTTAATTTGCAACAACTATCGGTAAAGTTAGTTGCTTATGGCCTTTAATTCTACTATCCTCGATAAGTTTGATGTCATACTCCTCTTCATTTACTTCAATTTCTTGGAAAGTGGCTCGTTTCGGCGCGAGACTAATCTGAAGGCGCGGTAGGGGTGTGTCATCCCAACCAGCCAATGGCTGCTCAGTAAATTTACCAAAATAATTATTCACAAGCGGCAATACTGCATTCTGTATATGACACGCACGAACGAACAATACATAATAATAACCTGCAAAATTATCAAGCGGAAATAAGAAAAAAGCCAATGAAATCAACTCATTTTGTGGACGTTGTCGAGGTAGGGATGGCCATGGAGGAATAAGAACATGGGATGGCTATCCACAACATGCGATCCGGGGAAATGGTATGGGTGTCGATGTCGTGATGACGTCTCTAGATCGATATCGATAGAGTGATCGCGATCACTCACTCATAATTATCATATCATATGGACATATAGGTATTCGCCGTGGTCTAAATAACGTTACGAAGAAATGCAACGGGATTTTTTTCTATTGCAAAATAGGCTGTTTTTAAACATAAAAATAGGCCTTTTTAATTAAGCATAAATGGACATTAAAACTCTAACATTTTTTCGCTTTTTAAATTGCATACTAAAAATGACTGACACATTTTATACTAAAGTACCAAACGATCAGCCAAGCATGCACGGGATTTAGGTACAGAAAGAGCGCCCCGTGCTTGGGTTATCGCGCCGATATGACCCAAAATGTTTCCATTAACGCAGAACGCAAGGAAACATGACGCCGGGACATTTTTTTATCTTGCTTTGTTCCCTGATGAAGCTTACCAGACATATTAATTAACACGATCCATATTTTAATTCTTATGCTAACGAACAAAGTGCAGCTAATTGCTTTGGACTAAAGTTCAAACCAATGCGAAACAATCCAAAATTCGATAGTCAGCAATAAGTGCAAGTGTTAAAAGAAAACTGGTCTACGGCATACCAGCAAAAACGGAAGAAATTTGTTTTGAAAAGTCTCCAAATTTAATATCCAGACATTTACGAGTATTTCCTGCATTCTCGTACAAAGACTGGTATAATGACCAATCTCCGTGCGAGCCGTTTCGTGAGGTACAGGCATCTCGCCGATGCCTGGAAATACGCGGCAGCAGTATAAGCGAATGGTGCATGAGCCTAACTTTTATAATGATCGTCTCACACTAAATGACTGCACATTATAACTTCCTACTTCAGTCTCATCAATCAAGGTTGATTCATAATGACAGTCACAAACTATTTTGTCACGGTAAAACGGAGTGTAAAAATCATTTATTCCTTTAGGGAATATTCAAACAGACATTCTAAAAAGTGGTTCCGATATTCTTTGACCGTTCTCGGCCCAAAAAAAAAAAGCTGCGGAGATGACGTTGTTTTGCAAAGCGGTTGTCATGGCAACTGTTCTCTATCTTTGCGTCCTAGCCTCTGGAAAACCGATAAGTTGAACTATTTTAAAAACAATTTCGGCGAACCATCGGACTGGGCTCCATATAGTTTCAGAAAGCCCCGTTTAATATACGGGTTGAGTATGTCATTGCATTTTTTGTAATAAATCTTAAATTTGTAATAAATCAAATTATTGTTTCCTTTTTGATTGTATTTATTCCCTCCACGTCCCCTTTCTTTTTCTTTTTTTTTATCAACATAGATTGGTTTTGGGCTTAGAGAACCAACTGCCCTGCCTGTTGAGTCCAAGACTGGTCCTGACTTTGAGGTTAAGGAACCAACTGCCTGCCTGTTGAGTCCAAGACTGGTCCTGACTTTGAGGTGAAGGAACCAACTGGCCTACCCGTCGAGTCCAAGACTGGTCCTGACTTTGAGGTGAAGGAACCAACTGGCCTACCCGTCGAGTCCAAGACTGGTCCTGATTTTGAGGTTAAGGAACCTACTGCCCTGCCTGTTGAGTCCAAGACTGGTCCTGACTTCGAGGTTAAGGGACCTACTTTCCTGCCTGTTGAGTCCAAGACTGGTCCTGACTTTGAGGTTAAAGAACCAACTGGCCTACCCATCGAGGCCAAGACTGGTCCCGACTTCAAGGTTAAAGAACCAACTGCCCTGCCTGTTGAGTCCAAGACTGGTCCTGACTTTGAGGTTAAGGAACCAACTGCCCCGCCTGTTGAGTCAAAGACTGGTCCTGACTTTGAGGTGAAAGAACCAACTGCCCTGTCTGTTGAGTCCAAGACTGGTCCTGACTTTGAGGTTAAGGAACCTACTGCCCTACCTGTCGAGTCCAAGACTGGTCCTGACTTTGAGGTGAAGGAACCAACTGCCCTGCCTGTTGAGTCCAAGACTGGTCCTGACTTTGAGGTGAAAGAACCAACTGCCCTGCCTGTTGAGTCCAAGACTGGTCCTGACTTTGAGGTGAAAGAACCAACTGCCTGCCTGTTGAGTCCAAGACTGGTCCTGACTTTGAGGTGAAAGAACCAACTGCCTGCCTGTTGAGTCCAAGACTGGTCCTGACTTTGAGGTTAAAGAACCAACTGGCCTATCTGAAATATCTTTAGAGGAGTACCTGAAACAAGCCAGGCTGTGGGAGTAGGTGTATGAGATCAGAAATAAAGAATAGCCTTGTGTCAAAAAAAGCAAGACTTAAAGGGAAAATACATTTGCAAACATCAAAAAATAAAACTACCAAATCATTTTGAAATACCTTGCTGGACTGTTAGTCAATGACAGTGTAAAGCATCCTGTAAAATCATGGCACCTGGTATACTGTCATTTTCAAGAAAAGTGGTATTTTTGTATCAATTTCCAACGCTGGTCGGCCGACCAGCGTTGGAAAAAACTGGCTTTTTTTCATTCCCTGACCTTACAATTCCCCAATGTATGTAAACTGCTCTGTTCCTTCTTATATGGAGTCAGGGAACCAGACTACAGGAAAATGATTGTTTTTCTTGGTTTTTATACCATTTTCAAACCCAAAACCTCAAAAAAGTCAGTGTAACTATATTTGCTACATGTATATATTTCCAACCCCCCAATTCCATCCATTTTTTCTGAAAATTACAGCAAAAGCAAATGCTGTATATTCCCTTTAAATAATCTTGGTGTTTCGTAAGAGTGGCACAAAAAAATGGGTTTTACATATTTTCTTAAACTCCGCTTCCACATTTCCAATTTCAGTCTTGCCAACAAGATATGTATTAATTCGTATTTGTCAAACACAATTATTTCATTGTGTGTGTTTTCCCTGTTCACTAAAACCAGCGACTCTATTACATTAACTCTATTCAAGGACTGAACAACTACTTTGAAGTTAAATATTAAAATATTATCTATCAGACGTGGACAAGTAGGAAAACCTACAATTAAAGGATGCAATAAGCGGTAGATTTCAGTCCTTTAAAACCTGATTCACTTTCCCTGTACTCAAGGAAACATGCAAGTGAAAGTCGAGCAAAAAAATGTAATTTGTGTTTGTTTAACTTAATCATATCCAGTTCTTACACTTTATTTGTCAATTTTATTGAATGTGCCGTGACCGTAATAAACACTGAAGATTAGCAGACATTGACTTGTTTCTGTTTCTGCATCATTTATTTTCTCATCAGCTCTGGGCGCTCTCTAGGAGAAAAACAGTTTCTTTATAAATTGTGACAACTTCTGAAAATGAAACTTTGAACTTTCATCTTTGAAAAATGCAACAACCCTTTAACATTATAAATTATGAGCAAACATGATTATTGTTTTCAAATTCAAGTTGACTAATTAGATGAAAGTATCACAGATGATTGGGTTGGATACACAATGTTTGAGCCTTCTGCTTGGGATCAAATTAAACAAAAAATACTTCTGGAAAATTTCTAATACAGAGGACATTTATTATATAAAAACAAATGAGTAATGAATCTCTCAATAAATGTCAAGAGGCGTTTTGTAAAGAAATAGTAGCAAACCTAATGACTAAGCCTTGCCCATGTTTTTTTATGAATGACTGAATCCTCTGAGATCTTATCATGTTTACCTCAAACTTTGCTGATGATATTTGCAAGTTACATGAGCTTTAGTTTCCTTTACACAAAAAAGTGATGGTTTATTTGTTTTCAAACCTTAAAACTTTGCAGGTTCTCTATAGACTTTTTTTTGACAAGGCCAGATTTTGGCATTCATAGTGGAAATTTTATTTTTATTTACAGCATTGGTCGATATACAAAAATAATATTGCACTAATGGAAAATAAACGCAAATATCACAATAAATCACAATCCTATTGAGGGATTAAAATGATAAAATTTACCCTTAAAATCTGGAGAAAAAAAATTAAAGTTGCCCAAAAAAAACACCACAAATTCTACAACATGTGGTGGTCATTGGATAACAACTGCCTGATAGATATTATACTGGCAACTTCACGGTCTAACATCCTTGCCCCAACAAACTCAATTTCCCAATTTTGAGTGTTTTACCTTTTTATATTAAAGCTCCTAGATTTTGGACTTTCTGCAAGATTTCTTGATGTCGTTTGTGGAGGTCTTTCAGTTCTTTCAAGCTGCGATCAGCAACATCCTATGGCAATGAAGAGAATACACATATCAATGAGGCGGTTGAAAAATTGTGAAAAATTGGAATGCGATTTCACAGATTGTGATTATCAATAATTGTTTCCATACGTTTTCCAAAATACTATGCAATTAACGTAACTTTGTCAGATTTGTCATCAAGTCAATCACAAGTCAAAAAATCCCTTTGTCAAAGTTCCGACTGAATACTTTTTATAAATTTTCAAAGATGAACAAAGAAATTGACTGGAGTGGGGTTTGAACCTGCGACCTCCAGACTGCCATTCCAGTAATCTACCAACTGAGCTATCCAGCCCTATGTTTGTGGTTCCCCATTTTGTCATTGTCTTTGTTCAAGGGGCGCTAGTCAGAAGCCATAAACCCGTATATGCCATGTAGCCAGGGATCACGCCGAAAGTCACGATGCTAGCAACATTAGCAAACCTGGATATTGCTTTCTTTTACTATACTTATTTTTATTTGTGGTTTATTTGAAAAAAAATGAGTATTACAAAGATTTGGGACTGGCTGACTTGTGAGGACTTTGTGCCGTGACGTCGATGACTTGCTAATCATCTGAGAACTACAAGAAGAATAAAATGCTGTGAACTTATTTTTCTACAGTGATGTTATCCCATGATGCATCACAATACGCTCACCTTCAATTTCTTCTCAACGAGCGGCAGAAGTCGGTTGAATATGTAATCAACATTCTTCATGATGAAAGGTCTCTCGTCATCGAACCTATCAGATGTGACAGCGGTCTCCATCAGATGAACATGACTGTCCATGACGTCCCTGATGGTCCAGACAAGATCAGGATAAAGCTGACGAGAAAACATGTATCAGGCCAAGTCAAAAAAAAAATGTGTGTCTCGCCCGGGCTTTTGTTTTTAAAGGGAGGCGGCCCTTTTTTCCAAGATGGTAGATTATCCAAGATGGATTCCTCCATTGTTTCGCCTTTTTTGCTGATACTTTTGTGTCCAATGGTGCATCTGTGGGTGCTGCTCCATGTGGAGAGGCCTGTATACCATCTGGCACCAAATAGGTGTCAGTACCAAATCCCCCCCCCCCAACAACAACAACGCCCCTCCCACAAGTCATATCAGTCCATGAAACGATCAAACCAACAAAGTGGCCCAAACAAGTAGCCATTCCTTTCAACACAAAACTAGGAACTATTCAATGTTCTATTATTTTTTTCAGGGGGGGGGGTACGGGATTGGTTGTTGAGATGGAAAGTATTTGACCGTGGCTTCATAAGATGACTCACCTCAGGCAGATATAACTTGAGTGCATCATGAAGGAATGTCAGTAAGACCTTGGTAAAGGCAACATTGCTGCTGGAAAGACTCACAAAGCACCCATCTGGAATCGTAATAAGATTGAAGATATTATTCCATATTGCAAAATCACAACACAAAAATGAGGAGGGTTTGTAGTAACATTTGGCATTTTGCCTCTCCTGGGTCACCTAAGATTCTGAGACCAAAGTAAATACTTGAAGTATTCTTAAAAGCAAATCATTGTGTGATGTTACTGAAAACTCTTCCATATTATCCTTCTACTTTCCACCATTTCTGAAAAAATTCTTACATTTGAGATGAATGTTATGTGCATAATTGTAACTTTTCTGAAGTATGTATCTTTATTTGAATCATGACTAAATTTCATCAAAATTTGTGGGAATGAATCCCCCCCCCCCCCGCAAAAAAAGGAAATAAAACATCTGATGCTGCATACCATAGACCAGAGCATTGAAATCCTCAAATCCTAACTGGTACATCTCCTGGATGAGATTATTAGCAGCGCTGGGGTTCTTCAGATTCAAGGGGTACCATCGCTCATCCTAAAGACAGAAAAAAAACATTCAGTACAATGTAATGGAACAACAAAGCAGGCAAGAAACAGATATCAAAGCTCTACATCATCGACGGTGGATACTTCAGTGCATCCTCCAAAAATAAGCGTTGAATTCTGGAGGATTACAGGGCGAGTAAAAAAAAAAAAACCCAAATGGCAGGACCAATTTTGAATGAATTTTGCCTTTAGCACTTTCAAAATCTGGTATATGAAAGCCCGATCAGTTAGAATCATTCAAATCAGTCATGTACTTTTTGAATTTTTTTTAAACATAAACACTGTTTTAAAGTTCTGTCCACGGAGCACAAAAAGGGTAAGTGTTCTTTCAGCAAAACAAAAACAATTCACATGCATCCCTATGAGCATTGTTTTTGTTTTGCTGAAAGAACACTTACTTTTTTGTGATCCATGGACAGAACTTTAAAATGGTGTTTGTGTTCAAACTGCCTTAAATTGAAAAGTACATGAGTGATTTGAATAATTCTTGTACTAAAAGAAAGATTAATGACTTGGCTTTCATATCCTAGATTTTGAAAGTCCTACAAGCAAAACTTCATTCAAAAATTGGTCCTGCCATTTGGGTTGCATTTTTTTTACTCACCCTGTAGAATGGTTAGTGCGAAGGGAAACAAGAGTTTCTTAGGCCAGGTTAGACCTGATACCAATGTTAAACTGTCGACAACTTACCACGTTCCTGTGCCTGGACGCCTCAATCAACTGATCCTTGTTATACTGCAATGCTTCCCTTATACCTCGTAGGATCAGAGAATTCAAAGCAAACAGCAGCTCTAAGCCAATAACAGACAGTTGTTGGCAGTAACTACGAGCGATACCCACACACTCTGCAACGGTAGATACACTCGTCTTCTTGGCAAGGGCTTGGCGTGAGAAGTGATTGGCGAATGTCTTCAGCTCAGCTTTGCTCCAGACGACAAAAGCTTTATGAATATAATGATTCCAACATTGAAACAGTAACAGGTTTTCATATCGCACCGTCAACAACACCATTGATGCATAAAGTAGCTCAAAATCAACCCAATATGAGTTTTTATCTCTATATTACAGTGGCAGGCCACTCTCAGCCAATGTGCATTACATTATCTACTGTGTTACAATACCGCAATGTGTAAAATGTAGGAGGAATCTTTGGTTTGTCTCATTACCTGAGAAGCATCCTTGGTTCTCGGCAAACGTAAACCGGAATTCCTTCCCCGTCTCAATGATGTGATTGAAGAACACGCTGCACAGCTTTGTGATGTACATGCTGGTAGCGCCCTCTATCTTCAGTTGTCGCAGTGATTGCTTGATGGATGCGCTGCGATTCTTCAGGAACAAATCACATGCCTTTACAAGGAAGAAAAGTGTGGGGATACGTTTAGTACGGAACTGTATGAACAGGAGTGAAAAAGCTGGTATAACATCATTTGCAGGAATACTCAAATGCAAAATTAAACAGATTGAAAACTTGTAAAATTCTAACCGTGAATATGACCAAATAATTACGATACCTTGTATGGGCTCCATGCCCAAACTAGAGAGGTGGCTTTTTGACCACTTTCCAGAGCCTGGTAGATGGGACACACCATGTACGTGTACTGGTTAGCGCACGTTTAGCGCCAAGACTTATTTTACTCTGAATGTGCACAAAGCCATAGTGTCTTTGCGCGAGCATCTGGTGTAGTCAGCAACTTGTTGGACTGTCACTCAGTGGTCTCCCCCAACTCTCCCTTTCTTACCATTGAGGGGGTATCTGTGTACGGACCCCATACTTCTATTCTGCTCAAAACAAGCATAGGGTTATCACGTGAAAAACATGTTGAGTTTGGTTTCCTGACCTGAGTTGCTCTTCCGAGTCGTATGAGTTGAGTAACTGCCCTGCGAGTGACTTGAGGCCCACCTCTGAGTGATCGGTCAGGTGATACCTGTAACTCACGAGTCAGGACGTCAGTGAGTTGCTTCACACGGTGGTCAACACGAGCCCTGACATTGAGAAAGGAATCCTTTGAATTTCACTCAGATCTTTGGGTGATATTTTGAGCTGTGGAAAGTGAATTTTGTGTCTTCGAATATTTAAGAAATGTCCGAGTCTGGTGTGACTACTAACTTGAGTCACAAATTATTCGCTTTGAGTCATAACTGTTAACAGATAATCTGGTTTCTGTGAAGGTGTTTTAAGAGTGATCAGCATTTGTTGTTTATACCTCATTTCTTTGAGAGCTGGGCTTTGAGGAACTGAATCAAGGTAGCCATTTGCTGAAAAAAAAAAACAGTTGGTGCTCAAAAACAAACAACTGGGTAAAACATATCACAAGCATGTGTTTTCTCAAATACTTACACGCATTTTTTTTCTTCTCTTTTGTTGTACTATGTACTTTTATAAACTTATATCCTTATTCTTATAAATATATTGTTATACACTTTTTTTATACTGAATTTTAATGCAATTTGGATGTATTTTTAAACACAAGTCAGCCTTTTGGCTGCAATGTTTTAATTTTTTTTTAATAAACCATTGATAAAAATAATATAAAATAATTAAATCAATTAACCAAACATTTGATAAAAAATACCATAAATATTCTCAAGATAGATAGCTAATCCACCATCAACATCAAATCATTCACTTTCACTTTGACAATTTTTTACTTCACGAGTTTCTCAATAATTATGGTTATGAATGTAGAGGAAAATGCTATAAAAATGACAATCATTCGAGACAAAGCCAAACATCATGAGCTTACTTTTGATGATAAGATCTGTGGCTTCTTCAAAGTTCCTCTGAGCGATACACATGTCTAGATCCTCAGGGAGTTCCACCAACCATTCCACTTTGAGCATGCTGGTTGACTCTACAGGAGCTACTGGAGATGTGACATCGTCATCCTCATCAAAGGCTGGAAAGAACAGAAAGGAGTATAGTGATGAATCTGGAGAAAAACAGACTGGCAAAGTCATCATCATTCCATGTTAACACCACAAATAGGTGATAAATTGACAAAGCGGCTTGTGTTTTAGGGGCATGTCTATTAAGTTAAATATTCTGTACTGTATACTCTATGCGGCACTATGCACTTTACCCATGCGTTCCATCAATAACAAGCAATAATGGATGCACTTTAGGATCGTGTACGTAATAATTTTGTTATTCATAATAGTGTATTAAGTTATCATGCTCTGAATTGGATCAACAATTGAATGAGATAAGTTCCTACTCTTGCGCTGCATATGAACAATCAAGAAATCTGCTTTCAAATCACTTCATCAGAATTCCAAGTTTCAAATCAAAGGGTCAAACAGGTTCATGTTGAAACCTAAATATCAAAATTGCGAATGGTTCAGGTTGCATGCACATCAAGGCAGATACAAACATGCATGCAATCTTCTAGAAACACAAACAGTTTTTTCTAGGACAGGAAAATAACAAGATACGTGTATAATAAACGTCTCATTAAAGTCGTACTTTACATGGTATTGAATTATAACAGGGAGCCTAACTATAAAAAGTCTAAAAATACAATAAGTTTTTGAATTGATCATGCACTGAATTTAAAGCAATTTAACGATGACAACAAAATGCCAAGAGAGACCAACATGAGCAATTATTAAGTTTCAAAACAATACAACTCATTTGCTTTAAAATTTCTTTTTCAATGCGTTATTATTTATTGTTGGGGTCTACATCACAATGCTAAAATGCAAATACCATGGAGACAATGTAACATATTCAATTGTATTACTTCACTCTAGTGAACTGTGCATTTTCTTTCTCAGACTAGACAGTAATATGCTCATGAATGCTATCTGCTCATGCACAATGCAAACTTAACTGTGTACCTTCCATGGGAATGAATCTCAAATCGAATTTATCTGAAAGTTAAATATACTCATTAATCAGAAAAAAAACAATGCACACAAAATGTTATTAAATTATTAACACTGATTGTGATGCAAGTAGCTTTTTTTGTTAAAGCTTGGTTGTAATAATATTTGAACAGAGAAGCAGGGTTGGACTGCGGTAGCCCACTAGCCAAATGCTAGTCGAAACAGCGGTGGGCTAGTCAAACTATTTATTATGTAGCCCGGCTGGCGAGTCAAAAATTATCGGGCTACGGCAAAGATGAAAGGGGAGGAAGAAATAAATCATTCAATTCAGAAAGCAAACCTGAATCAATTTGTGTCCAATTCTATTAACTGTTTAGGGTTCAATTTTTAGATCTGTTTATTAAAAACACAGACAAGATTGCCTCAGAATACACGCCTTACATGTATGCACATTGTTGGTTGTTTTTTTTAAAGAAAAAAACATGCGGGCTAGTGAAAATGCCCGCGGGCTAGTTAAGAGTCTGTTTCAGTAGCCTGGTTGGCTTATAAAAAAAAATTAAAAGGTCAAACCCTGGAGTAGTACTTTCTTCTATTATTTATAGCCCTTGTCCTGATCCAGTTTGGCTGTGACATGTATATAGGATGGGTTTTGGTTCCAGATTGTTACACAGATTTTGTTTTACAATTGTTTCACACATCATAATACACAAGTGTTCTTTACAAGAGTGCAGTTTGGTGGACATGCAGTGCCACATTGAAAACTAAAGCAAACGACACAATATTTTGGCTTCAAATCAAAACTGATTTTGATGAAACGTTATTTGACATGATGACTTACGATTATAATCGCTGGACTCTACGCTCATCTGCTCAGCGAGCTCTCTCCTGTGAGCATCTGCCGCTGCTTTGTTCTTCTTGGCTTCTTCCAGTTTATCTAACCACGTACGCTGCAAAGATTGTGACATCAGAAAATTTACTTATACAAAATGTATACAGAAATGTTTCCTTTTATCACAGTGGAGTGCCGTGGCCTCGTGGTCTGGAGCATTGAATTCATGGTCTGCGGGTAATTCTGCAGGTTGTGGGTTCAAGTCCAGCCTGGGGTTATGGGACTTGTGCCCTTAGGCAAGGCACTTTGTAACTCATTGCTCCTCTCCACCCACCAGGAGTATGGGTATAAATATGTACCTGAGCAGATGAGATGGTTGATTGATTATTGTAGATTATTTGGACAGCAGCATGAGCCATAGCAGCAGCCTAGGGAGATGAGATCCCCAGGGATGTGTTTTGTATTTTGACTGTGATCCAGGGATGATGATGTGGGGTGTGATTTGAAAAAAAAGCGCAACAGCAATAAAAGTTAACAAGGGAAAGAACCTCATATTTGTTTAAATGTAATACAAGAATTTATTTTGAGAAAGATAAACTCGGGATATTAAACTGAATTGAAATGCACACCTTTGTCCTTGAGGTGTCAGCTCTGTAGATCCTCTGATCGGGAAACATGAGAATCTTAAAGGCATTCTTCACAGCTACAAACAAACCACAAAATAACATACGTTACAATAAATATCAAAATCTTCATCCAACTACATGTATATGTGATAAGCCACCATCTCTGAAACAAATAGATAGATACATGTTAATGTTCTGAATGGGATATGGCTAGTGTTGTTTTCATACAAAATTTGGACTCCTATGAAATCTGGTCTCTTTTACCTTATAAGGATTCTAACCCTCCCATGTGGCCTGTCACTATCCTGATTACATACATAAGATGGAAATTTGCATCGGGGTGATGTAAATCAAAATTTTGCAATTATGATTCCTACTTAGGAAAAGGGAAAGATAACTTACGTCCAACATCTCTGACATTGACGACTGCCAGGCTGTCCAATTCATACAAGGCTTGGTATTTGTATCTCACTGGGCCTCGCCTGATACAAGACCAAAAATTGTAGAAAGAAAATTATAACCAAGAGGCTGAAAATTGTTGTTATTACAGTGGGTGTATGCATGGAACATCAACTGATAAATAGCGATTCATACCGACACCAAACCCTTCAAAATCTGTTAAATCCCTACAGCAAGACCCAATTTGATTCTGACTGATTGAGGACTACAGAATGCAACCATTTAACATGGGATTGATATGACGTCCATTTTTTTTCCATCAAATAATGTAAAAGTGATATTGGTTTACTATGAAATGTCGGAATTATGTTCCCCGTGCTCTTCAACAGATTCAATTTTTATTAATGAATTTGCAACTTGTATGTTTTATAAAAAAAAAAACCACATTATTTTCCTTTTTTGGATGTCTGCAACTCTCTGAAAAAAAAGTTTTGTTTAAAACACAAACAGATCCATTCTGCGAGCAGACTGGCTCCCGGTCCGTGCATTATTGATACTGATTGTAGGGCAGGAACCAGCCTACTCCCCGAGAACGAAATTATTGTCTGGCAGCCAATAATACAAAGTACATAAATATAATCCAATAAGTAAACATGGGCTGATTTTTTTCGGTCGATATCTCATTCAAAAGTGAAAAACTTTTGTATTGCTAGAAAAATAGCAATTAAGAAGAGGAATTAAGTTTTTTGGATGAAACTCAAAAATAGCACAGGGAATGCAAAATTAACTGATTAAAGAGACTACACTGTTCAGCGTTAATTATCTTTAATCTTTACCTGTTTGGTACAAATGTTGTAATGACCAGACTGTCATTCAGCAGGTAGGCGTGTACACGTTGAACCTCGGAGAATGTGTCAGTATCTAGCTCAACCAGATCACCGTCATGGACGATGAATCTACCAGGGACTTCTGTAATACGCTGCGTATAGAAATATCATAGCATATTGCTTAGTCAGTCTTAGGAAGTAACATTAACACAAAGATTGAACAAAACTTGACTAATACCTTTAAAAACTTGCAATAGGTGGTCATAGCACACGCATATTATTTTCTTATGCCATGTGCAAGTAGGCGTATGGTTGGAGAAACTGTTGGAGAACTCAATCTTCCAATGCAGTCCAACTTTTCTGAAAACAGAAATGAGTAAGCTCAGAGGCTCTTATATACATGTACTAACAGCTTTCAAATTTTGCTTGTACTTCTGGACAGAAATTGGCCATTCTCAAGTGAGTTTGCAAACCCAGACAATTGCTCCTTTTAGGGGAAACCTATCATTCACGAGTGGTTCCAAACAAAAACACCTGTGAATAGGACATTTCATAGTGTATTTTGTAGCAATCCCCCGAGTCCAGTGATCATGACTCACCGAGCATCCTTCCACTCTGTCCAGCAAGGAAGCTATGGTTCTCTTCTGATCATCTTTACTCTGAGGCATGTCTTTGTTTCTCGCTGATGCTTCTGGTAAAAAAAAAAAATACCACTGCAAATGAAAAATTTGGGTAGAGGTAGAGGGTGAACAAACAACTTGTCACTAAAATCTGGCTACATGCAATCAACATACTAGTGATTTAAGTACATATCAGTTGACTTTTGTTATGAAGTTATAATAAATATGGACTTTCTTGGCTACGGATCATCGTGCCTGGATGGCTCTATGTCCCACAGTCAGATACAGAGAATGATGACGATGGTTCAAAAAATCAAAAACAGTTCAAATAAAAAATCCAGAGTTTGTCACCTTTATTGCCGATGGACATTTCTAACATCTGGCTCATGATGGCTTTCTGTTCTGTCAGTACATGACTCAATTGGTACATCTCTCCTTCAAGATCTGATAGGATATGCTTAGGAAGATTAGGAGGGGAGAGTAGAGATGAATACAGAGGATGTACATCCTTCTAGCTCTACAGTAAAAGAGATGATACTCGTGTGACGTCTTTGAGATTGCGTGTACGTGGGCTTGGGAGGTGTACAGGCTTCAGAGGTACAAGCAGTAGCAAAGTCCCCCTCTGGGTAACAATATAAGGCTAGATTTTATGCAATCAATCACGCATTACGCGCAGTTTTGCTGTAGGAAATGACGTCATTTGAACGAGACCTACATGTATTCCTTGCCGGGTCTGTGGGAATTTCTTTGCCTCTTAAATTTGGCCTATAAAACCATATAAGGTCATGTACCTAGACAATAACCTTATGTTTTTTGGAGATTTATGTAGATGTCATCGTCAATTCGACTGACTACCATACACTACATAGCGGTGGCAAAGATGATGGTCATGGTGGTGATTTTGATGGTGTTGGAGATGGTGATTACATTGATGGTGATGATGGTGATAGTACTGATGATGATCATGGTGATAGTATTGATTGTGATAATGGTGACAGTGATGATTTTGATAAGTTGATGCTGGCAGTGTAAGTGTTGATAATGGTTTTGGTGAGTTTTTGCTGCGCATATAATTAAATGATTATAAAGCCATAATGATAATTTTGGTGATAAAAACTTGCTAAAATGGTAATACGATAGTTATGATGTTAATGGTGAATAATCTTTTTTATCATCAATCATGATAACTAGTGCCACCATTATTTGTAATCAAACAAACTGATGACATGATGAATATTCAAAGCAATGTTTTATCATCAAAGGATACAAGATATTTCTTTCGATGTATCAATGAACTGTGTGTAGTTTCTGTAAACATTCTTCTTGAGATTAACAGCTGTGTCTTCACTGAGCATCTGAAACTTCTGTCGATGTTCCAGGAGATCATTATAGACATCACCTCCCGAGCAGATGTCAAAAACATCTGCAGTAAAACAAAAAATAATGGATAAAAATATTTGCTAATGTACAAAGTAACAACCAATGCAAGTTAAATGTTCATGACTTAGGGCCTAAATTATCCACACTGGTACACTCTGGTGACATCACTGCAGTATTTACGATGCCTTCTCAAATGACGCAAGAACATCTTGTTATATTGCCAAGAATCTGTCATTTTGATGTCAAGCGGTGAATGACTAACAGCAAATCACAATCTACACACAGCTACAAAACAAACTCAAACACACTTTAGAATGGACAAGTCAAAACAAAAACTGGACTAACAATAAGGTTCCATGAATAGTAGAGTTAACCTTGGTCATGCCCTAGCGAGCAGCTATCAAAACAAGATCCCGTGCAATGAAGTCACCACAATGCAACGTTATGGAAATATGGATATAAAATCAGTGATTACAAGTGCTATGTTCATAAAATTCTTGTCTTGCATGAGGAGAAGTATCGGTATGTACATGTTGAAATGTAGAAATTAGTTTGAAAGTTGGGAAGACGTTTACAACTTCAGTTTAACAAATAACAGATTAATGTTTTGATGAAAAAAAAACAGAATGTGATTTTTTTTTCCCCTTCTAGATGACGTCATTAAATTCAAGGCAATTAGGACGGAGACTGGGTTGTTGTTTTTTTTTGGGGGGGGAAGACTGTTGTATCGTAATATAAATGCGCATGCACTGTCCTATTTTATTTATTATGATATTAAATTCCCATACATGCATGTACATGTGTATCTATTTTCTAACATGTCTAACAAAATTGAACATTAGCTTCTCATCAGTCCCAAATTCGTTCTCTTTTAACATACTTGCAATGAACATAAATAACTTAGTCAGCTTAAACATAGCATTGGCACTGGCCACTGTGAAATTAAAATTAATGATTGCTTGACAATTTGATTGTCTAATTTAATAGAGGGCGCTAACTGTCATGACCAGATGACTGTCACTGGCGAAAGCAGGAAAATATTCGATTCGTTCGATTCGTGAATTTATTTATCACATTATGGATTGCAGAAACCGTTGAAGCTTCATCAGGATAAGTTAAGATAATCAGTTTATTATCTGTTCCCTACCCTCTAGAAATGCAACCCAATACTGGTTCAGTTTTGACAGAAATACGTACGTTTTTGAGCATCGAATTCTTCGCTAGAAAGTTGCTTCTTCATATTGTCCGCCATGTTTGTACATTAGCTTAAAAGTAGGCGGGGTCACCGGGTCATACCATATTATCACAGGGGAATTTTTTTTAAGTGCTCCATTAACATTTGTTAGTCTGCAACAAATATTTAAAATGTGCTACTTTAAGAAATTCAAATATGTTTTGAGTTTTCTAATTTATCAATTATATATACATTTTTCAACAAAATAGTAAAATTAAAGGTATTTAAAATATATATTTCCCTATACGAATAGTGCACTAGTCCCCCCAAAATAATAGTTTGGCCTCGGGATATTTTGTTCATTAGCGCAGCATATGCATTATGACATACAGGTTTCTCCGCGCACACG
Organism: Patiria pectinifera; assembly: GCA_029964075.1. Lineage (NCBI taxonomy): Eukaryota > Metazoa > Echinodermata > Asteroidea > Valvatida > Asterinidae > Patiria > Patiria pectinifera. The sequence goes on along the minus strand of CM057134.1, from coordinate 208,268 downwards.
GCTGCCATAAATGTTAGAGACGGAGACTAGACAGATAAGACAATAGCATAATCTGTAGCTAGCCGAGCTACTTGACAAGAAAACTGTGCAATTTTTTACCCGTTGTGACAAAAATGTGACAGATTTATGGCCAATTTTACAGTGCATACGTATCTCCTTCGCTCAATAAGCATTATTAGCGAATTTTCAGTTATTTAGTTATTTGTTTGTCACGTGGAAATTGGAATCAGTCATGCGGAAATGATTGATAAACAATAATAAGTCTGCCCAGTGCAGTGCAGTCGGGACGCCGGCCGGCACGGGACTGAACCGCAGAGAACCCGGCAAGTTGCAAGGTGCCAGTGCGCTATTCAATACCGCATCTGCATACAGCTGGTGGATGCATTGTCTGTTTTTATCCAAGGTTTGCGTACAATTTCCTCAAATTTCTCCAACAAAGAACAGCTTGGATCTCGTTCTTTGTTCCGAATTGGCGGGTTTTGTGAATTCGTCTCAGTAGTTTTTTTTTATTGCCCATCATAAATAATTTCGTATGGATTCTGATGAGGTGTGCAAAAGGGCATTGCGGGTGAGTGATGTTAATTTTCAGTGACAAATTGCAGGAAATTAATCAGTTGGCAAATATTCTTGTTTTATTAAATGAAGTTATTATTTTGATTTTTTTTTCATGTAGAAATTTATCCATGATCTGTTTAGATTGAATGTTGAAAATGGTGGAGAAGGAAATATTTACCCAAGTTGTGATTTTGTTTTCTTGTCAGCTTTGAACTTGTGCAGTACACTTACTGTTTTGATTTATTTTAGATTTTCTATTTATCTTACTTTTTCTTAGGACTTGTTAAATACAAAAACAGTTACATTTGTATTCAACTGTGGAATATTGTAATGTTTGATTTTATTTCTTTTCAGTGTAATGTTGATTTTAAAACTATTCATTGATTTTTCTGCATGTTAATGACATTTATTGATGGTGATAATTTTTTTAGAATTCAAACGATTACCAAAATGTAACTAATCCTTGATCATAGAATGTCTGTTGCCAGTGATTGTTTAATTTCAGACATGTCAGGTATCTTTTAGAAATTATGGGTATTTAAGACTTTGTTGTGGTTGCACTTTTTATTTTGAAAGTTTGTGGATCAATGCTTTTTTTTTCAAATTATGAGTACCATCGTATCATGCTTGATAACTTGTGCGGCCAAAACGATTGAACCGAAACCCCATTATTTCAGATCTGCCAAATACCCCGAATGCCTGTTTTGTCAACCAGAAATCCTGGCAACAACTTAATGTTGTTGTAAAATCACTCAACCTACATATAGGACAAATTGATTAAAGCACTCACTATTTTTTATTACATTTACTGTGGTTTGCATTCTGAAACTTTAAAGTTTGAGTCAACCAAACAGATTTTTTTCCTAGCACTGCATATATGCAGATATTAACTTAGATCGTGGATGCAATGATTATCTTTGCTGTCCAAACAGCTCAAGAAGATCACTTGTTAAGTTTGGACAGTTTTTATTCAGTGTAGATGTACATGTTCCTGTCTTTGATTACATAATGATCTTTGCTAATCTGATGAACCTTTAATTCTGGTATCTGGAATGCAAAGCAACCTTGATAAACAGCTTGTGCATTTATTGGTTACTTCCTTCCTGCCACATGCACTGTGACTTTCCTACTCATAAATTATAAAATGGTCTTATCACACCATGCATATGGTCCATTGTGCATTGTGAAGCTATTTCCTATCTATCTAGTACACAGACGTGTTTCTTTTGTATGTATGAGCACAAGGAAATGTACATGTAATGGTATTCTTCTCTCTATGGCCATGGCACACAAACAATGTCATTCCAGATGAGAATCTAATTATAATGTCCATCTTTATGAGGTCATTTGCTCCAACTGAGCATTTAGTTTGGGGCTTAACATCCCAATAACCATTTCTTTTCACACACTCAAGGAATATTTCTTCTTGTTTATAAATTAGTGTTGAAGAATATTTTATACACGCAGTATTCATTTTAGTTTCTAAAGAATTTTTATTTAGAATTAGACAAATTTAGGATGGTTAGTAAAAGTGAACAATTTGAAAGAAAACTCTTTTACATTTCATACGTTAAAATTTCAGTTTGGAGAATGGAAAGAAAATGATGGTACATGTATCATATAAAATGTGAGTCCAAAAATTCCAAAGAATGATTATTTGAGTCAATCAAAAGAATCCAAATAAAGACCTTTGAAAATTTCAGTTGGGTGTGCAAAACATTGTGAATCACTGGAATGGCTGTGCCAAGCAAATGTACTAATATGGACATTATGATGGAGCTATATAGCTCCATAGGTCACTATAAACCTGAGATGTGTGCTGTATGTACCCACACAAATGTACTGATAAGTCTATGCTCAGTGCTATGCTGTATAGTGGTGTGTGGCCTGACTTCCTAGCCATGAGTAATGCGGTCTGGATATTATTCATCCTCACATATCCCCAGTCCACATCAGTTTAGAAATCTGGAGTTATTAATAAATGATGACTTAGACCGATGGTGGGGCTGGGGCTTCTGTCGTCAGTGTGCTTCTGCTTCATCTGGATAGGTTAAGATGATATTCAGAGTGTTTTCTGTTGCATACCATGGATGAAATGCAATCCAATAACAACAAAATGGACTAGGTCATTTTTTTGAAAGGAATGTATGTGTTTTTGAGCATCAAAGTCTTTTTCACAAGGAGCTTCATATTGTAGTGTTACGTGTACGCCTTTTTTTTTGGGGGGGGGGTATATTTTTTCATGTTTGGCCACTTTCGGCTCAGTGACGGTACTTGGTTATTTTATCCTTAGAAATGTTTCGATACATGGAGGTAGGACCGTAGGAGTTATTTACATGCACGATTAATTGCATTGTTGCTGCCAACACTTTTTAAATGAGTTGTTGGGATTGTTGTCAAGATTCCAACCATATGAGTAACAAATGGAAACAATTAAACTCTCAAAACTGACTTGTTATTTTTAAAAGTACAGTGCCTGGATATGGACTCAGCAGGCATATATCCTGTGGATATGAAACCTTGCTGTTTGTTGACAAAATACCAGCAACCACCCACTGCCCACAGGCCATTGATTCCGTGGAATTTAACCAAACTAGTCTTCTATTCAGTGTTGCATGATCTGTTAGTTTCACTGATTGAGAGTCAAGGTCTCACTTTGTGGTAAGTTTGTGCCTCTAGGGTTTAGAAATAGTTGTTTTTTCCTGTGGTTTTTAGGATATGCAACAGTGAACTTGTAATCAAAGCAGATCAAAAGTGTGGACAAGTTGCATATTTGTCATAACAACTGATCTCTGGGCTCAAAGTTAGGCTAGTGCTTGTAAGAAAAGCACGCAGGTATTGTGGTGGTAAGTGCTGTCCGTGTTTGGTATTAACTGTTTTATTATGTCCATGTATACAAATTGGATTAACCTCTATTCAGAATGGTTGTCACCCCTCTCACACATTTAATATTCAATGTTCGCCGTTTACCTGTGAAAAGTGTACAGGTTTGATCATTTGTAGCTTAGCTTTTCATCATTGTTTTGCATGAAGCGGTGTAATTGTAATATCCACTGCATATTTTGTCTGCCTATATTGGAAGACGAAGCTGAAATCCCAAATTGTCTGTCGCGCCGTGAAAAGAAGTATCATAGAAATTATCTGCCACACCTGCGCATATAGTGACATATGCGCACAAAGTCCGTAGCTGATCTGTCAGTTTGTGGTGCCGCAAAAATATTTGATTTGATGGTGCACCCATACCAGTAGAATTTACTGGACTGGTACCAGTTGTGAGAATTAACAGTTAGTATCGTCGTTGTTTGGAAATAAACATTTCCATTTTACACCAGATGGATCACCAATTCTTGAATTTTTTATTTCTTTAGCTCAACTTTTTGTTCAAAATGTATTTCTTTCCTGATATTTCTGCAGATACTGAGAAGGTGTTGTGACTGCAAGGCCATCATTCTGAGGGAATGCTCCATATGCATGTGTGATGTATAAAGAGATGGGCCTGTGGAAAGCTACATCATTGTGCAGCATATGAACTGGACAGCAACTGAGCTATTAAAAACTTGAGAGGAGAAATCAAGATTTGAGAAACTTGCAGAACAGCTCTAAACAACAATGGATAAGAAGTCAGAACTATCAGTACAAGTCTCCCATAGCCGTACCCTCTCCCGGCACCCTGCTTCACCGGTAATCAGTCCCGTGGGTTGTACATCCCAGAATGCTAAGCTAGGAGAGTTCTTCACTCACCGAGCCTCTCGTCATGCCAACGATGCGTTTGTAGCGATGAATCGTATGCGTCAACAAGCCACACTGTGCGACATTGTGCTGAAAGTTGGAGAGAAGATCATCATGGCTCATAAATTGGTGTTAGCATCGTGTAGTGCTTACTTCCATGCTATGTTTACAAGTGAGTTATAATTGTTTCAAATTTTTGATTTACAATAGTGTGGGGCCTGTATGTTCCAGGCATGCTTAAAGGCCAGCTCATACTGCACATGAAGGCAAATTAGAAAAGAAATTTAAAGTCGGGAAACATTTGCTAAATTTTGTAAACCCTTTTGCAAATTTGCATCATGATAACTTAATTGACATGACATCACATATTCTTATCGTGTTCCTTTTGCACCGAACTAACCTTAAGGCTGGCACTCCCCGTGCTGTCAACAAAATAGGGACACTACCCCCCTCCCCCCACCACCCACATGCTGAAAATAATCAAGCTAACCCAGGAGAAAATGCCAGTTATCGAATCCCATTACAGTTTGGGATTTAATGGGAATCATTAGGAAACCAAAAAAAAAACCCCAAAACAAAAGTGGTGCGGCGGCGGCTTTTTTTTTTTTTTTTTTTTTGCCTGTGTTTTTTTTTTTTTTTTTGGGCTGATGACTGCAAATGGTAATCTTATTCTCGATCATAACCCCATCTAAAAACACGTTAAAATTGTGCAGCAGCAGAATTCCAGTCCTGGTGAGTTTGAGTTTTTTGAAACATCATCGGCCTAATGGGAATAATTTGGAACTGGTTGATCCAATGGGTTTCTACTGTAGCAAGTTCCCACTGAGTTTGTCCCACATTCCATGGGTCCCATATTGAACACAATGGCAATGGGACCTTGTGGAATCCGACTAGAATTTTCTCCCTGGAAACTCTGGAAAACTAGTTGTCGTCATCATTTTAGCTTCCCCAACCTCACAAAGGTTTGTCTCCACACCCCCCCCCCCCCAAGCTGCCATTTTCAATTACCTTCGACCTGAATAAAAGTACTGGTACTTTTGTATGAGTAAAGTGCAAGCACAATTATCCAATCAGTGGAAGGTCACTGGTCATTGTCAACATGTTGGTCACTTTGTCAACATGTCGGTCACTTTTCTGGTACACAGTGATTTTAGATGTTAACCTGAGATTCATATATTCTCTACTAAATGAATGAAAGATCGTTCACTGTTTTTGGTGTCTTTTGTTTTGCCTTATTTCCAAGGTGACATGACTGAATCTCGTCAGTCAGAGGTGCATCTCCGTGACATAGAAGCCCTGGCAGTTGAACAGCTGGTACAGTTTGCATACACGGCAGAAATCAACATTGGAGAAAAGAACGTACAGGTATACATGCGTACACCAGAACACCTGAGAGGGTGGGGCTTGCGGGGGGGGGGTTCAGAAATCAACATTGGAGAAAAGAACGTACGGGTACATGCGTACACCAGAACATCTGAAAGGGTGGGGCTTGCGGGGGAGGGGGGGGTGGTCAGAAATCAACATTGGAGAAAAGAACGTACAGGTACAGGTGTACACCAGAACATCTGAGAGGGCGGGGCTTGCAGGGGGGGGTCAGAAATCAACATTGGAGAAAAGAACGTACAGGTATCAAGGTTTACCAGGACATTTTGGTGGGCGGGCTTGGTAGTGGTCAGGAAGGGGGGGGGGATGGTTTTTGATGAGAGCTCCAACTTCAAGTTTTGTGAAATTGCTGTTTAATTTCCTAACATTTCAAACCTAATCAGAGATTCAGCACTGTTTTGAGGTTTGCTTAAAATGTTTCTCAATTTTATTGATGCCAAAAATTATTACAAGGTGTTTTGTTATTTCACGAGGCCTTGGAAAAGGCTAATCAAGTTCAAGGGCTATACAAAGGTGGAAAGGAAAAAGTAGCTCAAAGGAAAAAACCTTTACAAAGATAGATTTTTTACAAAGATAGACTGTTTAAATCTGATTTTGCTCCCAAATCTTGTATTTGTAGTCTCTGCTACCAGCAGCCAGCCTTCTACAACTTCACAGTGTCCGCGATGCTTGCTGTAAGTTTCTCCTAGGCCAGCTAGATCCATCCAACTGTCTGGGCATCAGGAGGTTTGCTGATATGCACGGATGCTATGACTTGGAGCAATCATCGCATCTCTACTCACTGCAGAACTTCAATCATGTTGTCAATACTGAAGAATATCTCCATCTACCAGCTGAGGAGGTAAAACGCCTTGTCATCGTCTACATGCTTATTATTGGTTCTTATTCCTGACTAATTTTGATGAAGCTAAGGTGTCACTAGACTGAACACTGCCTCACTGTGTCACTCCGATAAAAAGAGTCAGAGAACAGCTATTGTGTCATTGTCTTTTTGACCTTTGATGCAACATACAGATATGTTTTCACTTGTTTCCAACCATTGACTCTTTTTAAAAACCTGACTGTCTTTCAATGAAGTTATTCTGTAGTCGGTTTCCACAGTTTTTAGCAAAGCTTATCTCTGTGTATTTCAGGTTGCTCAACTGGTATCCAGCGAGCGATTGAACATTACATCAGAAGAGGATGTCTTCAACGCTGTGGTGCTTTGGGTGCGGGTGGATTTGCCAACAAGACAAAAATATGTTGCCAAGGTAACACATCTTTCTGTTACGTCATGCGAAAATTGATGCAGGGACCCCCAAAAAGAGGGGGGAAAAAAAATTTTTTAGCGATTGATAAGGTACTGGGATAATGACTAAGCTTTGAAGTTTATTTGTACTTGATGATAGTGTTTGTCGTTTATTCTTGTTGTCAATGGAGCATGTTTGTTATTTTGTCTCGTAGTTGATGGAGCACGTAATTATCCTGTAGTTGATGGGGTGTATTTGATTTGTTTTTTTATCCCGTAGTTGATGGAGTGTGTTCGTCTCCCTCTCCTTACCCGTGATTTCCTGGTCAACAACGTGGAGACAGAACCTATTGTCCGTTCCAGTCCAGAATGCAAAGATCTGCTGATTGAAGCTTTGAAGTATCATTTGCTACCAGAGCAACGAACCATGATGCAATCTCCTCGTACGCAGGAGAGACACAATTCAGCCTGTGTTCCTATGCTGTTCTCTGTTGGTAAGTTAGAACCTTAAAATGTGAGAGTTTAAGACTGAGTAATGATACAAGTTCTAATTTGTCACGTCAGTGCAACAAGGTCGTAATTCCATTCTGCAACAAAGTTGTATATCACAAATTACGGTCCGTGCAACAAGGTCGTATCTCGACGTCCATTGACTTTGTGTGTACAACTACATCCGGGTTATTTTAAGTGAGATGCGACCTTTTGACATTCTGAAACTCGCGTTTTACGTACGGCCCATTTTAGGGGATACGACTTTGTTGCACGGACACGACGAATTAATCCTGTAATTAACGGATTAAATTAACAATGTGAGTTCATGATCAACTGCACCTTTCTATTCAAATTAAATCCCAGTTCTTCGTTTTAAGAACTGCTCCATAAAATGCCACAGTTTTATTAAAATCAATAATGTAATAGTCAAATATACAGATTAACTCCCTCCACCTGTCATTATACGATTGGTCAATCAGTCATCTAAATTTTGAGTGCCTGTGTGGGCTCCGTGCACAAGTACCACTGGGAAGAACGCTAGCTGGGAGAGACATTCGAACACATTGCTAACGACGCGTGATGCTCATGCAAAAAACTATGGCTTTGTGCACATTTAATATAAAAATAGTTGTGCGTACTTCTCTCTTTGCATGTGCAAACCAGTACCACATGCAGTGTGTCCCATCCACAGGGCTCTCAGATGTGGTAAAACAGAGCCCTCTAAGGAACCTATAACGCTCTTATGCAATTTCTTTTTCTTTCAGGTGGAGGTAGCTTATTTGCAATCCACAGCGAGTGTGAATGTTATGATCCTCGGAGTGATACATGGCACCCGCTGGCTCCCATGAGCACTAGGCGGGCCAGGCTTGGTGTGGCCACGGTCGGGAGACTTGTATATGCTGTAGGAGGGTGAGTTTTATGCAAAATGTTTGGATAATACACAAAAAAATGATAGTTTTTCTTCTTTTTCAACAAAATGGCTTTCAATGGAAGTGACATACAAAAGTGTGAAGTATTAAAATCAGTTCACAATCAGGCCATGACGACATTGAGCAAGTCGGGGCCAGGACTTCGACTAGTGGTTGATTTGTTACGTAACTTTACGCCTGTGCTCTAATAGCAATGTGTGATCGCTATTGGGTTACCAGTGATGCAACCATGCCCCGCACTCCGGTTCCAAATGGTCAACTACAGTAGTCCAACCATCCTGCATTCAAATCACGTTATTGTGATGGAACAAGAATTATAAAGTCCCCAACTGTATGTTTTAAATACCAAAGTCACTGTGAGTCACCCACACTTTGCATATTGGGAATCTTTGTTTCTGATTGGTCAATTGGGTTTATGCACCGCTGTATTGCAAAGAGAAGTTGGGGCGCCAAGTCTATACCGGGGTTGCAGGGCTAGGATTTAGTCAGTTGATTGCTTGCTTCTCAACTGATTAGAATAATTGCTAAGGCTCTTGATTAGGATGGAAGGACATAACAGATGATGATGATTAAATGCATGACCACCGTACTTGATTACTGTCTGCGATCACCAGTTAGTCTGTGTAGGGTAGGATCTAAAGGTAAAAGGTAAAGATCCCAAAGCCATTACTGGCCGTAGGGGCAGTGGGATGTTAGAGGTCCACTGTGTCTTGGGCGCGGCATATGAGTGGCGGGGCCCAGTCCTCTCCTCTCGCCGTCTTACCTTCCCTGAACGAATCAGGTTCCCATTTTACTGTTGGGTCGTCAGAGAGAGTTTTCCAGTTTTTGGTCCGAATGGGATTCGAATGCCAACCTTCCACTCCGTAGCTCCACGCTCTAACCGCTCGGCTACGAGGCCCGATCACCAGTTAGTCTGTGTAGGGTAGGATCTACTTAGGACTAAGTCAAGGGCACAGTCCCAAGGGAAATATGTTGTTCCATCCCCATTCCAACTCCGCAGACTTCGCCGACTCCACCCACATTTCGACTCCACTGACATTCCGACTCCACATTCCAATTCCCAATTCTCACTCCCATTCCCCTGCTCCACTGGCCTGACTTCCACCAGTCTACTGATCCTGTCAACCCGAGAAGAGGGGATAGCCTGGTGCTGTGGCCCACCACTGCAGGGATAGGACACCATCGGGACGGCACGCTACCAATCAAACCAGCCTGACGCAGGAGAGCTGGCACGACACGACACATTATTCAAACAGATAATTCAGTTTTTTGTTACTTTTCTGCTCTCTCTGTTTTGTAGGTATGATGGTTCCAATGATCTAGCCTTAATGGAGAGTTATAACCCACAAACAAACACATGGAAAGAAGTGACACCAATGGGCACCAAGCGTAGTTGTCTAGCTGTGGTCTCTCTCAATGGCCTCCTGTATGCCATTGGCGGGTACGATGGCGCGTCGTGTCTGAACAGCGTTGAACGCTATGATCCATTGACGAATACATGGACATCCGTGGCTGCCATGGTAACCAGAAGGAGATACGTTAAAGTTGCAGTCATGGGTGAGTTGGGTTTTTTGATGATATGGGAATTCAAATCAAGGATCTCTAACAGTATAAGAAATGTAATTAAGTCAAGACCAGGCACTTCATCACTTGCTGTATGTCATTCATCGTCAATAAGGGCACTTTTGTTTTTTTGAAGTACTAATGAATAATCATTTGAGAACTTTACCTGGTGTGCAGTATGAACCACTAATTCACATTTTCCTTATTTGGAATTGGAAATCCTGCTTATGGGTTCTTTTTGTAATACAATTATGTAAATTTTGTGTATTTCCAATGTTCAGCAATTCATCACTTGTATATGGCAGTGTTGTAGATCCAAGTACGTGTGAGTTAACTTGAAACTGGAGGACTTGTGATGGACTCGTGATTGACTTGTGATTGACTTGTGATTGACTTGTGATTGACTTGTGATTGACTTGTGATTGACTTGTGATTGACTTGTGATTGACTTGTGATTGACTGGTGATTGACTTGTGATTGACTGGTGATTGACTAGTGATTGGCTTGTGATTGACTTGTGATTGACTTGTGATTGACTTGTGACTGACTTGTGATTGACTTGTGATTGACTTGTGATGGACTTGCAATGAACTTGTGATTGACTAGTGATTGACTTGTGATTGACTTGTGATGGACTTGCGATGGACTTGTGATTGACTTGCGATGGACTTGTGATTGACTTGTGATAGACTTGTGATTGACTTGTGATTGACTTGTGATTGACTTGTGATGGACTTGCGATGGACTTGTGATGACTTGTGATCCTTCACAAGTAACTCAACTACATCACTGTTATATTGTGCAATTCACTTGCCCACAGATGGTTGCTTGTATGCTCTCGGTGGCTATGACGGATCCTGCCATCTATCCAGTGTAGAGAGGTATGACCCACAAACAAACACATGGACACAGATGCCTCATATGATCAGTCGACGGAGTTCTACGGGAGCGGCGGTGGTAGAGGGCGCCCTTTATGTTGTTGGTGGGAATGATGGTGCAGCGTGCCTGAGCAGCGCTGAGCGATTTAATCCAGATATCAATTTGTGGGAACCTGTGCCATCGATGACCATAAGAAGGTAGAATTAATGATTCATGGTTTTTTTTCTTTTTGTTAAATTTGCCTTGCATTATTTGTGTTTGATTCTTGAACTTCCAAAAAAGTAATAGGGTTTTTGAACGTCAACTTCAGGTGCAACCCTAATAGGATTGTGGGGGAGTGTGGCCTTAGAGTACATGACTCGATCATGATCAGAGGGTCGGGGTACAAGTCCAGCTACTAGCCTTGTGTCGTGTCCTTGGGCAAGCCACTTCACCCCAACTGGCCTCTCTCCACCCAGGAGTATGAATTGGTACTGACATTAACTGGGGTGTAACATGTGATGGACTGGCGTCCCAAACTGGGGGAATGTAAAAACGCTCAGTCATTTCATGGCAAGGAAACCGGAGATAAACTCCTGTCTTCATGGGCCACATTGGCTCGCATCCCATGTTGAGCTTATCGAATCTCACATTATTCATTATCACTCAACAGGAGTACTCATGATGCGGTAGCTATGGATGGACAACTTTACGTCGTCGGGGGCAACGATGGAAGCAGTAGTCTGAACAGCGTAGAGCGTTACGATCCTAAGACACATCACTGGAACACCATTAATACCATGGTAACACGACGAAGCAGTGTGGGTGTCACGGTAACAAAGGTCGTGTCACACATCGGACTAAACCAAGTCAAATTCTGAAAACGATTGATAAGTATTAACGTGGGGACTTGTGCAATATATTAATGTTTCTGCAAGCACAACCAAGGAACGAAGTCGGAGTGTGTATGTGAAAGTAATGGTAATAATGTCATGTCTTCTCTTTGGAAAGTTTGTTCATGCAATTCAATATCCAGTGCAACAATGTTAAACAGTAAAATAAGTTGTACTTTTGGTTCAACAGCGTAGCAATGTTTAAATGCTTGGAATGAGTCTTTGGCATTTAGGGTGATTCAAAGTCCATGGAAAATGAGAGCTGGGCATGGCCTACAGGTCAATATGAACTTTACCAAAAACTGTCAACTTTAGAATGTGGATTATTATTTACATAAGTTATGATTAAAACTTACGAACATACTACAAATTTCTTTAATGTTTATCAGATGATGTTAACAACACAGAAATAGATAAGATTTGATGATTTGTACGGTGAAGGTATCAATAAGATAGAGATTTACAGTAGCATCATGTGACAAATGCTATCACATAGTGCTACCGTAAATCTCTATCTCATTACTTAAAAATATGATAAAAAGAAGTAAACTGCTAATGAATATTTATATGTATATCCATGGTGATAATGACCAAACTTTGACCTTATAATTTGACCTGTGTCAGAGGTCAATGACTATTATATCAGCATTATACTTGATCTATTTATTGATGGCTCTATGTAACTTTGTGATACTGTCACAGAACGGCAACTTTTCAGTTGGTCAAGTGATTTGTTTGATCAACAATGAATCCTGCATTTTATGGAGGACTTTTGGGCTGTCGTGTTTTGTATAATTTTCGGCTGATAAATGCAATAATTTGTTCACCGACGGGCATTCGTAGAATCAGAAAAAAATGTCAGTGTGGTATCTACACTGGTAAAAACTGTCTTCAAATGTTATTAAAAGTACTTGGTAATTGTGTTTGACGGCATTCCCAAGAACTAATGAATCAAGTAGGCCTAATATCATTTATTGATTTTATGTGAAGCACAATGTTCCCTAAACCTTGAACCTTCAGGAATATTATCAAACACAGTGATGTTGGATTAGTAGCTTCAAGCGCAAGCATATTACATCAAAATCTACCTGGAAAGGGGTGATTAAATATTAATGCATTATAAACAGAAACTGTACGAAATTGTGAAATCAAAGCAGATATTTACAAAAGAGAAAGGATTATAGCCTTATGGATAAAGTGGTTTTTTTTTACCAAACAATATAGAATTTTGATCTAAGCCCTAACACTACAGAAAACATAATTTGTGGTAACTAGTATATATGTGTTCCTATTGAAAAAATATGTATTCTACAGATTATCCCATATTGAGTATTTTAAATATATTACACTGTGAGATTCAGCTTCTATTGATGGGCATTGACATGGTCAGCATATTCCAATTACAAAGAGTGTGTATAGTTTCAATTATAGGCTGATCCTCTTGCAGATTAGGAGCCAATATCGAACTTGACACGAACTGGCACCTACATTCTACCATTTACCCCTATTCCCATAAATATATAGAAAATACTGATATATACTGTAACAAATATTTAAATCCTACATTTATGCTGCTTACAACTATGAAATGTTCAACGTGTACTTTATGTTGCTATTTGAGAATAAGTACATGAGTGGTTGTTTAAAATATAAATAAACTTGCAGAGATTGGGAAAACATGTTTCTTTTTAGTGCTTTTCTTGGGGTTTTGTTTAAAACCTCAAATTTATTAATACACGTATGATACAGAAATACTACACCCATCTACACCCATCTTGTTATATCAGTATTGAATGTCATTCGTAAGAATCAAATAGATCGGTAACTTTCAGTCATATAAAAGCTTTTCCTCTCCTGTTGAGAGTCGTTTGCCCCGAAATAATTAGCATTGACCGAAATAATTAACATACGGTGGTAATTTTCAACCGGCGAAATACGGGTGTTGTGCGTAAGCAGGAGTGATTATAATTATCCTTCCGCGTAATGAACATGGGAACAAAATACGACGGAAAGTAAACGTTGAGTTCAATTGCTTTAGCCATCGTTCCATTATTAATTCCAAAGAAGATCGCAACCATTGTGTAAAGTTCAGCATGCTTCTTCAAAGTACAGAAATGGATTTCTGATCTACTGCCCTCTGTTGTTTATGGTGTTCTATATCTGCCATCTCGCGGATCTCGCGTGGCGGATCTCGCGTGGCGGATCTCGCGTGGCGGATCTCGCGTGGCGGATCTCGCGTGGCGGATCTCGCGTGGCGGATCTCGCGTGGCGGATCTCGCGTGGCGGATCTCGCGTGGCGGATCTCGCGTGGCGGATCTCGCGTGGCGGATCTCGCGTGGCGGATCTCGCGTGGCGGATCTCGCGTGGCGGATCTCGCGTGGCGGATCTCGCGTGGCGGATCTCGCGTGGCGGATCTCGCGTGGCGGATCTCGCGTGGCGGATCTCGCGTGGCGGATCTCGCGTGGCGGATCTCGCGTGGCGGATCTCGCGTGGCGGATCTCGCGTGGCGGATCTCGCGTGGCGGATCTCGCGTGGCGGATCTCGCGTGGCGGATCTCGCGTGGCGGATCTCGCGTGGCGGATCTCGCGTGGCGGATCTCGCGTGGCGGATCTCGCGTGGCGGATCTCGCGTGGCGGATCTCGCGTGGCGGATCTCGCGTGGCGGATCTCGCGTGGCGGATCTCGCGTGGCGGATCTCGCGTGGCGGATCTCGCGTGGCGGATCTCGCGTGGCGGATCTCGCGTGGCGGATCTCGCGTGGCGGATCTCGCGTGGCGGATCTCGCGTGGCGGATCTCTCGCGTGGCGGATCTCTCGCGTGGCGGATCTCTCGCGTGGCGGATCTCTCGCGTGGCGGATCTCTCGCGTGGCGGATCTCTCGCGTGGCGGATCTCTCGCGTGGCGGATCTCTCGCGTGGCGGATCTCGCGCCTGGCGGATCTCGCGCCTGGCGGATCTCGCGCCTGGCGGATCTCGCGCCTGGCAGATCTCGCGTGGCGGATCTCGCGTGGCGGATCTCGCGTGGCGGATCTCGCGTGGCGGATCTCGCGTGGCGGATCTCGCGTGGCGGATCTCGCGTGGCGGATCTCGCGTGGCGGATCTCGCGTGGCGGATCTCGCGTGGCGGATCTCGCGTGGCGGATCTCGCGTGGCGGATCTCGCGTGGCGGATCTCGCGTGGCGGATCTCGCGTGGCGGATCTCGCGTGGCGGATCTCGCGTGGCGGATCTCGCGTGGCGGATCTCGCGTGGCGGATCTCGCGTGGCGGATCTCGCGTGGCGGATCTCGCGTGGCGGATCTCGCGTGGCGGATCTCGCGTGGCGGATCTCGCGTGGCGGATCTCGCGTGGCGGATCTCGCGTGGCGGATCTCGCGTGGCGGATCTCGCGTGGCGGATCTCGCGTGGCGGATCTCGCGTGGCGGATCTCGCGTGGCGGATCTCGCGTGGCGGATCTCGCGTGGCGGATCTCGCGTGGCGGATCTCGCGTGGCGGATCTCGCGTGGCGGATCTCGCGTGGCGGATCTCGCGTGGCGGATCTCGCGTGGCGGATCTCGCGTGGCGGATCTCGCGTGGCGGATCTCGCGTGGCGGATCTCGCGTGGCGGATCTCGCGTGGCGGATCTCGCGTGGCGGATCTCGCGTGGCGGATCTCGCGTGGCGGATCTCGCGTGGCGGATCTCGCGTGGCGGATCTCGCGTGGCGGATCTCGCGTGGCGGATCTCGCGTGGCGGATCTCGCGTGGCGGATCTCGAGTGGCGGATCTCGCGTGGCGGATCTGGGGGGCTGGAACATTCCATGGGGGCGTTATGTAGATCAATGATAATTTTTAGAAACTCAAAATCTCAGTTGGGGGGCGACAAGGTTTCATGGGGGCTGTCGCCCCCAGGCCCCCGGTGTCTACGCCACTGGTTAAGGCCCTCGCGGCTTCGCCGCTCGTGCTAGTCTTTTTACGTGCCAGCATCCGGGATGCGTTACGTGTCCGGGTAAGGGCGTGGGACTTGACTAAAGGCTACCTTTTGTATGGTTGCAGACCAGTAAATAAACTACCATAGACTCCAATGATAAATGCCCCCACTTCAGAAATGCAGGAAAAATACTCACAACTCTCCAAGGTGTTCGAGACACACATCAAATTAAAGCTTATATCATCATCTTTCATATTCTTTTCAATTTTCGGGGGTTTAACTGATGACATTTAATTGATGACATTTAGGAGAAATTTCCATCCGAAGATGATCACCGTGACCCCTTAAAATAGTCCTGAAGCCCATCGTCATTTTGAAAAACGATGCCTACGCTCCATTGCAAAATCCAAATTGCACAGAGCTATACAAGCTCACAGTCCTGTTCACGGCTTCCACCCATATTTTTTTTTACGAACCCTCAAGTTCATGGCCCAAAATATGCTCAAATACCGAAGAAATTGAGGGCATGCACATCGTGATTTGGCCGGCGTATGCAATTGTGGACCGATTTACTGGCCTGCAACCTTATAGCTCCATGCTTAGGCTAAGCAAGGTGAAGGTTGATAATGTGCATCGACGTGGCCTAACACTTGAATTTTATACCTACAAAAAAAAATGCTCCGTACTTTTGGAAAACCGTTCCGACAATTGAGGTCCAATCATAGCCAATGAACTTCACACCCTCCCCCCATGGAGGAATTCCTCCAAGGAATTACCATGTCAATATGACTCTAAGAAATTGGTGGCGCTATTCTAGTAACACATGTACAAATGCGAGTAAAGCTGCGGCCGGCAGGGCCTGTCAAAACCAACCTATTATAAAAAATAAAGTAGCCTGCCTGGCGGGTCAAAATTAGGCATGCAACTTTTACGCGTATCCGCAAATGTCAACGTGTTTTTTTTCTTAAAGCCAGACTTGGACAAACAAAACTGATACAGACGCGCATTCGGCTTGTTTTTTGCTTGTTTCATCTATTGTAATCACCATAAAAAAAATGAAACATAATTTATTTAATGTATAACGTTCTGGTGCACAAAACTAAAATGTAACTAAGGCCCGCGGGCTATTAAAAGGAAAGTTAAGGACGAAGAACCCTGGAAAGTTTTCGGTGTTGCACATTATCAATAGACTTTCAATATGAAGTTTGACGGAGCCTCCAAGGACTTTGGAGTTTATGCAACATAGGCCCCTGATGCTTTTCTAAAAATAAAATATTTTACATTATGCTAATGTAAAACCTATCTTTTTGTTTGTTTATTATGTGGCGGATCTCGCGTGGCGGATCTCGCGTGGCGGATCTCGCGTGGCGGATCTCGCGTGGCGGATCTCGCGTGGCGGATCTCGCGTGGCGGATCTCGCGTGGCGGATCTCGCGTGGCGGATCTCGCGTGGCGGATCTCGCGTGGCGGATCTCGCGTGGCGGATCTCGCGTGGCGGATCTCGCGTGGCGGA
The DNA here is from genome assembly GCA_029964075.1 of Patiria pectinifera. Taxonomy (NCBI): domain Eukaryota; kingdom Metazoa; phylum Echinodermata; class Asteroidea; order Valvatida; family Asterinidae; genus Patiria; species Patiria pectinifera. Next base: position 191,228 of record CM057134.1, on the reverse strand, counting down.
TCTCGCGTGGCGGATCTCGCGTGGCGGATCTCGCGTGGCGGATCTCGCGTGGCGGATCTCGCGTGGCGGATCTCGCGTGGCGGATCTCGCGTGGCGGATCTCGCGTGGCGGATCTCGCGTGGCGGATCTCGCGTGGCGGATCTCGCGTGGCGGATCTCGCGTGGCGGATCTCGCGTGGCGGATCTCGCGTGGCGGATCTCGCGTGGCGGATCTCGCGTGGCGGATCTCGCGTGGCGGATCTCGCGTGGCGGATCTCGCGTGGCGGATCTCGCGTGGCGGATCTCGTCGCGCCTCGCGGATCTCGCGTCGCGCCTCGCGGATCTCGCGTGGCGCCTCGCGGATCTCGCCTCGCGCCTCGCGGATCTCGCGTGGCGCCTCGCGGATCTCGCCTCGCGCCTCGCGGATCTCCCTTCGCGGATCTCGCCTCGCGGATCTCGCCTCGCGGATCTCGCGTGGCGGATCTCGCGTGGCGGATCTCGCGTGGCGGATCTCGCCTCGCGGATCTCGCCTCGCGGATCTCGCCTCGCGGATCTCGCCTCGCGGATCTCGCCTCGCGGATCTCGCGTGGCGGATCTCGCCTCGCGGATCTCGCCTCCCCGATCTCGCGTGGCGGATCTCGCGTGGCGGATCTCGCGTGGCGGATCTCGCGTGGCGGATCTCGCGTGGCGGATCTCGCGTGGCGGATCTCGCCTCGCGGATCTCGCCTCGCGGATCTCGCCTCGCGGATCTCGCCTCCCCCGCCTCGCGGATCTCGCCTCGCGGATCTCGCCTCGCGGATCTCGCCTCGCGGATCTCGCCTCGCGGATCTCGCGTGGCGGATCTCGCCTCGCGGATCTCGCCTCGCGGATCTCGCCTCGCGGATCTCGCCTCGCGGATCTCGCCTCGCGGATCTCGCCTCCGGGATCTCGCCTCGCGGATCTCGCCTCGCGGATCTCGCCTCACGTTTTTTTTCTTCTGGGTGTTGCGCATGCGCATATATATAAGAGAAATGATGGCTATATCCCATTCAGAGACGCCTCTCCTATAGATTGGCTTGTGAATAAAAATGTGCGTAAGAAATGCGCATGCGCAACACCCAGAAGAAAAAAAACGCGAGGCGAGATCCGCGAGGCGAGATCCGCGAGGCGAGATCCGCCACGCGAGATCCGCGAGGCGCGACGCGAGATCCGCGAGGCGAGATCCGTGAGGGGAGATCCGCGAGGCGAGATCGGGGAGGCGCCACGCGAGATCGGGGAGGCGCGACGCGAGATCGGCGAGGCGCGACGCGAGATCCGCGAGGCGCGACGCGAGATCCGCCACGCGAGATCCGCCACGCGAGATCCGCCACGCGAGATCCGCCACGCGAGATCCGCCACGCGAGATCCGCCACGCGAGATCCGCCACGCGAGATCCGCCACGCGAGATCCGCCACGCGAGATCCGCCACGCGAGATCCGCCACGCGAGATCCGCCACGCGAGATCCGCCACGCGAGATCCGCCACGCGAGATCCGCCACGCGAGATCCGCCACGCGAGATCCGCCACGCGAGATCCGCCACGCGAGATCCGCCACGCGAGATCCGCCACGCGAGATCCGCCACGCGAGATCGGCCACGCGAGATCCGCCACGCGAGATCCGCCACGCGAGATCCGCCACGCGAGATCCGCCACGCGAGATCCGCCACGCGAGATCCGCCACGCGAGATCCGCCACGCGAGATCCGCCACGCGAGATCCGCCACGCGAGATCCGCCACGCGAGATCCGCCACGCGAGATCCGCCACGCGAGATCCGCCACGCGAGATCCGCCACGCGAGATCCGCCACGCGAGATCCGCCACGCGAGATCCGCCACGCGAGATCCGCCACGCGAGATCCGCCACGCGAGATCCGCCACGCGAGATCCGCCACGCGAGATCCGCCACGCGAGATCCGCCACGCGAGATCCGCCACGCGAGATCCGCCACGCGAGATCCGCCACGCGAGATCCGCCACGCGAGATCCGCCACGCGAGATCCGCCACGCGAGATCCGCCACGCGAGATCCGCCACGCGAGATCCGCCACGCGAGATCCGCCACGCGAGATCCGCCACGCGAGATCCGCCACGCGAGATCCGCCACGCGAGATCCGCCACGCGAGATCCGCCACGCGAGATCCGCCACGCGAGATCCGCCACGCGAGATCCGCCACGCGAGATCCGCCACGCGAGATCCGCCACGCGAGATCCGCCACGCGAGATCCGCCACGCGAGATCCGCCACGCGAGATCCGCCACGCGAGATGGCAGATATAGAACACCATAGTTGTTTGCTTTCAGATCGATTATTACTTCAAAATGTGTTGAAAAGTAGCCTATTTAAAATATGAACAAACATAATAAACAAACAAAAAGATAGGTTTTACATTAGCATAATGTAAAATATTTTATTTTTAGAAAAGCATCAGGGGCCTATGTTGCATAAACTCCAAAGTCCTTGGAGGCTCCGTCAAACTTCATATTGAAAGTCTATTGATAATGTGCAACACCGAAAACTTTCCAGGGTTCTTCGTCCTTAACTTTCCTTTTAATAGCCCGCGGGCCTTAGTTACATTTTAGTTTTGTGCACCAGAACGTTATACATTAAATAAATTATGTTTCATTTTTTTTATGGTGATTACAATAGATGAAACAAGCAAAAAACAAGCCGAATGCGCGTCTGTATCAGTTTTGTTTGTCCAAGTCTGGCTTTAAGAAAAAAAACACGTTGACATTTGCGGATACGCGTAAAAGTTGCATGCCTAATTTTGACCCGCCAGGCAGGCTACTTTATTTTTTATAATAGGTTGGTTTTGACAGGCCCTGCCGGCCGCAGCTTTACTCGCATTTGTACATGTGTTACTAGAATAGCGCCACCAATTTCTTAGAGTCATATTGACATGGTAATTCCTTGGAGGAATTCCTCCATGGGGGGAGGGTGTGAAGTTCATTGGCTATGATTGGACCTCAATTGTCGGAACGGTTTTCCAAAAGTACGGAGCATTTTTTTTTGTAGGTATAAAATTCAAGTGTTAGGCCACGTCGATGCACATTATCAACCTTCACCTTGCTTAGCCTAAGCATGGAGCTATAAGGTTGCAGGCCAGTAAATCGGTCCACAATTGCATACGCCGGCCAAATCACGATGTGCATGCCCTCAATTTCTTCGGTATTTGAGCATATTTTGGGCCATGAACTTGAGGGTTCGTAAAAAAAAATATGGGTGGAAGCCGTGAACAGGACTGTGAGCTTGTATAGCTCTGTGCAATTTGGATTTTGCAATGGAGCGTAGGCATCGTTTTTCAAAATGACGATGGGCTTCAGGACTATTTTAAGTGGTCACGGTGATCATCTTCGGATGGAAATTTCTCCTAAATGTCATCAATTAAATGTCATCAGTTAAACCCCCGAAAATTGAAAAGAATATGAAAGATGATGATATAAGCTTTAATTTGATGTGTGTCTCGAACACCTTGGAGAGTTGTGAGTATTTTTCCTGCATTTCTGAAGTGGGGGCATTTATCATTGGAGTCTATGGTAGTTTATTTACTGGTCTGCAACCATACAAAAGGTAGCCTTTAGTCAAGTCCCACGCCCTTACCCGGACACGTAACGCATCCCGGATGCTGGCACGTAAAAAGACTAGCACGAGCGGCGAAGCCGCGAGGGCCTTAACCAGTGGCGTAGACACCGGGGGGGGGGGGGCGTGGGGGGCGACAGCCCCCATGAAACCTTGTCGCCCCCAACTGAGATTTTGAGTTTCTAAAAAATTATCATTGATCTACATGACGCCCCCATGGAATGTTCCAGCCCCCCAGCGCCCCCTGACAAATTCCTAGCTACGCCACTGGCCTTTACTATCTCGTGGAACTAATCACTTATTCATTTATTCACGTAATTCACGTAAAGTCAAGCAATATAAACCAATCATCTAACAGTGGTTTGCGGTTACCAGCAACAGCACGCGCGCCATCGCGCGAATGCTGACTGGCGCCAGACGACGGCTGATTTACGTTAGTAATTCTGCATTTTCATTGGTCAATTCACAACGGGTAATGCATTATGCATGTCTACCAAACCGGTAGACAAATGTTAAGAAAAACATATGCGTTCTCAACGAGAAGGTAAAGGCCCTCGCGGCTTCACCGCTAGTACTAGTCTTTTTTACGTGCCAGCATCCGAGGTGTGTTACGTGTCCGGATGGTCCGGGTATAGCGCGTGGGACTTGACTAAAGGCTATATACAAAAGGAGCTCCATGGCCTAATAGTGAGGTACATTAGTAACAAAAGTGCTAAGGATCGTTACACAGTGGACAAAAGCACCATTTTTTCACCAAAGCATCTCCATGGTATACCTTTAAAAAAAAAAGACGGACGCAAAAAAATGGATAATGGGAAGGGCATGTATGACGTCATTATGACGTCATCAGCTAATGATTACATGAAAAAATATAAATTGATAATAATCTTCAGAACTACAAGCATCTCAACAACAAATTTGGTATCAAATTAACGGGGACAACAAGATCTTTCATTTGAGTAGTATGTCATTGGGATGGAATATAGTTGAGGGTGATTTTGTGGATCAAATAAACCTTTTTGGTCAAAAGACCTGTTTTTTCCGGCTAAAATCATGGATTTTGGGTAGTCACTTTGACACTTTGTTTTAACATGCAAACAGTATGTGGTATTGTGAGATGTTGTTTTTAAGTCAGAGAGAAAGGCTCAAATTCTATTCCAAAGAATTTTTGTAATTGATTATTAGTATCTTAAATGTTTAAACTTGTTCCAAAGATAAGCGGAAAAGTGAGGTACCTTAGTGATAAAATCGTGACACGGGTGGACAAAAGCACCATTTTCACACCAAAGCATCTCCATTGTTTACCTTTTCGAAAAAAAGGTAGGATGCAAAAAATTGGATGATGGGAAGGGCCATTTATGACATCATTATGACGTCATCGGCTAATTATTACACACTTATACATTAAAATTGAGATATTAGTTAGGAATAAGCCATGGATCGTTTTTTTTAAACATTTAATATACGTTTCTGAGATCAAGGAAATCAGTGCAGTTGCCAACTTTGTTCTTAGACTAACATTAAAAGATTTAAATACAAATAGTTTGATAAACTGAGGGATGTTTCCTAATTTAATGTATTAAATAAAACATGTATGTACATGTACATTTGACCCTCGCTCCTATCCCTTGTTGTGATCAATGATTCGTTAAAATGCAAAGTCTAACGTCATGATTATCTCATAAATGATTACCTCAGGAATGATGCCACGAGGCATTATTTTCCACAAAAGTTTCTACTGTCCCTTCGGCGTCGTATTCTACATCAACTGGCAATGCATTTATTGCCCTAAACCCTTCAACATTAGCCAGGAATTGAGCATATACTTCTCCGGCGTTTCAATATAAACCTTTTTGTGGGCAACGTAGTTTTTCTGGTGTAGTTTGCATGCAGATAATGCAAGCAGTCCAATCCATGATGACTGTCCTGAAATACGATAGTAACAGTTCACATAAGCAATAAAAAGGTAGAATGTTCAAACCAATTATACGTTCCAATGTTGCAAAATAATACGTTTTGTGGAAGTTTGTAAACTTGCAAAGGTATATTTTACGCAAGATGAATTATATCTACAATTTCTACAAAGACTTCTGTTCTGTTCATTTTTACCAAAATCTCTAATAATTAATAAACAATACTACAGATGAAGCTTTTTAAAGATTGTTTATTTGCACGATCTCAGTCGCAATCCAGCTTTGTGGAAGATAACAAGAAAGGATAAACTACTCACTCAGTGGACCTTCAGAGATGCTCTGCTCGTGTCACACAGAAGATGATGTCTGATGGATACACACTTGTGCTTGTGCATCATGGATAATTGTTTGTCTTTTTCCCGTCCCAAACTAAAAACCTTTACAGACTGCAGGACATGACTTGCTGCACTGGTATTGTGTTTGCAATGCTTACAGCCCGATAGTCCGAAGGTTCTCTAGTCCGAAGGGTCATTAGTCCAAAGGTTCGTTAGTCCGAAGGTTCAATAGTGCGAAGGCTCGATAATCCGAAGGTTCGATAGTCCGAAGGTCCCATTAGTCCGAAAATAGAATACGGTTAATTAATCCGAAGGTTCGATAGTCCAAATAGACGATAGGGTTCGATAGTCCGAATTGAGAAAAAGGTTCGATAGCCCGAATTGAGAATAAGGTTCGATTGTCCGAATGGGCAATACGGTTCGTCAGTATGACTCTTCGGACTATCGGACCTTACTGTTGATTCGGACTTTCGGACCTTATTGTCGATTCGGGCTATCGGACCTTACTGTTGATTCGGACTATCGGACCATCATAGAGTCTTTTCGGACTATCGAACCTTATTGTCAATTCGGATTATCGAACCTTCGGACTATTGAACCTTATTTTCAAGCCCGCTGGAACAAACTTTTGCCAGGGGGTGCTGGAATTTCTAAATGACGAACAAAATTAATGCGAACGCGGAGCGCAAAGCCCTTACGGCGTGGCTTAAAGGGCCCCTAAAAGTTTGGGAATATGGATGCTCTGTGGTGCAATATGAAGCGATTCCTGGCCACTTTCATATGACTTTTTTAGCAAACGTTTTTTGAGATTATAAAGACAATTTATTTCACTTTTTTGTTTAGAATATACTGTTGCTCTTATAACGTTTCTACTGTACTGAAAAGTCAAAAACCCTGTATTTTTATCTCCATTCTTTGTTCCATTTAATTCTGAAAAAAAGAATTGTATCATTATGCATGACATCGCATGTAAATATTATTGTTGCTAGGCTGCTTTCTTACATTTAGTAAATTCCGTCGTGTATATTTTGTTTTATTTTCCGAGCCCTTACGGCGTGGGGCCACAGGGCCAGGGGCCTGCTTTAAGGCCCCTGAAAATTTTGGATTCTGGATGCACTGTGATGAAATATACTGAAATGAAGTATATACTTAAACTTATAAAACCCGAAAACATGTTTTTTGGTTCAAGTTAAAACAAAATGGTTCCACTGGAAGCGGGTGAATTTCTGTTCATAAAAATATTCACATAGGCCTAAACGATGTAGCTCTTGATATATTTGCAGTGTTATTTGTTTGTTACAGGAAATGGCAAATATAACAGACTAACACACCAAATGCATCTTTATGTTTATGATCGGTAAGTGGCAAGTTTGGGGCTAGGCAAGGATTTATCGGTCTACTGAGTTTTTATGAGAAAAAAACTTGCTGAGGGCAACACATGAATAGCTTTTTTGTTAAAACGAAACTAAACTGGAACTAGTTTCAATGGAAGCCCGTCCCACTCCTATTAGGTTGGGATGTGTGTGAACCTTGCTATTTGTTAATATTGAGTACAGAATGCTAGCAACGTCAACGAAACTTTTAAATGAAAAGAAAAACCTTCAGGGGAAAGGTATGAACTTTGCCCCTATTGAAAGATCGAATGAAAAAAATCGTGACAAGCATAATCAACTTTGCCACCATTGTCATGGCCGAGGTTATTTTTTCGGGTCAAAGCTTCCATCATGGCCGAAATATCATAGACATGTCATGATTTTAGATTCATTGAGAGAAATATCGATTCTGCACTGCCTGAAGATTTAGGAAATACCTCCTCCTGATATTTTACAGTGTTACTTTGTGCTGGACGTTCGAAGCGCCGCGCTTAGCCGCGGCAAAACTAGAAACGAACAAAACGAAGAAGATATTTGTAGAGCAAGCATAATGTATAGCGCAGCGGCGCAATTTCAACGTCGTAGAACACTGCTGGCTGGAACACATTTTTGCCCGGGAGTAGGGGCAAAAGTTGGGGGTGCTGCAGCACCCACAGCACCCCCCGTTCCCGCGGGCTTGTTATTTTCGTTTCGGACTATTGAACCTTCGGACTGATTAACCTTATTCTCAATTCGGACCATCGAACCTTCGGATAAATAAACCTTCAGACTAATGAACCTTCGGACTATTGCATCAAATGTTCGGATTAACGAACCTTATTTCATTTTCGGACTAAAAAAAACCCCTCTTATGGGAATGTTGTGCATTTGAACTATCGAACCTTCGGACTAAAGAACCTTTGGACTATTGGACCTTCGGACTATCGGGCGGCCCCCGTTTGTAATACATTGTTAAAGGACGTACCATCACCATTTCCGGCCACTCTGTTAATCTATTTCAGGTTACCACGTTCCTTTCTGTCTGGCTCCTAACCCATACCTCATTACCCGTAATAAACAACACATATAAGAATGTTACGTCTTCCAGCTATAGTAAATGGTAAAAACAAATTGATGTGGTAAAGACCAAATTCAAGGAGCCGCACAATTTCACATAATTTATTTTCTGCGTGACACTTTTGTCCATAATAAAAAATGCTTAGATTTTTCAAGAAAATTTGAAAATAGTGACGTCACTGCAACAGCAAATCAGCTTATTGTTACATAAATGTCACTGATTATATCACTCTTCAATTCCCTGACCCTCAAAATGTCAAATTAATTACTTGGAATCTTATCACAACGCTTCACGACCTTATTTTCTACAATTAATTACTGTACGAGCTCGGTAGTATATTGTGACGTAATTATTACGTCATAAAGTACCCTTCCTGTCATCCGATTTTTTGCATCCTACCCTATTTTTGATCGTAACACATTGGCAAAGCTTTGGTGAAAAAAAATGGTGCTTTTAAATACCATGTAATGATCCTTAGCATGTTTGTTACTAATGTAGCTCGCTATAAGATGCCTCACTTTTCCGCTTATCTTTGGAACAAGTTCAAACATATTTATGATACTAATAATCAATTACAAAAACTCTTTTGGCATAGAATTTGATCTTTTCTCTCGATCTTAAAAACAACATCTCACAATACCACATACTGTTTGCATGTTAAAACAAAGTGTCAATGTGACTACCCAAAATCCATGATTTTAGCCAAAAAAAACCATGTCTTTTGACCAAAAAAAGGGTTTTTTTGACCCACAAAATCACCCTTAACTATATTCCATCCCCATGACATACCACTCAAATGAAAGAGCTTGCTGTCCCCTTTAATTTGATACCACATTTGTTGTTGTAATGCTTGTAGTTCTGAAGATTATTAAGGGAATAAATGTGTGCTCTGGAGGTTTTTATCACTCTGTTTAAGACCACGTAGAGTCTGGGTGCTGATAATTACCCGAGCCGGAGGCGAGGGTAAATTATCAGCACCCAGACTCTAAGTGGTCTTAAACAGAGTGATAAATACCGACGGAGCACATATTTATTCCCATTCATAAATACCTTTTCGGTAAGAAAAAATCATATAATTCGTTCAAAACATCCCGATTTTGTTCAACAAATTCACTTTATGCTTTTTGAAACATCCCTCTTGCAAAATAATGGAGTGTTCAGCTGGCGCTGTAAACAACCCTTTTATGGAGATTGACGCGCGTGTATCATGTTCTGCGCGATGTCGCGCAGAACGCACCTGGCGCGTTGCGTTTTGAATTTAGAACTATAAAATTCTGACTCCCTGGTAGTGTTGCGCATGCCTACGTGAGGATTGTGAACGTTCAACCAATGAAACGATAAGAGGCACTGGATTTTTAGGAGTCCACATTTTATTGTGACACTGGAAAAGTGTTTAAGACCAGCTAGCCATGTCTTTATCATCCGTTTAAGACTGGCCACGTGACGGGCTCTCGACCAATAGGAATAGCTAAACTGTCTGAGGTATTTATGAATATCAATTTATATTTCTTTCATTAGCTGATGACGTCATAATGACGTCATACATGCCCTTCCCATCATCAAATTTTTTGCGTCCGTCTTTTTTTCGAAAAGGTATACCATGGAGATGCTTTGGTGAAAATATTGTGCTTTTGTCCACTGTGTCACGATTTTTTCACTAAGGTACCTCACTATTATGTCAGCCGCGTTTTTCGCTTGAAAAAAAATCCTGTATCTGTGGTTGTAAAGGCACGAAAGGGGTACGTACATTTAATACAAATCGTCACCGACACCACGAAGTAACACCCATCTACATACCAGTAAAAACTAGCAATCGGAGAAAACGGCAACCAAAGTTGAAAGCCTTCTAAAACAACACTTTGCCTCAAACAACAGAGTGTTTCCAGTTGGGTTTCTCGTTGTGGACACTTGATGAATTGAATTTATTAAATCTGCTGTTTTTCACCCGTTTTTGTATTAAATAAACAAGAAATAAGAGAAAAAAGATGAGTGTTAGGCCAAAACAAAAAAAAAGTCTCCGGTTTCTGGTATGCGCGCGCGTCGCCGTAGCCATGTGCGTCGGCAAAATGAAAAAGTTTTTTTTTTCAATGAAAGATGATGTCTCAAAACCGCCAAACTCACTGGTTTGACTGGAATCCTGCTGCTGCACAATTTTAACGTGTTTTAGATTGGGTTATGGTCGAGAATAAGCTTTATGTGGCCTCTCTGGACTCCAATATATTTGCACTAAGTTTAGTCGGGCACCATTTGCAGTCAACAGCCGACATTTGAAGCAAAAAAATCAGGTAAAAAAAAAAAAAAAAAGCCACGTCGCCGCACCACTTTTTGGGCAAGCTCCATACCGAAAACCGGAGACTTTTTTGGGGGCCTTAGTTCGTGAAACCGAAAAGGATGCGAAACAGTAAATTTTCACTGTAACACTCTTCAATGTATTCAACACGAGGAAAGTGCTACTTCAGGTCGGCGCGCGCGCGCTCATACAACTTATTACAAGAAGAGTGTTACTTCGTGAAAACGTTTTTGCTCACTTATGAGCAGAGTGCGCGCCATTCATTGCAATGGTAAATGGAACTTGAGTGTTACTTCGTGAAAACGAAAATTGTCAATTTTGCGCAAAAGTTGCCATGGATACTTAGCGTAATTATTAAAGTAAAGCTCTTGAAGCTTTGAAACTTCGTGAAATGGTAGGCCTTGATGAATAATGTTTAAAAATCCAAAAAACTGAAAAGTTTATGACGTTTGTCGGGCGCGCGGCGCGGCGCGGCTGGCCATACAAACACGAGGTCATAAACTAAATAATGCATATTCATTATCTTACCCAAGCACGCTCGCATAATGCATACATTACAACGCGGCCGCCATTTTGAAATCGCATGGAGGACATTTTCAGGACGATATTTGTGGAAGATGATGACTAAAAGTCGTCTTTTGGCCAGATAGATGAAAATATTGAGACTAAAGAACGTTTTTTCGAAAAGGTATGAGTTGCTCTACGACTAAGAACCTTAACTTTGGAAATTTGTGTCCTGGATGAAAAGATAATCTCGATCAAAATCTGTAGCAAAATCGCTACATCAGCGGGGAAAAAAATTCAGTCTTTTTGGAAGCATTGAGCGTCTGGCCGTACTACAGAGCTTGCGATAGTACTGTACGGCCAGACGCAGTCGGGCTTTCCTAACATATGCGGCCATTTTGGATTTATGCAAATTAGGCATATTTCCACCACCTCGATTTTTAAAGAATTTTAGTATGTTATTTAAGGGAGCTTATAAGAATGCACTGTGGTGAAAAAAAAAATCGTTTGAGGTCAAACCTTATAATTATTGCCTGTACGTAACCATTTTTTGTGTGTGGGTGACCCACTGACCTCTATAAAGAGAGACCAGTGGGGTGACCTGGTTAACTGCGTGGATTAGTGGCGAGCGGTTACGATTTTGTAAGGGCAAAAGGCGCGATAGTCTGAGCATAGGCACGGCGATTGTCACCCCGAGAATTCAGCACAGCGGGTCAGTCTGCAGAGCCGCAGTATATACGGTGTGCTTCCTCCGAACAAAGCATTTGATTTGACTTCGTCTGCGCTGGTGGTAATCAAGGAAAACTGGAACTTACCATTGCCAAGTTAGTCAAGGTAATTATCTCCCATGATTGACGAAATACAAATGATTATATTTGTAGTTGAAATTTGTACGAATGCGTGTTTGTTGTTATTTACGTTGGCCTACTTCTGCTGCTGATCGCTAGTACTAGTAGTATAGCCTCATAAATGTGGCCTATTTACTGGACTGCCTCCGTAAACATAGGCCACACATCCACATGTACAAAAACGTGTCGCACTTTGCCAAATTTTGATTTTCACATTTAGGCGTAATTTGAAGGGTTTTTTTTTGCTTTAGAAGCATACTCACCCTCTTTATAGGCTAATCAGAAAGTGCTGCCTTTTTCAGATGTCTAATTTTTGTGAAATTTCATGTTGAAACTTTGATACGCAAACGTGTAAAAATGAATCTGGAAATTTCACGAAAAATATACATCTGAAAAAGGCAGCACTTTCTGATTAGCCTATAAAGAGGGTGAGTATGCTTCTAAAGCAGAAAAAACCTACAAACTATAAGCCTAAATGCGAAAATCAAAATTTGGCAAAGTGCGACACGTTTTTGTACATGTGGATGTGTGGCCTATGTTTACGGAGGCAGTCCAGTAAATAGGCCACATTTATGGGGCTAGTATCTAGTACTAGTATAGGCCTATATATCCTTTTTTTTCATTAGCCATTTTCTTTCTCAAAATCAGAATATTTCTTTGCAAGATTAACCACATATTGTACGTTTTATCTCATTTTTGGGCAGGATGCATGCCTATTTTAATTTTGTGTTTATACTGACATCGTAACAAATACTGTGCACTGCAACGCATGCATGCTGTGCATGGTTATGGAAATTTTGGTACTCGCGTTTACATAAAATGGTATTGTAGTTATTCTAAACAGGTCCTATTAAATTAAGGGTCTTTAGATTGTATTTTTAAATTGTCCTATTTTCTTTTCCTACCTACAGGCCTGGATTCTGCATAATAAACAAGGAATGTAACACATTTGATCCACGTAGTAAATCCTTCAAATTTGCGTCACAGCCTAGATTTGTCTGAGTCAATCAGTGAAGTAGATGATTTAAATGCTGTCTGCCAACAGCCAATCTAATGTGGTTTTCAGTAGTGGCCCCTTCATATGAATAAAACCCAAGAATTGGGTTAAGCTAGCTCCCCGCGTCGGCAACATCTCAACAATGTCTTTATTTGTGAAATTGCCAATACGTCACTCCAAGTCTTTGAGTGTTAGCTCCTGTAAACTCCAACAATCTCATCAAGGTTTGGCATCAATGGTTCTTAGATGCTCCCGACATTTTGTCTCCGTAGCAACCACATCTTCTTTTGCAAGATCAATGAGGAAAAATAAGACATGCAAATATACAGCTCCAAGAACATTTTCGGTCTGCAAGATAAGAAATGGAAGTCAGTCACAAAGTCTTCAAAACTCCAAAATCGGATTTGTGGATTCTGGTCAGTCTACATCCAGTTTGGAGTCGATGGTATTTTCCCAGGATAATAAAGCTAGGGCCATCAAGCAAATGTCAATCATGAAACCTTCCACAACCAGTTTTTTCTTCAAGAGGAAGCCAATACGGAGTGCAGGGGTGTGTGTACCTCTTTGCAGGATTGACAGGATTCCTTCAATCTTGTACACTCTACGGTCACAGTTTGTAAGCTCACACAGCGGAGAAATCAGGTAAGATGAGTCTTGGATGAAATTTAAGATGTTCAGGAAGGGGGATGTTCAGGAAATCAGAAAACCTGAGCATTTAAACCAGACATTGTTAAAGAAATGCACACAGACCCGTTTAAGATCAGAACATCAAACTATTTTGAAAATTTTTATTCAAAATTTAGAAAATTTTTCAAAACCCTCTTAAAATGAAAAAAGGCAGTGTTCTTCTCCTAAAAATACTTTATTCAATATTGAAATAATTATGACAATATTGATGATTCAAGATACTCCTGTCGACAGAAGCACTGACAGAACACTTTATTTTAAGCGAAATTATGGGTACTGCCGTTAAGACAAACATAATTCTCTAAGGTGTTATTTTTTTATTGGATTGAGGTGTTTAACATAATAGACTAGCTTTTACGAGCAAGGCAAAGGAAAATATATTTTGCGTCATTTATTTATACAATAAAAAGATGCCTATATTTTGACATTTTTCCTGAAGTTTTCCTGGTGGCGTTATGGATGAAAAAGACACAGATGTCACTCAAACATCACTCAGAGAATTGAAGGAGGAAGTAGGAATATGCCCGGAATCAGTGGAAATGTGGGGGCAACTTGTTCCGGTCCCTGATCGTGTATGTACATGTATCACCTTCTTGAATTGTAAGGAATTTGTGATGACATTGAGATTGTGCAGTTACAAGCAGTTTGTTACCTTGTAACTTGTCAAGAGGGCTTTGCTGAGGAGTCGTTTACATTAAATTGCAATTGAAAGTTAACACTGGAATGAGAAATTTTGTGAAATTAATTCGAGTTCGAGTTCGCTTTCGCATCATCGTTTCTCATTTCGTGAAAATGTTTTCCCAGCACTGTGTGAAACGGCTTGAAAACATTTCCTACTTGTGTGAAAAGGCATGAATAGCCTATGTTTTCCTTCTTGTGTGACAAGGCATGAATACATGTTTTCATACTTGTTTGAAAGCCACGAATACCTTCTAGTGTGAAAAGGCATAAATGTTTTCCTACTTGTCTGAATAGCCATGAACATAATGTTTACCTTCTGTGAAAAGGCATGAATGTTTTCCTATACTTGTGTGAAAAGGCTTGGGTTTGTTTTGCTACTTAGGCCGAACAAAAAAAATGGTGTGTTTACGGTAACCCGACCGACCTGGATTTTTTTCGGCCAAATTGCCGACCTCAAACTTTTTATTGCCATTTTGAAGGTTGATAATTGACAAATTTCAAACATTTCAAGTACTTTTAATTATTTGCCATGAACAAAAAACATTTTCCACACTTTAATCTGACCATAATTTGACACAAACATACCTGTGTTAAACGTGGGAAAATCGCGACGACCTCAAAACTTGAACTCTCAAAATCGCGACGATCTCAAAACTTGAACTCTCAAACTACGAAGTACGATTATTTTTGCACAAACGCATCGCGGTACGCCTGGCTGGCCGACGGACGGCATGGTTCTCCCCACATATAATACAAACGTGCGTACTGCCTACTGCCCGATACGCTGGAATTGCGGCCGGCCCGCGCGATACGCCGACAAAAAATGCCGATCACATTTTTAGCCCCTGATACGCACAATATAATTATCATACACGTCATTAAAATGCACAATTTGATCGTTACATACGCCATTATTTCAAAATCTTGACCAAAATCCTGTTTTCCCGATGCATGTGTGATCAAAATGCACACAATGACGTGTTCTGTCGACCACCATGCAGCAGCACCCAGCTAACATACAGCATGCACTGGTTCCCTTCGCCAGCTAACGGAATCAGTGCTATGATGAAGGACCGGAACCAGTGACTACTGCCTCTCTCCGGTATATACTTCGTATCATACAGCATGATGATGTAGTGGGCCGAAGTTGGATCGTAAAAAATATTTCCAAACAAACATCGCTGGAGAAAGAGAATTTCTGCGAATTTATTCACAGAACGTGATCTTTACTTTCTGTGTATGTGTTTTCCATTAAAATGACGAGATTGCAAAGCTCGAACTTGTGGCGAAACATCGTAGCGTGTTTCTGCAGTAGTGCAAGATTTTCGGCCACGTGGGCCGTGAGCACGGCGCGATGTTCGGCCAGCCAGGCGGAATGTTGGTGGTGCCAGGCCGTGATGTATGTTAAGTATAAAGTGGAATCACCGACCTCAAATATATTTTTAATTAGGTGAAGCAAGTTTTAATCACTTCTGATAGCCAGTCTTGATAATTTTCGTGGCGCAAATGAAAATAATCCAGGCACAAAATAAACATGATTCCTTGCTCTATGATTAGTACGAATGATGTTCCATCATGTCCATTAATCAGCATCCAAAAAAATTGGCGAAATAAATTTTCGACCTACTGACGCTATTTTGAAAGGCATGTAATCGGAAGCAAAAGTTGTTTTTTTTTCTCCACCTTAATTTCTTAATTTGAAACTTACATGTAAATGTAATGCATACTTTCTAGTTAGGAAGCAATGAAACACAGGTTGTGAAATGTTAATTTTTTTTAAGTTAACAATTTTAATTTTTTTCTTTAATTACAAAAATATTAATAACCTACAAGATCTCCTCTGAATTTCAAGGACAAATCTTAAGATAAAGACCCCCAGATTTGCTCTAAAATGCACCAGAGAGCTTCTAAAGTTCAAACATTTTTGGGTTGTTGAATCACAGCAAATCTTCCCCCACATGTTTGAAAAAATCCTGTTGAGAACCCTGGCCGACGATACAAATTAATTTGGATTGAAATGTATCGATTGAATATCTTCAATGCTTGAATAGTGGTTTTATACATTTTTTTGCGAAAGAACACGCATGGGCATGCAGAACTGAAATGAAAAAAAAAATGACAAAATAAAATTATTTCCCTACCTACCTACCTGGATTTTTTTTAGGCCGTTACCGTAAACACACCATTTTTTTTGTTTGGCCTTATGTGAAAAGGAATGAATCTGTTTTCCTACTTGTGTGAAAAGGCGTGAAACTTTTTCCTACTTGTAGAAAAAGGCATGAAATGTTTTCCCACTTTGGTAAATTATATTCACATTTTGCGGAATGAAAATGAATTCCCTGCGGGAAGAGAAAACAAAGAGAAATTCGCATTCTGTGTTAACTTTTGATTGCAATGTGTAGTGTCTAACCTTTTTGGTCAAAAATGGAACATGCTCATCGTTCGAAAAATTATTCTTTTTCTTGTTCAAAATGGTTTGTCCCAAAGTTTTTGTTGTATTATAAATGTATCCAAAGGTTGTTTTAGCGTGTATTTCTACAGACAAGTGTGTGAAACTGCAGTGTATACCCTGAGATATTTCAGCCTGAAAGTGTCTCGTTGCATGCATTGTATCATAGTTGTGTTCATGCTCTAGTTTTATTTTAATGAACCACATAAAATAAGGAGACAAACAGTCAAGCTGTTTTGGGTACATTAATGGAGAACCATTTATTCTAAGGCTACTAGGCCAGACCAAATTGAATTAAGAAATTCTACAAGGCCAAACCACATACACTATAAAGTCTATATTGTAACTACATCTAAGAAATAAAAGAGATATCCTCATGAATGAGATACAAAATTAGACAGTAAAAAGAAAACTTTTAGGCAAACTATTACATAATCTAATTAAAGGAGAGGGAGGGTGGGAAGAAAATTGTTGAAGTCAGTGCTGCTGCGGCTTGAATCAGAATGAAGCTGATCGCACTTGCCTTCACCATATAAACCCATTTCATGACACATAGAGAAAATACTAATTATTTAACTGGTCGCTATGCAAAACCATCTGTTTCCATGACTCATGAGGGAGAGTACTTGGAAACAGGATGTGGGGGACCTCCCATGTGGGGGCCATTGACCAACACTGACCATGAGTTGTGGTAAGTGTTATTTGTGCATCAAATGTATACTGTCTCCTGTAGTTCAATAAAACAAAAATCATCCTTGATTTTTTCCTTTAATGAACCACATAAAATAAGGAGACAAACAGTCAAGCTGTTTTGGGTACATTAATGGAGAACCATTTATTCTAAGGCTACTAGGCCAGACCAAATTGAATTAAGAAATTCTACAAGGCCAAACCACATACACTATAAAGTCTATATTGTAACTACATCTAAGAAATAAAAGAGAAATCCTCCAAAAAGTGTTTCCCAAACAACTAGATTGTGGGTAGTGGACAATAAATTAAAAAATGAAATAAAAAAGAAGTAACTTGCTGGTAGGACGATTTACATTTACATGTAGTATAGGAACAAATTGTATAGTACTTGAAAACATTTATTAAGTTCTGGGCAAAGCTTTTGAAAACGGCCGTGTCATTTGTAACCTTTGCTCAGGAGAGAGGGTAATATATGCTTGGAATGCCTCGGATTTCCAGTCCCCCATCATTTTGACTATTTCACAAGGAAGGCCAGATTGCAAAGCCCAAGTCGCCCCTCCTCTGCGAAAACTGTGAGTGCCAAACTGTGACGGAGTGAGCTGTAATTTAGTCAGCAGCTTGGTAAGAGTTGCTTGGAACTGGGAGGGAGTCAGAGGCTTGTAACCCGAACTTAGTGGTATCATAAAGGCAGGGCTACTGCAGGGTACATCTGGACATAATGCGAAATATCGAAAGAGGGCAGTGACTGGGCATAGTGGATGCTCATGTAAGAAGGGCAAGGGGACAGACAACTGGCGTTGTTTGAACTGGATGGTTTTGGACCATCGAATATTGAGCAGAACACCCCAAGGATGTACAGAAAAATCTGATCGGGTAAGGTGCCGTTCAACATCAAAAGACCCAGCAGAAGGGGTGAGGAAGTTGGATTTGCGTAACAATCCAAAAAAGGCTACTAAGCATGCTGCCCAAAATGCAGCATCAAATGGGGAGGACAAATCTAACAAGGATTTGAGGGATAAGAGAATGGTAGGGGTGATGGGCTCTTTGTGCTGAACGATGTGGCCTTTAGTTCTCTTTATTCCTAGCAAAATTGTCTGTAGATGCCACAGTAAACCTTCAGTTGTCAGCGCACTGGGTGCCATACCCAAACCAAAGAAAAACGAAGTTCGTTTAATTCATGACTGTAGCCGACCAAGCGGCTCAGCACTGAATGATTATGCAACGATCAACAAAGAACACTTCGCGAAGTGATCAATAGTCGGGAAGTGTTCTTTGTTGATCGTTGCATAATCATTCAGTGCTGAGCCGCTTGGTCGGCTACAGTCATGAATTAAACGAACTTCGTTTTTCTTTGGTTTGGGTATGGCACCCAGTGCGCTGACAACTGAAGGTTTACTGTGGGTTGGGTCACAAATAACATAGTTACCTTCAGCAATTTCGGACTTAATTTGGGCCTCAACTAAGTGCTTATGGGACGGGCCGGTTGCTGACAAATAGTTATTAACTTCTACATTGGCAGTAGGTAAAGAGCCTTCATCTGTAATACGAAAACCTTGCTGAATACCCTGCAGTAGAAATACAGCATCCATGTCATTTTTTAATTCGGCTTGCCAAATGTCAAAGGGCAGTGGACAGGTACAAGTGGATGGTTTTGGTGGATTGGCCCCTGGCAAACTAATGCCAGGGACATCTAGTTTTTTGGGTCGCCATGCTGGCTAGAAGGATGCTGCTTTCCACAAGAGGGAACCAGGCAAGTATGACTAAATCTACACTTTTCTTTAAATCGGCAAGTGCCTCTGTTGTAATTGAGGCATATTTCAGTTCCCGCAGGTGAGATGGGCCCCACCAGTGGAGTTTTCGGTTTTGGAGATGGTCCTGAGGTTTTGGGTTTAGCTTTTTCCCGAAGGTGACATGCATGCAAATGTTGGGAATCAGAGCCCCAGGGAAAATGCAGACTCGCTTGGAGGGAACGATATTCTGCATCGTACTGAAGAACTGAATACCACTCGTAACGAGTGGCAAGTTCACCTATTTTTGCTGTATAGGCCAGATATTGATTGATTGCAGCAGTGCCATCCAATGCGCTATCACTCATAAGCTTGGCCATGATTCGAGAGTTGGCGACAACCCATTGGGCCTGAGTAACTGAAATTAATTTAGGGCGTCGTGAGGACGCATGCTTGAGCACTATAGATGACCCATCAGAGGTGGTTAAAAGGGGCTCATCTTCAACCGAAATCCCCCCTGGTAAAAAATCTACAATTTGTAGGGCCCTTGTCTCACCTTTGGGTTTTTGTCGCAAATAGACAGCAGGGTCCAGATCCATCCGAGGTGCCGAACATGATGCCGGTGTTGGGGTCTTGGGCTGTTGTGTCAAGTCCTTCAAAAGTTCATGCAGGGACGTTCCTGCAGCAGGGGGGCGTGGCTCATCCTTTCGTTCAGACGAGGATTTGGTTTGGGCAGGAGAACCGGTAACTTCTTCCGCAGCGGTAGCTTCATCCGCAGTAACATCACCTGCAGGCAAGGGGGGTGAGGGCGTCACTGGGGAAGTCACTTGTTGGCTGGCAGTTGGGACATCCATGGATGGGACATGGGCCTGATGAGGTTGGGCTGGAGCTGGCTGAGCCTGAGCCACTTCATCCTCATCATTCTGAAGAGTGGCCTCAAGAGTCTTGACGTCCTTTTGGAGCCTGCGTATTTGCAGCGCCATCTCCAGGTGTTTTTTCTTCTCCTGCAGCTCCTGTAACTGCTCTGTCAGTTCTTGGTTTGACTGGGCAGGTGACTTGGCACATGTTGGGCTTGTTTCTTGTTCAGCGTGTGGGCCTTGGTTGCTATGCAAAACCATCTGTTTCCATGATTCATGAGGGAGAGTACTTGGAAACAGGATGTGGGGGACCTCCCATGTGGGGGCCATTGACCAACACTGACCATGAGTTGTGGTAAGTGTTATTTGTGCATCAAATGTATACTGTCTCCTGTAGTTCAATAAAACAAAAATCATCCTTGATTTTTTCCATACAGACCTCTTTTGTCCATTTTTTTTGTTCAGTCAGGAAAGACATCAGCCACAGCAACGCTTGCCTACATAGGTGACATTGATTTGACAAAACTTGGATACGATACGAAAGAGGTATGATTGTGCCATCATGCAACGAATTTAATGTTTTCATTTAGTTGTTACTTCATGTAGCTGCAGTTTGATTTTTTCTGATAGGATTGGGATTTTATAAAGGTACTGGATAGATATTTATAAATATTGAAAACTTCACTTGTGCAAGTGCGTGCTATAGCTGGCGGTGTTTTGTATGGAAAGTAAATTAATAAATCATCTAGCTTAGACTCGAGAGATGTTAATTCAAAGCAAGTATTTGTAGGCCCCCTAAATGTAAAAAAAAAATCAATAATTGAAAGAATTCTTGCAATAATTCATTCTCAATATAAATCCACATATAAATCAAAAACAGTTACATGGGAGTTACGGTTTTGAACAAACTATAAAAATTTGACACAGCAATTGTGTGTCTTCTTCCTCGGTTCATCTGGATTTTTTCTTCCATTTTGGGGGTTGCAGGTAGAGTTAGTCTTCACATTACCCATCTCCCATCTCTGTGATCCTCGTAACCATGGCTACACACGTTTTGATCCCTCCAAATCCACCTCTTCTTCCCCCAAGGAGATTGGACCGTACGTCTTGCCAGTATTCCGTGGAGCTGGTTACCATATATGGGGACTGACTGCAGTGTTGACTGATCTAGCGCTGGGAGTGCTTGCTCCCGATCATTACAAATCATTATATTTTTAACACTGTACAATTTGTAATTATTTGTAATTTTATACTGTGGAATCCGGGGAAAAAGTGAAGTAACACTTCAGCTAAGGAAAATACACAGTCAACTGTATTGGCAGTAATTCTTCTCATTGAAATACGAGTTGTTAACTTTAAACTTATCTTCCGTAAGTCTTATCAATTAAGTTTATGAAAGGAACCTGTATTTTATCAGAGTGAAGAAAAAAGTGTGCTTACTGGAAATTAATCATCGGACTTGCATTTTCGTTACAATTATATATTTGCATTAATGATCATTCTTATGCAGGTGGTGGGTGAATTTTAGGTCCGTGTCTGGCCACTATTATTTTAAATGACCATTACGACTGCTGGTAAAAACTTCCACACTCATTCTTGAAACTGTGTGTACCAGGCCTATTTATCTAGCTGAACTGAAGCACTTCTGAAGTAGATTTGAAGTACATGTACATTTGTATTCATGAAGTACAAAATGTGCTTCCGTTGACCTTGATGTCAAAATGATGCCTGATGGATAGGCCTACATTATGCATGGCATTGGAAAATCATTTCTGGTTTTACAAAAGACTGACTGGTATGGTGGGGCCGTCTCATAAGTGCGACGCCTCATAGGTCCGACGCCTCATAAGTCCGACTACGTCGGAAAAACGAGGCTTTTAATTTGTCGGACTAACCGGGCGTCGGAGCTATGAGGCGTCGGACTTATGAGGCGTCGGACCTATGAGGCGTCGGACTTGTGGGCCTTTACTGGGATGCGGTTTTGTCGGACTTAATGAGGCGTCGGAATTATGAGCGGACCCCGGTATGGTGGCCTTCAAATGAAGTCAGTCGGGGTTGTGCAGAATACCATGGGAGTACTTAAACCACGGATCATTTATCTGTGCTTTAAGGCCAGTCACGTACGCGCAGCTGTTCCAATCCAATTGTTGGCAATTTGTGACCCCGCCAGTTTGAAAGGATTGTATGGACCCACAAGTTGAATGTGAAAACCAGTTTGAGGGATCGTGGGCATACGGTTTTGGAAAAGAGCGTGTCACCGGATAAAACGTACGTGATGTCAGCCCAACACCAATTGCTCCAACACAGACACATAGACCTCAACATGTTGTTAGGTTTTTCTTTCCTTTTTATGTCCAAGGACACACTTTAACAGCAACATTTTGTGAAATGAACACACTACCAAAAAATAAAACTGTTACTGCAAAAAGTGTTTTCATTTTTCTCCATAAAAGGTGTATTTATTTACACTTATTTACATCTGTGATTTGATACAGCATTGCAGACAAAAATACTGCATGCCCTGTAAACCAGCCATTTGCATGTGGCCAGCAAAAAAACCCAACAAACCAAAACAAATGCATAAAATATGAAGCAGCCAATAAACATGATCATATGCTTTACCAATTAAACAAATTGCATACAAAGAAAACACTTGGGATTCTAATTTTTTTAAACTAAATCTGTTCCTTTATGAAAGTTTAATATTTAGCTTACATTTCATGTTTAGTATAACCCAATTTATGCATGATTCATCTCGAACAAATACGCAAGAATTATCATAGTACATGTATAACACTTGCTGGTCCTACTTATAAGCCACTTCCGGTATTTCCTTGTTCATAGTTTTAGGTTGAACAAAATGCAAAGTGCAAAATAAAATAAAAATATGTTTCATGGTTTACATGTATATACATGTACATGTATAAACGACCTGAATTTGTTTATGTCAAGAATATTTATTATTGAACATCATCTTTCCATGCTGTATGTGTCAATCAATTATGATTCAATCTAGGTTAGCAAATTGTCTCATGCAGTGTGTGCCACGGAGGCTGACAGTATAAGCCAAATTAAAAAAAAAAAAATGTTTAGCGTCCCTGCCCGCATCCTTTTTGGAGGCCACCTCATTAATTTTTTTACATGATAAAACATGATACATGAAAAAACATGATACATTTTAAACTAGTGACATCATTTTGGCCTCTTTCTCGGCTCCATCTAGCAATTATAAAGCTGGTACATGTACCGGTATGTCATTTCCTGAGTCCAAGTGGCGGCCATTAAAACAAAACAAAAGCTGGTGGCCATCTTGAAAAATAGCTCGGCCGGTCGTTTTGGAGAAAAGAAAGAAAAAGAAAAAAAAGGGGCCTCCTCCTTCTTTTCTTTCAAAAAGGCAGGACGCTCAACATGTTTTTTTTTATTTGGCCTAGTTTTGCTGCTGGAATTTGCCCCCCAGTTTGGCAGAATGCAACATTTATGTGGATAAGTGACCTTCATGTTTAATAACTTGCCACACAATGATGAGGTGTAAAGTCTTACAATACATTGTAGTTACTAGACAATATACCAGGCTTTTAAAATATTATGTATATATACCGGTATTAAGGGCCTATATAATTAAACAAATGTTTTGTTTCAGCATTAAGTAGGTTGCATTTGACAATTTGTTCTTTGGGTGAAAAAAAACCCAGATATAGTTTCAGTTTTAATGATTTTATCTACAGAGGAAAAACTGTACCTGGTTGTATACAATAATGCTGATTTTTGCACTTTATCCAAAAGTGAAATGCATGAATTTTTGTAAAATGTAAACTGCAAAGACTGCAGTAGCTTTTGCATATTTTTGGATGCAATACTTTGTTTCAAGATTGTCATTCTTGCTTAAAATAATTAAGCACCCACATGATTCTTCAGCATTGAGGGCGAAAATAGACTCTTTCACTTGAATAAATATCAAATACGATAAAATTGGATTAAAGATTGTATCACGTGATTTTCTATAATTGTTATGACCAGCCTCTTACACAAAGTGTCACATATTGTAGAAAATCTTTGAAAGCAACTCATGAGATTGTAATCTGAGGATACATAACTGTTTCACTCGACAATCTTAATTGAGAGGTCAAGATATTACTTGGAAGTTGGATCTGGTGCAATTCGAATGCTCCATGGCAAGAATGCTGTCCATTCCTTATATTTGTATACATTTGCATATGAAAAGTACTCAAAACTCAAGTAGGCCTATATTTGAATAAATTTGAATATGAGCACGATCAGTCACAGTTTTGATGTTTGCATAAAGTTGCATGACACAATCTTAGTCACAGTTCCAATTTATGTACATGTAGATTTATCTACTGCAACTGCATCGAGGCGGCGATGCCAACAGTGAAATGTACACGTGAACATTGTGCGATAGCAGCGATGTTGCATAGAGCTGGGTCCTAGCTCTATGGATCAACTGTATAAATACAATTTAGCAGAATTCAGACTTTATATATGTGACTAATTGAAAACCAGCCTTGATCGAAGCTGCGCAAGGATGCATATTTTTCAGCTTTGCAATGACAGCAGCATATTTTGTCACCACTTCAAACCCACTGTACACAGCAAACTGATACCAGGTAAGCTAATGCTGAATGACTGGCAAACATGCACATTTCATTTTCCAATTGGCCAGTGACTTTTTGGAGGATGCTTTTACAGCACTTTACACAAGTTCATCAAAGTCGTATGTGGCCGAGAATTTGTGCATGATGTCTGATAGATCAAAATGCTTTGACAAAAATGTAAACTTCTGTTGCACCCGTTTAGTGATTTTTTCACAACTGTAATTCCGAAAATGCATGGTTCACAAGTAATGACACAGTATACCAACCCCCGTATTAAAGTCATTCTTCTATGGAACTGTTTTCCAAATTTGCACCTTTACCCATGCCCACCCTGAACACAAAACCCTACAACCCTCCCCTTAATTCCATACCATCATTCGTGTATTCCAAAGATGTAGAATTTGTTGGATACATCCCATGCTCCCTTGGAAAATAACTTACATTATTGACAAATAATGTTGGTACTTTGTCACTTTACACAGAGACTTGAGTAGGACCATGCAAACTTCTTGTGGCAGGCTCAGTTCTCGTTGGCAATTGTAACTCTTGTGGTGTCTGTAAAACGTTCACGCTCCTGAGACCTAGATCCTTATTGATCAGGTTGACGGGATGCAGTCTGGTAGACAGCGCCCTCGGTGGTGCATAGTGATTCCTAACGAGTGCAGTGGAAGGTTGGGGGATGTACGACTGGCCGTACGTGGTGTGGTATTCACCTAGACCAGCTAGGGCTTGCTCTCTCTTCCATTTGTCATTCAGCTTTTCTTGCAGGCCAAAGTTGGTGGATGGGCCATCTACATCAAGAGGTAAGAAGATTTACACAAATCCATGTAAATTTCAGTTTCAATCGTAGGAATTCTAACTGGCAAGAAATGAGATTCAAGCTTTGGTCCTCTGATTTCTGTTCTCATAACACAAAATTAATGTGATCCGTCGTAATTGAAAACAAAATTCAAACCCTGTTTAAACTATGAATCTCCTTTCCTGGTACAGTGCACCTTTTTTTATATTTGGTATAGGGATCCATATTTGTTTCAAATTCTTTGGGGTTTTTTGGAAATTCTGACTCTGAAAATACCGCCACCTATTCAAAATTTACAGTGACAATTTCTTCATTGAAATAGCTTATGGATTAAGCCAATTGTTTGACATGATGTCCAGTATCAAAAGAATCTTTTCGTTCCAAGAAACACTTCCATCAATGGTAACCTGGAAGCCATAACATTGGAACCTGTAACCAGATTGCTATATTCAGTAACACTCACCTCTGATTGGGTGATCGGATTTCTCTGGTTCCCAGGCTAGTCTGTTGGAGTCCCAGTATCGCAGCTCTGGTAGAGTGTCTCTACCCATTCTCTCTCGTTTGTTGAACTGCTCGTCATACCATGAGATCAGATTGCTGGAGAAGTCATTGTTATGATGAGCAAACAGATGTTTGTTGTCAAGACCCTGAAATGAGAAATAAAATACTTATTTAAACTTTGTCTCTGGAATGTCTGACGCGAGCGGTATCCACGTGAGCGCAGACAAACTTCAGTCTAACGTAGGGGAATTCCCATAAATAGAGGACATTGCAATTTCAAGTGAAATACTCACATCATTTTTCATCATTGCATTTCTTCGTGTCATGACGTCTGGTCTGTACTGGGGATATTTCACAAAGTCAGTCCTGTGTGTTGAACCAGACTTAATCGGTGCTCTTTGAAACTGCGAAGAAAGAAGTGAAATTGTAGTTAATTTATTTATGTTTCATTTAATCATTTTATACATGAGGACCTTAAACAACAATAGTTTCAGTTTAATGCCCCCCCCCCCCTCCCCGGATGATGACTTTGTCAATGATAAAACTTTAAAAATATTCAATGACGTCATATATACATGTAGATACCTGGACTTCTTGTACCTGTTGTAGCATAAGATTAAAGAGTGAGATCAACTTTGTAGTTTTGAAAAACTCAGATATTAAAGTATTGACAGATGCAGATATATGATGACTAAGGTATGAATTAACGTAAAAGTAGATTTTAATTAATGTAAATTGTAAATGAAAATCTCACAATGTCTGTTTCTGAACTTAACAGCTGCTAAATACTAAACAGCCTACATGTATTCTCTTACAAAAAAAACCCACAAAAATGTGACAAACTGATGACAAAACTTAATAATTTAGAAATAAGATCAGGCTAAATGACAATTACATTTTTTATTGCAGTTCAATTTGTAAGTAACATACCCTAGATACTTTTACATAGGTTTGTAATAAAAATGATACAACCCACTACATGTATCATTCAGGCTCAAGTTGACCATCCATGATCCAGTCTGTGTTAAGGCCCTACCGCCGTACCCACCTTGTTTCTGTTTTCAGACCAATTTCCAATCAGAACACCTGGGGAGTATTTTTGCTCGATTCGCCACCCCGGCAGGTTCCATTTCATCGGATCTCCTTGGGCCATTTCACGCTAAGTGTTGCCTACTATACTGTTGACTTGTCAAGACAAGAATTAAGATCGAAGAAAACACGAGAAAGGTGTGAAAATGTGTAGCTTCAGTAACGATCATGCATGTGAGTGAATCGGCATGTGGTAACGTACCGCGCCCGACGAGACGTGAAAAAGTTGTTGATAGTTTTGTCGCGCGTGCCATTTGTTGGCCCTAGCAACGTGGTCACCCACATCTGTTGTGTGACGTAGGCATACGAATAAGTCGCGCTTGGACTTCGCACTCATTTGTAAATCAGTGCGGTGAAAAGCAGATCCAGTTCAGAGTGACGACACATTTCATTAATCAGCTGATCTTTTATTGAAATTATTATTCCTCAAACATTTTAAAGAATAATATTTCTATTCACTTTTCAATCCTCCATGTTCGTTGTTCATTTCATTTTGACGAGAACAGTTGAGACCTATTTTTTGTCCGTTGTATTTATACCTGTCTGTGGCACGGAAGGACGTTCCGAGGAAGAACAAAGTGTGTTGACCTTGCAACAGGTGCACAGATATTGAATGACAAGAATTGCTTGAGGGCGCTAATTAGTTTACTGTAATAAATCTGTTTCAGGTATTTGTTGTGTCTGCGGTTTTGTCAAGTGTTAATTGTTTGCATGTTGTTTGTGGCAATAAAATACGCTGAAATACGTTTTCCAATGCTAGTCGTTGGATTTAGGAACTTCGTGTTATAATCTGGAAAGTATTTTGAATTTCGACAATCATTTAGCAGTTCAAATTAAAGCGGTCGTTAGAGAGAACACACAAAAAGCAGAAATTTTACAGGTTATCTCATTTTCATTTTTGTGTACTTTTTTCAGTCTTAGATAGATCTGTTCAAGATCATTTTTAAATATCGAAAAGTGGACTGGCAATACATAGGTTAATGTTGAATTTCATATTAGATTTATGAAATTTAATTGAAGTACAATAACAACGGAAGAAATAACAACTGAAGAAATGTATAAACACCTACATGCCTATTCTGTTTTGAGAAACTAATTACAATGCTTTATTTGGCAAGAAAACAATTGAAACTGGAAAAGCACATATAGAAAAAATATCACCGAGCAAGCATGTTACATGTAACTTAATAAAAATCAAACCAATATTGTTTGGCTAGTACATTTAAATAAGGCACCATTTCTCCCCATGAATGCTTAGGCTGCACTTGATAATACACTGTATTTAAATCAAAGATTATTTTTGAGTAGGCCCCATCACATACCTCGGGTAACTTCTCTGTACAATTCTAAAACTTTGACAAAAAAATGTTGATAAAAATATACCTTTGATTAAAGCATCATTTAATCATGTGAACATCTTCACCTTTTTTCAAGTCACACAGAAAATCCACATCTTATTAAACTTGACAATATAACATCCCAGACTAATGAACATTTGAAAGGAAAAAAGTTACATTTTAGTGTCCAAAACTTTGATTTTGCATACTGAAGATGAGGGAGTTATTTTGTTAAAAACTTCAGGAACCTTAAACAACAAGTTGTTTTAAATTTCAAAATCAATGCTTGGTTCGGATTGAAAGTTCTCATGTACTTATTAAATGTAAAATTACATTTCTGACATCACAGCTTACTTTAATAGGTATTCTTGCTTTATTCAAGGTGCTCAAACACCGTGACCTCAATGCGCGGCAATTTGATGGACACATTTTGGCTTTTAATAAATGAAGTCTCTGCACCGTTGCATTACACGACTTGCAGTCTTTTAGTTGTTTTTATTTGCTTAGATTTGATTGGACGATTATGGACGGAAGATTCATATAAAATAATTTTTTTTTTACTCATCTTTTTCTTCCAATAACAACAACGTCCTATGACCTAAACCCGCTTTACTTATTGTCACAGTTAAATCATCAATCCTTTTTTTAGGGACATCACTTGTGAAGACATTACAGTCCGAAAAGACACGCTGGGTTGTGTGTTCAGCAAATGAGACAATATCAGTGATGGAATCACTAGGACGAAAGTATCTTTGAAGTCTTTCCCCCTCTGGCAATTTAACAGCAATCAAAAGTCTGTCTTCTCCTTCTTTGGGTTCATCGTTGATGGTAAGGGATTTCTGAGAGTGTCTTCTTCTAGCAAACTGTTGGCTTCGCATCTCTCTTCGTGATATCTTTCTTGTATTTGATGGCTCGGATGACATGGATAGTGAACGCTTTGTCCGTGTCTGTGGAGTCATTGTCTCATCAGAAATAACTCCTTCATTTTCATGAAATCTAGTTGGGCGTGGCATTCCTGAATCAGAACTGGGACTATGTGTCACTCGTTCTCTTTCATTCAATCCAAGATTCAGAATACCAGAGGTTAATTCAGTTTCTTTTCCTGATTGTCCGATGCCTGGCAATGGTGAATAGGCTGAGAGTGCAGATCCTGGTCTTGTGGTTGTAGAAGGTGAAGCAGCGTGAGAATGTCTCTGATCTCCTGTTCGTCCCTGGAAGACATTCTTAGACTGAGAGGAAGGCCTCTTTGGAGTGTGAGGTGGGCTAGGTAGATGTCGGCCAACTGAGGCATTCTTCTGGGTATTCTTCTGCATAGCTTGACTTGGACCTGTAAATAGTAAATTGAAATTGGTTCATGGTGCATTAGTAGATTAAAGTGTGAATGCCTAGAAATATACGGCAAATGTCCAAATGACATGTCATGTGTACTTTATAATTACTAATTAATGTTAAGCTCATTTTATCTAATTTGAACATGTTGAAGCCTTTGCTCAGCTCAGTGAGCCACCAATAATTATAGTGAAGCAAAAGTTTAGGTCTCACTCTCGGTTGCTGAAGGCCTAAAAACCCAATTTTTTTCACTTTTGGCATCAAATGAAAAAATAGTTCATTTTGTGTTTTTGATATGTCGACCAACTGACTTAGTTTGGCTGCAATTTTCATTATTTTCCTAATTATTTTGTTAGAATTCAGATTTCAGAACAATAATTTATGATCCTACAAATCACCCCTAGTAAATAGTGATACTATCAATCATGGAGCTATAAAAAGGATAGCTCCATGATATATGTATTAATGTGGCATACAGTAATAATTCAAGCATGATATAGCAAGGAACAGAGGGACAATGCGCTCGACACGTTGTTTATTGTAATGACACTGACAGACACGACAAGAGCGTAAACACAGTTCTTTTTTCAGATGGCCACAGTTTTCGACGTCGCGATAAATTAATCAGGAACAAAACGGTTAAGTCTTGGATAGCCATGATGAAATGCCAACTGACAAAATTACCTAGATATTCCCTCGCAACGTGCCTTGAAACTACGCTATCTGGTACGACATTGGTGTGTGTTATTTTCGTTTTCAAATGAGACTTCGGACCCCGTTTCCATTCGTAATCAACGGGTCCAGCGTCGGCCATTTTGAAGCTATTTCTAGTTGACAAGGCTACTGCTCATGCGTACATTTACCTCGGGTCAAAGTTGAACCAATCCGGCAAATTTTCAAATGAAGAAAGCACATGTGCGATTCGTGATTCGTGTTTTGAAAGTGCATTTTCTTAGCTAAATATTTTGAATATCTGCAACAAAAGGTGTAAGTTGTGTCTGAGGGATGGCATCACTTCTGCAGCAAATTGTAAATGGAAATGAAAGCAGTTCTTTGATTGTTATTCAAGGTAATTTCCCAGCTTAACTAATAGTAATAACTTAAGTTTTAAACAAAAATGATGTTAACCATGTTAACTGGTTAAAATCAAATTCAAAGCTAGAGTGGAGCGTTAAACTACGGTACCTGTAGTTCAACGCTCCACTCAGCTGCTCAGTAGAGCTAATTCAAAGCCGTTGTCATGTTTGTCACATCATGCACAAAGGCCTGTGCACTGTTTTTTGTTTTGATTATTGTCACATTGTTAATTTAAGATAGTGGAGATGTTGTGCCCATTCTTGAAAATCACGCATTCTCGAAAATGAGCGCGCATTCTTAAGAATGAGCGCCCATTCTTGAAAATGAGCGCTCATTCTTAAGATTGGGTGGGAATACCACGTGCACAATTTATTAATTTTGCCCAATCTTAACAAACATTGCACGACATAATTATGTTAAATGAATTGTATAGTGTTTAAGCTAAAGCGCGCGTGCTGAATATGACGCAAACAATGCAAAAAGGACGGGCACGCATGCGCACGTGCATTGTAGGGCGATACATTGTCCAGTATGGGTGAATAGCACTGCATACCATGTTTTCGTATGTACACGGGCATATTATTTTTGCAGTCGACTGAGCGACCATTGTAGGTGGTCAAACTTCAAACTTGGCACAAAATTTGACGTAAGTGTGCGTTCAAACCTGTGAAAACAACACCATTGAATCGCTTGCGTTGTAACGTTTGGACAAAAACTCTGCAAGTATGCAACCTATACCAGTGGCAAAGCAATTTGCGTTTCCCGAACATGCACATTTAAGACGGGCACTGCACTAGTTCATATAAAGAGGAAAGAAAATGTTCCATGCTTCTGTACTCGTATAACTACGATAATTTGAATCAAATTAAACCTGTTATTATTGCTTTTTCCTGCCTACTTATGGGAAGTTTTGTAATAACGGAGGACTGGGAACTAGTCTGGGAAGTGCTTTGTTTAGGCTAGACAAGTACAAGTCCCTGTATGTATCATATGCGTGCCACGAAAAAAAAAAAACGATGTCCAGAAGCTGCCAAAATTGCTCTTTTGACTAGATAGAATCCGGCTCTGCGACGTTATGGTGGGGTGTGAACAATAAATTGGTGGCAATTTAAATGGGAAATAGCATTAGCACTATGGGATGTCGCAGCATTCATTCTCATTCTTCACATTCTTCATTCTTACGTCCCCCCCCCCCTCTTTTATTATCCCAAAAATCTGAATTCTTTCTTCTTATTTTTTCCCCTGGTCCCCTCCCCCAATACGCGTAGACTTTGCATATCCACTCTACTTTTCAGCGCCTTGCGTTACAACAGTATAATTATTAAGAATCAGTGAACGAGGATGCAGCTAGACTTGCCAAGCGCAGCTGGTGCTCGGCATCGACAAGACCGTTATCTTGTCGCGCATTCTCAAGAATGTGCGCTCAATCTGGAAGAGTTATTTTTTGCCAAGATTGAGCAAGGATCCAGTTGCACATTCTCGAGAATGTGCCTGCCCATTTTCGAGAATGCGTGATTTTCAAGAATGGGCACAACAGATATTTTGCCGGAGGTAATGACGGCAAACTAACATTTACTAAAGGTTTGCCGGCAGCAATCCATATCAACAGAGGGCGCTGTACTCTTTAAGATAGGGCTGAATTATAAGATGTATTAAATTCCCACCAAAAGTTGTGAAGCACGTTTGGTGTAATGGTTAAGCAAAAGCTCTAGTGAGCGGGATGACTCGGGTTCGATCCCGACCCCCGCCATACTTTAAAGGTTTTTTTTCCCATCCCCACATAAATAAGAATATTCTTCTTTTATTATTTTAACATGTCTCAAACATTTTATTGCAGAGTATTACATTTTCTTTTTCAGATTTGTGGCTCTGGAGGATTTTTTTTAAAAGGGAAATAAAGTCCAAAATTATAAAATGGTCTGAATCCCATCTTGTGAATACGAGGTTACAACGATAATATTGGCATGGAGCCAGACTAAAATTTGTCACCGTAAAATGTTTAAGTACAAAAAAAACCAGTTACTGCGCATGTTCAGTGCATATCCGGCAAACTAACGTTTACTAAAGGTTTGCCGTCTCCGGCAAAATATCCACTGCCTTAATTTAATGAAATATATATTCAATGAACACAGTGTGGCTATTTAGCCGGATCCAGCTTTCTTTTAGTTTTAGTGCCGACATTGTCGTTGTGTGACTTTGTATTCACGAGCAATGAGGAGAGATGGCATGAATGGGAATCAATCAGACGGAATAAATGTTGCAACCTACATGTAGCTGACATGGCTGACGCCAATTTTTTTCTTCATATATCATCTCAATGAAGGTCATCACTGCAAAAATGATGATAGAACCATAGTTCTAGGGGTAGGACTGAGAAACATTTCCAATTTTGTTAGGAAATACTTTAAAAAAATTCTTGACTCTTCTATAGACGTTGTACACAATCGCGGAAGTGGCGTCAGGTTGCAACATTTTTTCCAAATGTTGGAGTCAATTTAATGAAAGAAGAATTGTATCCTAATTGTTTGGTCCAAAAAAAAAATCAGGGATCTGTCACTCATGAAGCACACGCACTATCCATATTAAGGTAGGCCAACTCGTCGCGTCAAAGAGGGCTAAATATGCAGCTACATGTAAATATCCACTCTCTTCACCGAATTCTTGCCATGTCTATTTTTTTTCAGATTCTGTTGATGTCAGTGGGAGACCACTGCTTCGATGTCTAACAAATCAACTGTCCAGTCGGTAAATAATTATAACTTGAGCCTAGTTTTTTAAAGGATAGTTGTTTCGATGTTTATATCCTACTTATAAATGTTCTTTTCAATTAACATCATTTTGTTCAAAGCGCGTTTTGTAGCCCAATTGGGCTGTTCCAGGATGCAGTGTCCCTTTAATTTTAGTATAAATTTAATGTACATTTTTGTTTGTAATATTAAGTAAAATTGTAGTACATTTCTGTTTCTTTTCTACAGGGTTGATCAGGTGCATGTGTTTCTCTTTGATTGCTCGCCCACGGTCTTCTTGTCTGGCTTTGACCCAGCAGTCAGGTCAAAGGTCGTATGTCATGACGGCTGGTCAGATCCTCTAGAGTGGAATGGGATCAGGTAAAATGGCATGTGCAGTAATGAGGTGGCACTCTAAGAGGCTTCATGCACGAACAAGAAAGGATGCTGGTCTTATAACAGACTGGCATCTTGAGTGCTGAAAAACATGCAAAACAAAATCAGGCCAACTTTAACTCTTAAGCTGACAAAATACTTCAAAATGTTCATGAGGCAAAGGCAAGGTCCTCAGTATTTCACCAGCCAAATTTAAGATCTCAATTCAATTTTTTAAACAAGACTTTCAACATTTCGCACCTGAGAGTGAAGCCAAGTGATTTGAATTTGAAGCCTAAGACTAGGCTAGACTGGTACATGTACAACTTGAAAAGATTTACCCTTCAGACGGTGGCATGACTATAAAGAATGTGTAGAAATAGACTTGGAGTAGGTACATGTAGCAGATGTTTCTTTTAAAACAGATGATTGATGCAGTACTGAAAGGGTGTTGGACTTCTTTTTTCATGTGCCAGTCTATTATCTTGTGTCGCAAGTTTTCAATACCTTAAGTTTTGTGAGTTGTGACTCTCATACACAGCATTGAGAATTCAAATTTTTCGGACCAGTCTTAGCCAACACTCCCTTTCTTACCGTTGAGGGGGTACTTGATGTACACAGAGCCCATAGTAAACTGCTTATAAATAAGCATTAGCAGATGAGTGTTTTATTGATGTATGGAGGATTAAATACAATGTAATACAATTTAAAACAAATGCCATAGGGTTAACTTTTATGTGGTAGATTTTTATTGCTTGCACCTGTTTCATTTATAGTTTACAATATTGGAAGAATTGTTTTGTGTGCAAATTCAATTAATTCACAAGAACATCTGTAATTGAGAATTTGAAAATGGGAACTTGCTTAACTATTAATCTCCTTCACATTCATTTTTTTCATTCCATCCAGTTTGCCAGACGATCACAATATCATCCACTACAGTGCTCTGAATGACTTCAGGTCCCACATTGAGAGTCACATGACCAAAGGGGTCCAATCAGTAGCAGTCGTTATTGATTCGTTATCTCCAGTTATTATTAACAAGTCTGTGACGTTGGTATGCAAGGCGTTACATCAACTAACGCAGTCATCAGATTGGGAAGGTACGTGGGCCGAATTGATTCTAATTGCCAGAACAGAGTGACAAAATACACCAATTGTAGATCATGAATATCTATGAGGGTTCCAGTTTGCGTCTGCCCCCACCCCCACCCCGTCCCGCCCCACTCCGGCACCCCCCGAACTGCAGTACATGTACTGTAATAATTCAACTGATTCCAGAACCACACATTTCATTCATTCATTCATTCATATAAGGTTTATTAAAAATTGTCATCACAGCAAAAAACTGAATTGCAACAATTATTACAATATTAAAAAAAAACATGAAGAGATAACATTCAATATATATTTAAAACATTTAAGAAAAGTAAAAGACTAAAATGCACCAAAGCGCAGACGAACCAGCGCAGTCTCGACACCCGCGCAAACTCACTGCACTCCATCCCGACCCAATCATCCCATGAATGCAATCAATTCCATGGACAACTAAGCCGGGACGGAGCACGACAGTCCGCACAAGTGTCAAGATCACTTAATACACATGTACATGAAAGGAATGTCTTTTCCCTACTATTTAATATCATTATGATATTCATTCTTGCCTTTGTTTGCACAGCAGAACTTTCCATTATACATGTAATTGTAATGGTCATGTGTCCAGCGTTGGAGTGCACTGTTGGAAAGTGATTGACTTTTTACATCATTTATTGGTTTATTGACTCAGTTTTATGTCTTGATGGGTACCTTTGATTTGTATGGACAAATCTGGGGAATGCAAACAGTTCTACATGAAGGCCCACTTCATTGGCGAAAGCATTGTGCTAGCTATTGTTCAGATAATCCATCACGGAGCAGCTGCTTTGTACAATGGTGTGCATAATGATTTCTCCATTGATGGGGGCCGGATTGTCTATATAAACATATCTCAGATAACTACTACTAGATGACTGATAACATACATTATCATATCTTAGATATATTTGTCTTTTTTCAGGTCCAGATATTTCAGAGATTATATGTCTGCTTCATCAAGACGTGCACGACGTCTGTGCAACGAGTGCTGTCTGTCATATAGCAACCACAGTACTCTACCTAGAACCCTACCGATCCATCGCACCAATACAAGAAGAACCAATGGCATTGTGTGAATTAGTTCATCGTAGGAAGTCCGGCAAGGTTATACGCATGGTAGGCTGTCCAACGTTTAGTCTGTCTCCGGTAGAAACCCTAGGCTTAAAAGAACTCACAACAAATGTAAACAGAATGTACGTATTTGTATGGTTGGTGGACAAAATGTTGCTGTTTTTTACTTTGGCTGCCAATGGAATCTACATTGGGTAGTCCGGTTGGCATAGCGGTACTTTCCTCGCCTTCCACCGCTGTGACCTGGGTTCATTTCCTGCCTGGGCCAATATGTGGAGTGGGTTTGCAGTCCCTACCTGATTCCGTGGGGTTTTCCTCAGAATCTAAATATTCCTCCCCCATCTAAACTGTAATTTCTTCACATTGTCTTCTCTTTGCTGGGCCCATTGGAGACCAGTGGATTTCACTGAATGGGCTACCCAGTTAAAATAAGAAATAAATGTTTAATAAATAAATGAATACACAAACAGGCTTCCAGAGCTATGGTTACGTCTATTGTCAGCTTGTTCTGACGTAGTTGTAATGGATGAAGATCTAGACATGAAATTCCAAAACAGTATAACTTGGACAAAATATATATACATGTACACTGTAGAGGTTATTAACAGTTTTTATTAGTGTCTGTCATTGACACTTTTGAGATAAACATTGTAAGAATTCAATGATATGATTTGTTTTGTTTTGCAGAGAGAGGGACTGAGTGTTGACCACGATTACAGGTTATTTGTCTTTCCTGATAAAACAACAGCAAATGTTGAGGTGGAGGTTGAAGCACAGGTATGTGGGTCATAGGCTTCATTGTATTCAACTCATTGGTTGTACACATTAAATTGTTCCTTACATTTTGACAAATTTTAAAAGTATGCCTTTTTCTTCAAAATATGTTTGCATCAGGTATGAATATGATTTTTTCAAACTTTTTGTACCTAAATTATTAAATTGTGTGGTTTTCTTCTTTTGCACAGCCGGATCCCACAGCTAATCTAACATTCAACTTGACTCTGAAAGAGTCTGAGAGAAGAGCCAAAGACAACGTAGTCTTGCCGTACACCAAAGTCCAACAAAGGTAAGAATGATTAGCTGTTGGGAACGAAGTTCAGAGAAGTGCAATTACCTGGACACGCACCGACCGCTTTAATGAGAAAACATTGCTCAGAGTTAAGATAGGACTGGTACCAAATACCTTGTGAAATTATTCTGCCTGAAGTGGTTAAATGGTTTGGAAGAAATCAATCATTGAAGGTGTTTTTAAAAAGTGTGTCTGCGGGCACACTTTTTTATGTGTGTTAGCAATGGGATCCTGTTACAAGACCCAAAATGTTATACATTTATGTTTTCTCTGTTGCTTTAAAATATGTAGTATTTTTAAATTTAAACAGTTGTGCTGCTATGTGTCCTGCTATAGATTTTGAGTCATGTTGCTTCAAACGAAAAAATGCACAAAAAGCAAATGATTCTCTGTACTTTGAAGTGATGCGAATTGAGACTGTTGAGACGTTGGAGGCAGCAAACACACTGGTCTTTTTAATTGTTTAAGTCATGCTTAAGCTAAAGCGTGCATGCTCAATATGACACAAACAATGGAAAAAGGACCAGTTTATTTGCTGCCACAACCGTTTCATCAGTGTTCCATTGGATGCATGCAGGGGGCATAACTAGACGCGATATCCTAACTCTTTATTGTTGTTTTCTCAGACATGGACATCCCATTAAGATCGGCAGCTCCGAGCATTCAGGGAAGATCTTCTATGAGCCAGATGAGGCTGATGATTATGATGAAGAGGATCCTGACGATGATCTAGACATCTGACGAGAAACAAGAGATGTTACCCATTAATTTGGGCTCCGTGCATGAGCAGTAGAGGGCGCTTTTGACGACTTCTAAGAGCCCAGTGGATGAGGCACACTGCATGCAAGTACTGGTTTGCACACATGTAGGCTTTATTCAGTCGGCGATATTAAATTGAAAGGGAGATAAAATTTCATGGTGCTGCTAAGCACATGTTTTACCCTAACAGAGCCTCCGTTTATTTATTGTACACAGTCAGCACGGCAAAAGGACCGCTTACCTTACAGGAAAAAGTTGCTTAACTTAGTGACGTAACAATAGAAATCTCCATGCGTGCGCAACCGTTAGCACATCCACGCTGTGAAAAAGTGCTTAACGTTACCACAACTTTTCCGCTAACTGTTAAGCAGCGCCATGAAATTGGGCCCTGGATTTCAGCAGTTTGTGATTACTCAGTCAAATGAAACTTAAGTGCCAGAATATTAAGAAAAGTTTTTATAACTTAGAATGTTATTTTAAGTTTACGTTTAGTTTTGGCATATCCCTCGTCTTGCCAAACCATTTTTATTATTCAATGAATCCTGTGTCACACAAACTGTTTGTGTTTTTTTAAGTACCATTGTCTGTCATCTGTATGAAGCCTTACAGGTACATTAATTCAAAAAGATTTTAGGTTTTTTTTGTAAATATTGTAAACACTTTGTAACTACTTTTGTGATAAACTAGTTGTAGATAACGTCTCCAATTTGCAACACCTAAAAGTTTAAGATGGCATTACCTTGACACAAGACTGTAGAAATCGTATCCATTCTTAGATGTTACAAAGATGCATCCAGTATTTTAAACCAACTTTTTTTTTGTAAATGAAATTTAATACACAACTGTTATTCACGTGTAGCTTTAGCATGTTGCTAGGTTTGGTAGCAATTTTTGCAAATTTGATGTAGACAAAGTTTGATACACCACAAGTGTTTTGGGGTGGGTTTTTTTTTTGGGGGGGGGCAGGGTTACATCTACATGTAGCAAAGGTTTTAAATACGCTAACTGCCGTCTTTCTATTTCACAGAAAAAAAAAAAAAATTTATAAAATGAAAAAGGTTGAAATTCACTTAGTGTACCAAGTCCCTCAATAAATGAAGTCACCCTCCATATATTTTACTGATTGGGTATGGTGTCACAAAACAATGTTTTCCATTTATAATGGCATAACACTTTGTATCTCTTTAGACAAATTCATTTTCCAAACATGGTAAAATTTGGACATACAATGTAATTAGCAAATGTAGTATACATGTGTGTAAGCTTCAAAAATTCATTGAGTAAGGCGTTTGTTTGATTTTTACAACTGGAATTGTTTCAACTGTAAATTGCCATAATTTGAAGCAGTGTAAAATACATGTATGTTCAACTTTATAGAGCAAGGAACCGAGTGCAGTTTCTTCATTCTAAAAGCATTGTTCTGACAAAATTGAATGTAAAACAAATCATAAAATGTTTATCTTTGCCCAAATCTCCGTAGTTATCACTTAAGGAGTATAACAATTTGTTTATCATGCCTCTTAAAGAGTTTCTGAGTTGTTTCCAGAAAAGTCCATTTTGACCAAGTTGTGTTAAAACTACAAGGCTAACCCCTTGCAATTTTTGTCAATTTTGGCCAAAAAATGAAATTGCTAGAAAAGTGCTAGGAAGATGCCCGAGGCCCTTAAAACACATTCCGAAACGTTCCCTTGCCAGATGTGCCATTCATAAGAAATAATGCGCCCATAAAATGACAAAATTGAATGAAAAAAGGAACTTTCCCCCCATAATCCTTTATATTTGCCCAAATCTCTGAAATTATCACTTAAGGAGTATTAAAATATGTTTATCATGCCTCCTAAAGAGTTTCTGAGTTGTTTCCAGAAAAGTCAATTTTTGACGAATTTTTGATAAAAATACAAGGCTAACCCCTTGCAATTTTTTTCAATTTTGGCAAAAAATTAAAGTGCTTGAAAAGTGCTAGGAAGATGCCCGAGGGCCCTTAGAACACATTCCAAAATTGTCCCTTGCCGGATGTGCTATTCATAAGATATATGGCGCCCACAAAATGACAAAATTGAATGAAAAAAGGTACTTTCCCCATAAATCCTTTATATTTGCCCAAATCTCTGAAATTATCACTTAAGGGTATTAAAATATGTTCATCATGCCTCCTAAAGAGTCTCTGAATTGTTTCCAAAAAAGTCAATTTTTGACCAAATTTTGATAAAAATACAAGGCTAACCCCTTGCATTTTTTTTTCAATTTTGGCCAAAAAAAAAGAAGAAATTGCTTGAAAAGTGCTAGGAAGATGCCTATAGAGTGCCTTTAGAACACATTCCCAAACGTTCCCTTGCCAGATGTGCCATTCATAAGAAATATGGCGCCCATAAAATGACAAAATTGAATGAAAAAAGGTACTTGCCCCATAAATCCTTTATATTTGCCCAAATCTCTGAAATTATCACTTAAGGAGTATTAAAATATGTTTATCATGCCTCCTAAAGGGTTTCTGAGTTGTTTCCAGAAAAGTCAATTTTTGACCAAATTTGGATAAAAATACAAGGCTAACCCCTTGCATTTTTTTTCAATTTTGGCCAAAAAATGAAATTGCTTGAAAAGTGCTAGAAGGATGACTGAGGGCCTTTAGAACTCATTCCGAAACGGTTTCTTGCCAGATGTGCCATTGAAAAGAAATATTGCGTGCACAAATTGACATTATAATTTTCAAAAACAAATCATAAAATCTTTATATTTGCCCAAATCTCTGAAATAATCACTTAAGGAGCATTAAAATGTGTTTATCATGCCTCCTAAAGAGTTTCGGAGTTGTTTCCAGAAAAGTCAATTTTTGACCATATTTTGATAAAAATACAAGGCTTACCCCTTGCAATTTTTTCAATTTTGGCCAAAAAATGAAATTGATTGAAAAGTGCTAGGAAGATGCCTGACGGCCCTTAAAACACATTTCAAAACGTTCCCTTGCCAGATGTGTCATTCAAAAGAAATATGGCGCCCACAAAATAACAAAATTGAATGAAAAAAGGTACTTTCCCAAATCCTTTATATTTGCCCAAATCTCTGAAATTATCACTTATGGAGTATTTAAATATGTTTATCATGCCTCCTAAAGAGTTTCTGAGTTGTTTCCAGAAAAGTCAATTTTTGACCAAATTTTGATAAAAAATACAAGGCTAACCCCTTGCAATTTTTTTCAATTTTGGCCAAAAAATGAAATTGCTTGAAAAGTGCCAGAAGAGTATGAGGGCCCTTAAAACACATTCAGAAACGTTCCCTTGCCAGATGTTCCATTGAAAAGAAATATGGCGCCCACAAAATTGAATGAAATAGGGGCACTTTTCCCCCATAAATCCTTTATATTTGCCCAAATCTTTGAATACTCACTTGATTATCTACCCCTAACCATGTAGATATCAATATTTAGATGGTTAGGGGTAGATAGTTCATTTTTTCTTGGGGGACAATCTAACCTTTAAATACACAGTTTTAGTTATTAAAACATGCAATTTGGACCTGGGGGAGTTTGTTTCAGCCGAAGTCAGTTTTTGAGATTGCAAGGGGTACCCCTTGGAAATTCTAGAGAACAGGAAGTTTCAATTAATGCTTAAAAAAACTGAATATGGCAAATTGTATTTACACACTTTAGAAAAAGGTACTGCGTTACAGCAAATGAGAGGTACAAATTTTATGTCCAACCAGAATATTATAAAATGTTATTGTTCTAAATAGGAAACAACAAAATAAGTTTTTTTTTGGAGGGGGGGGGGGGAGGTGTGTAGGAGCTTGAGTTCTTAGACACCAAAAGTTTTAAAATCAACCATATTTTTTTCACGTACAGGGGCACTGTAATGTTACTATTTTAGATACAAACAAAAGAATATCATTATTATTCTTATACCCATATTTTTAAGTAATTTGCGTTCAAATCCCCTGATGAAGTACATCATTTTAATAATGAAACTGAACACGTCCAAGATCAATAGGGTTACATATAAAAATGTTTATAATGTTATAGTACCCCGTCAAATATTTAAAAAGAAAATTGATACATAAAGAACTGAAACAGAAAATTTTGCAAACAAGATTCCCAAATATTTCTGATTTTCTAATTCCCAGAGCAAATTTATTTTGTTGTCAGGACTAACTGTTTTCCCCAAGGGGAAATTTTTATTCAACTGTGGATCAAAAGGAAATACAAATATGTGCCCCACGATTTGCCTGTACAGATGGTCATTGGTCCTCATCTTTGTGACTCAATGATTTCTTGGTTATCTGTTGCTGTATTCTGATTGGCTCGTTCATTCTCATACACCTGCAGTACGAGTTCCAATCTGCCCTTCCGCTTGGCATCAGTCTCAATGAACCCCTGTTGTAAGAATGGACAAGCCATAGTCTGAATTTAAACTCACGAAATCTTTGAATTGGGAAAGAAATATGTGCAGTGGTCACATTTTTAACCTCATGAGGATGCTGTAAACATGAAAAAAGAACCTGTTGTTTGTAAACATTGAACATTATTGTCTATGGGCTGCCTCAAGGGGATTAAGCCCTGGTTGGCTGGCAACAGACTTGCCAAAATATGTGTACTGACAACTTCATGTAAGAAATTGGCAACTTTTATTAAGATTTAAGTGCCAACCACTGGTTGGCAAAGAAAGGTTATATGAATTATAATAACCTATGTTTTCCTACGCCCTCTTTATGCCATACTTTGCCCTTCTAGATGATGTATAAATTCGGACTTAGCAAAACTGACCATTTCGATAAAATCGCGATTTCTTTACAAAAAGATAGTAAAGGTTCTTTGTGAAACCATGGAGGAATAAATCATCACACTCTCCATGAACGGTCAAACTATAGTCAACAAAATGCGATGAGCAGGTTTATTGATCAGATCTGTTGGGTGTTTTCAAGAGTTCCTCTATGGTACATGCATCACCTCATCGAGGGAATTCACGCCCCTTTCATCACTCTAAGCTCCTCCCCTAGTTTCCCTCTCTCTCACCTTAATCACATCCACACCTTCAAGTTTCTTGGTCTGTACATCAGCTGCTGACTGGCATTCAGGATGAAGGACATGGTACAGTCGAATCAAGTCAACACTGTCAGAAATCCTGAAATAATATTGTACAATTAAGACATTGGGTTTCTATATACATACTAAAAAACAAGAAAACTTGCATTTTCCACTTCAAGAAAACATATACAGCACTAACTCACCATCAAATGTATTCAAATACATGCAGGGTTGAAACATTCAGCAAAATGAGAATTTACATATATAGATTTAAAACAAAAATTGAATTTCAACTGGCAAGCAACCAACAAAATTAAGGAATCTAAAAAGAACAGGAATATATAGCATTATGTGTAGAGTGAATGTTGCTGAAATGATAAACTCGACTATTTTTACCAGGCGCCTGATACTCACAGGTCTCTCTGGATCATGTCAGTCAGCATGCCATCGATTCGCTGGGTTCTCGTCAGGTAAAAGGCCAGACCACCAAAATGTCTTGTTGATCGTAGAATATCATACTTCTCTTTGGATTCTATGTCCTCATACACTCGCTGATGGACCTGTGATATGGAAGAACATTCAGCAGGTATTAGTCTACAGTCTACAGTATGTCCTCATACACTCACTGATGGACCTGTGATATGGAAGAACATTCAGCAGGTATTAGTCTGCAGTCTACAGTATGTCCTCATACACTCGCTGATGGACCTGTGATATGTAAGAACATTCAGCAGGTATTAGTCTACACTCTATAGTATGTCCTCATACACTCGCTGATGGACCTGTGATATGGAAGAACATTCAGCAGGTATTAGTCTGCAGTCTACAGTATGTCCTCATACACTCGCTGATGGACCTGTGATATGAAAGAACATTCAGCAGGTATTAGTCTACAGTCTACAGTATGTCCTCATACACTCGCTGATGGACCTGTGATATGGAAGAACATTCAGCAGGTATTAGTCTACAGTCTACAGTATGTCCTCATACACTCGCTGATGGACCTGTGATATGGAAGAACATTCAGCAGGTATTAGTCTACAGTCTACAGTAAGTCCTCATACACTCGCTGATGGACCTGTGATATGGAAGAACATTCAGCAGGTATTAGTCTACAGTCTACAGTCTGTCCTCTTACACTCCCTGATGGACCTGTGATATGAAAGAACATTCAGCAGGTATTAGTCTACAGTCTACAGTATGTCCTCATACACTCACTGATGGACCTGTGATATGGAAGAACATTCAGCAGGTATTAGTCTACAGTCTACAGTATGTCCTCATACACTCGCTGATGGACCTGTGATATGTAAGAACATTCAGCAGGTATTAGTCTACAGTCTACAGTATGTCCTCGTACACTCGCTGATGGACCTGTGATATGTAAGAACATTCAGCAGGTATTAGTCTACAGTCTACAGTATGTCCTCGTACACTCGCTGATGGACCTGTGATATGGAAGAACATTCAGCAGGTATTAGTCTACAGTCTACAGTATGTCCTCGTACACTCGCTGATGGACCTGTGATATGGAAGAACATTCAGCAGGTATTAGTCTACAGTCTACAGTATGTCCTCATACACTCGCTGATGGACCTGTGATATGGAAGAACATTCAGCAGGTATTAGTCTACAGTATGTCCTCTTACACTCGCTGATGGACCTGTGATATGGAAGAACATTCAGCAGGTATTAGTCTACAGTCTACAGTATGTCCTCGTACACTCGCTGATGGACCTGTGATATGGAAGAACATTCAGCAGGTATTAGTCTACAGTCTACAGTATGTCCTCTTACACTCCCTGATGGACCTGTGATATGAAAGAACATTCAGCAGGTATTAGTCTACAGTCTACAGTATGTCCTCATACACTCGCTGATGGACCTGTGATATGGAAGAACATTCAGCAGGTATTAGTCTACAGTCTACAGTATGTCCTCATACACTCGCTGATGGACCTGTGATATGGAAGAACATTCAGCAGGTATTAG
Organism: Patiria pectinifera; assembly: GCA_029964075.1. Classification (NCBI taxonomy): domain Eukaryota; kingdom Metazoa; phylum Echinodermata; class Asteroidea; order Valvatida; family Asterinidae; genus Patiria; species Patiria pectinifera. Next base: position 146,357 of record CM057134.1, on the reverse strand, counting down.
TCTACAGTCTACAGTCTGTCCTCATACACTCGCTGATGGACCTGTGATATGAAAGAACATTCAGCAGGTATTAGTCTACAGTCTACAGTATGTCCTCATACACTCGCTGATGGACCTGTGATATGGAAGAACATTCAGCAGGTATTAGTCTACAGTCTACAGTATGTCCTCATACACTCGCTGATGGACCTGTGATATGGAAGAACATTCAGCAGGTATTAGTCTACAGTCTACAGTATGTCCTCTTACACTCGCTGATGGACCTGTGATATGAAAGAACATTCAGCAGGTATTAGTCTACAGTCTACAGTATGTCCTCATACACTCGCTGATGGACCTGTGATATGGAAGAACATTCAGCAGGTATTAGTCTACAGTCTACAGTATGTCCTCGTACACTCGCTGATGCACCTGTGATATAGAAGAACATTCAGCAGGTATTAGTCTACAGTCTACAGTATGTCCTCCTACACTCGCTGATGGACCTGTGATATGGAAGAACATTCAGCAGGTATTAGTCTACAGTCTACAGTCTGTCCTCATACACTCGCTGATGGACCTGTGATATGGAAGAACATTCAGCAGGTATTAGTCTACAGTCTACAGTATGTCCTCATACACTCGCTGATGGACCTGTGATATGGAAGAACATTCAGCAGGTATTAGTCTACAGTCTACAGTATGTCCTCATACACTCGCTGATGCACCTGTGATATGGAAGAACATTCAGCAGGTATTAGTCTACAGTCTACAGTATGTCCTCTTACACTCGCTGATGGACCTGTGATATGGAAGAACATTCAGCAGGTATTAGTCTACAGTATGTCCTCATACACTCGCTGATGGACCTGTGATATGGAAGAACATTCAGCAGGTATTAGTCTACAGTCTACAGTATGTCCTCTTACACTAGCTGATGGACCTGTGATATGGAAGAACATTCAGCAGGTATTAGTCTACAGTCTACAGTATGTCCTCATACACTCGCTGATGGACCTGTGATATGGAAGAACATTCAGCAGGTATTAGTCTACAGTCTACAGTATGTCCTCATACACTCGCTGATGGACCTGTGATATGGAAGAACATTCAGCAGGTATTAGTCTACAGTCTACAGTATGTCCTCATACACTCGCTGATGGACCTGTGATGTGAAAGAACATTCAGCAGGTATTAGTCTACAGTCTACAGTATGTCCTCTTACACTCACTGATGGACCTGTGATATGGAAGAACATTCAGCAGGTATTAGTCTACAGTCTACAGTATGTCCTCATACACTCGCTGATGGACCTGTGATATGGAAGAACATTCAGCAGGTATTAGTCTACAGTCTACAGTATGTCCTCGTACACTCACTGATGGACCTGTGATATGGAAGAACATTCAGCAGGTATTAGTCTACAGTCTACAGTATGTCCTCATACACTCGCTGATGGACCTGTGATATGGAAGAACATTCAGCAGGTATTAGTCTACAGTCTACAGTATGTCCTCGTACACTTGCTGATGGACCTGTGATATGAAAGAACATTCAGCAGGTAGTAGTCTACAGTCTACAGTATGTCCTCATACACTCGCTGATGGACCTGTGATATGGAAGAACATTCAGCAGGTATTAGTCTACAGTCTACAGTATGTCCTCGTACACTCGCTGATGGACCTGTGATATGGAAGAACATTCAGCAGGTATTAGTCTACAGTCTACAGTATGTCCTCGTACACTCACTGATGGACCTGTGATATGAAAGAACATTCAGCAGGTATTAGTCTACAGTCTACAGTATGTCCTCGTACACTTGCTGATGGACCTGTGATATGAAAGAACATTCAGCAGGTATTAGTCTACAGTGTGAGTCAAAACAAAGTGACTGAGTTAGATAAAATATTGAAAAGACATGTGGCTTGCTCTTTTTAATAAAAATAACAGGAATAACATATGTATGTTAGTGACTAATAACTGTGAAAATTTCATGTACATGTATTCTGCATACTCTATTCATAACTTGTTTCTGTTTCAATTCGGGTGATTCACAATGCAGTGAGCCACCAAGAGTTTGCCATGGAGAGTCCATTTTCAAGTTTATGTTCGACAAAACACGTCCCATCTGAATGAGTGTCAGTAAAAAACTTGAGCCAATTTGTTATAGATTGGGGCATAGTGTTCTGCCACCTCATAAAAAACACCATATTGATAAGGGCAAACATATACTCGAATCAGACGCTTACGAAACTACTGACCGGAAAAACTAACATGTCAAATATCCCGCACTGGGAATTTGTCGACTATCTCCCACAATGCACTTGGAAAAATGAAATCTCTGTGGCAAACTCTTGGTGGCGCACTGAATTGTGAATCGCCTGAATTGAAATACCACAACATTTAGCTGTCAACCCAGTAGCGTATCCAGCTTTGGATGTCGGGGCCAACCGCACATCCAACTGACCAAAAAATCTGCCAGGGGGGCCCTCTGCCCCCCTCTGGATACGCCTCAGTGTCCACCACTGATCATTCACAGATATGCACTGATGAATAACCTTCAATACAAGAAATGAAATGTGCAAGGAAAACAAACTCACCATTCTCAATTCAGAAAAAGACTAGATTTGTTCCTCATATATCACAAAATCTGACAGTGACAATAATGTTTCAGTCTTGACTCAAATTAAATCTTTTAAACGTCTTTGCCATCACAGAAAAATTAAGGAGACTAGACAAAAGGAATTGATGCTAATCTTACCCTGATGAAATCAGCAGCGTCTGGTTCAAACTGCACACATGCTGCATCTAGCAAATCCAGATGACCATCTTGACTAAAAACAGCCTGAATGTCAGGAAACAAATCAACCCCAGAAAATAAGCTTTTGTGTTGGTTTGTCGGTGCTCAAGACAAAACAAGTCAGTTTCAGTCTAAAGAATATATCACTTTTATTATTTAAAGCAACCCAAGTATTCTTGTTGGACCCAAAGGGCTAGATTATTTTAGAAGACTGTAAAATTGCACAAAATTTGTTTAAGTATAAATTCATTTCATGGATCCTTTAAAGCCAACTTTTTATACTTACCGATAGATTCTCATCATCAAATAATGGAGGTGGAATGAGCCTACGATAGGGTCGTGGCAAGTAAATCTGGGTGATTCTATCATGTTCTTCCCACGTTGCTTTACGTAGTGTGCCACTTGGCTCTCGCACTACAATGAACCGTTCCTACAAAGGGACAAAATAAATATGCAAACATGTAAATAGTATCATTCATTGTCGACAGATTTAATCAAATTCAAGTGCATCTCAATTATCAGTGACATTTCTTCAGAATTTGTTTATTTATTCATAAAGATTTTTGTGAGGCCCACAGAATTGTAACTGACATTGCTAATTTATGTATCGAGAATCATTTTATTAAAACTTTAATAAAATGACTAAAACACTTCAACAGCTTGTTTTATGCCATTTCCTTTATCCTAAATTTCCGACTACCCGGTATATATTGAGCTCACCCTGTCTTTAATTCCATACGTGATATCTGTGAACACAAACTTGGATGAGTCAAGACCTTCAAGTTCGGGATTCTCCGAGAGAACGTCAGTGATTTCTTCTCTCTCATCCAAGACCGGCGGCATCTGCAGGCGCTTCCTGGCTTCCTGCTTAGCCTCCTCCTCCAGCTGTAACATCAAAGAAAACAAAAAAATAAAATATTGTAAATGACAGTGATTTAACTTGTCGGATGTGGACTGGTCTAGTAGCATATTTGAAACCAATTTGTTATACCGCTGTGTACTGCAGAAAGCCTGAACCAAGTGATTACATTTATTTTTGGTCAACAAGTCTTTCTTTGAGGGTGCCTCTATATAGCAGTATAAGATATGGGTCATTCCATAAATTTGGGGTCCCATTTTGTGTGTAAGATTTTGTAAATTCAGGACATTTTATATTGCCTTCCATCTCCAAGAGTGATTATGGAACGCAAGGTACCTGCCAAACAAAACTGGTCACACTTTGGGACCCCAAATTTATGAAATGAATGTCAAGGATTAGATTTTTATTAGTGAAAAGTCAATGCCAATCTTATTCCAAATTTTCACAACCATTTTGGAGTTACCTGTTTGAGCTTATCGTCACTGATGAGCCTGTAGGTTGGAGGTTCTAGCTTCTGTTTTGAGTGACGGAAGACTCTCTGTAGATCCATTCCAGTGATCCGGGTCAAGATACCTTGGACTTCATCAGTATTGAAGAGATCTGAAACACCTGTTTCATTTTCAACATAACCCCCAAAAAATGAATGAAAGGACAATACATTAATTAATTAATTAAACAGCTGAATAATTAGCAATGCTACAAACCATTCACATCCTGAAGGTTTCCACAATTCATTGCTTATTGCCCCTTCTCTGTGCTTTTCGATTTTGAGGCAGTAAAATGTACAGTATCCAGAGTTTTGTTTACTATACCCTAAACTCATTGTCGATCATTGTAAATAATAAAACTATGTTGAGAAAAGACGTGAAATTAGGATAAATGAACTTCTCAACCATTCACAACTCCCCATACTATATAGACCCTGTATACATGTACACGAGCACCAATGTCTTCCGCATGTTATTAATGACTTTGTTGCATTCTTTTACACTTTCTGATGACAATTAAATGACACACTAGGAATTGGTAAGATTTGCAGTCCACAGTCTGATTAATTCAATTTGCATTTTGCAATGATCAACATGTAGGCAATTGACAATCACAAATAGGCCTATTATCTTGAAAAATGGCATGAGGCTAGGAACACTCTTAACATGCTCGTTCCATGGACATGTACATGTAGGAACTACGATATTGCATACGCTTCCTGAGGTATCTGCATTAAAATACATAGTGGCTATCATTATGGTGGCCGTAACACGAAGTCATCTGCTATCATTACAGCATTGCAAAAACACCATCATGAATCTATGATATTTATAACTGCCCTACCAACCAGAGTGCTTGGTAGCTCGATTGGTTAAGTGATTGACTACCATGCACATGCCAAAGGTCCCACGATCAAAACTGTGCCATGCCAAACTTATTTTTTCTTTTTTTTTCTTTTTATAGTTTCATTTACTTTTAGGCCAAATAAAATTAGAACAAAAACTACAGAGAAAATGCGACTTTCTTTACTGATTATGTTCCGGTAATCCTTATCTTTAGGACACCTCTATTTTTTACGAGTTCTGTTCAAAACTTACTTTTGCAGATGACTGTCCAGTAAAAAAGTGACTTTTGCAGGCTAAAGCACTTTTTTTCTTCAGAGAACCTCATGTCAGTTGTAATTTTGAAAGCACTTTCAAAGAAAATGTGACTTTCCTAGCTTTTTCAGCAGTTCGCCATCTTGCTTTTTTAGTCTATTTTCTGTTTGTCATCGTCGTCTTTTACCCCTTAATTTCCCTCATAAAACAAAGCCCTACCCTCTTTCCACAAAATTAAACCTGCTGATATTCAAGTCATTGCCAACTGTTCAAATGTGTCAAGAAATATCAGAATGTCACTTTTGAGTGTCATTTGGTCAGCTGTTTTGATGAGTCTTTTAACCTTATACTATAGGAACAGGGTCCTAAATGTAAGGATAACCATTGTTCCGGTATTAACGAACATGCAAATGGACACTACACAGTACACTGCTACCGTAGTATTTTTACATGTGGGGAAGCAAGTCTGCTTCCCAGACCATATTTTGATTCTGATTATTTCTGGGAAAAAACCTGACGCCACTTCCGCGATTGTGTACAACAAAGTCTATGGAGAGTCAAAGAATTTTTTTTAGTATTTCTTAACGAAATTGGAAATATTTCTCAGTGCCAGATTCATGTATTATTGTCACGCCCCAACTATCGCATCGGTCCCAACTATAGTTGGGACTGTCCCAACTATAGTGCGGCAGTTGGGTTGGCCCAACTATAGTTAGGACTGGAGTTGCGCCGGATGCTTCCTGCTTGATAGATCTTGTTGGATTAAATGTTCTGCGGCGCTGGCACCGTGTATTTGTCGTGCATGCATGCTGCAAGGCTGGCCGGTCACGTGGTACTGCCTAGTTGGATGAGTTGTCCAGCTGCTGGGTTTTATTGTCCAGCAACATTTTGCAAAATTCAAAGATTGCCATGGCCGGCCAACTATAGATGGGCCCCACCCATAGATAATTTCATTGGTCCCAAGTAAAGTCAGATGTGTATTAGAGTTGTAGGGAATGTTTTAAAATCGTACAACAATGTACACTATAGTTGGGACCGCAAAATAAAAAGATTGGAGTGGCCCAACTATAGATTCGCCCCATCAATAACTAATTTCAGTGGTCCCCAGTAAAGTCAGACGTGTATCAGAGCTGTAGGGAACGTTTTACAGTTGTACATCAATGTAAACTATAGTTGGGACACCGCAAAATAAAAAGATCGGAGTGGCCCAACTATAGATGGGCCAGCCCAACAGTGAAACTTACAGTTGGGACCGTCCCAACTATAGTTGGGACAGGCCCAACTATAGTTGGGCCAGCCCAACTGTGGAACTACAGTTGGGACAGGCCCAACTATAGTTGGGACCGATGCGATAGTTGGGGCGTGACATTATTATCATTTTTGTAATGCATGACCTTCATTAAGATGATATATGAAGACAAAAGTGGCGTCAGGTTGCAACATTCTTTCCTTATTTCTGACTTTTGGCTACGGCTTGCGCTTGAAATGACATAACACATGATAGCCCCATAAATGTGGCCTATTTACTGGACTGACATCCACATGTACAAAAACGTGTCGCACTTTTCCAAATTTTGATTTTCACATTTAGGCTTAGTTTGTAGGTTTTTTGCTTTAGAAGCATACTCACCCTCTTAATAGGCTAATCAGAAAGTGCTGCCTTTTTCAGATGTCTATTTTTCGTGAAATTTCCAGATACATTTGCACACATTTGCGTATCAAAATTAGACATATCTGAAAAAGGCAGCACTTTTTTTTCTGATTAGCCTATAAAGAGGGTGAGAATGCTTCTAAAGCAAAAAACCCCTACAAACTAAGCCTAAATGTAAAAATCAAAATTTGGCAAAGTGCGACACGTTTTTGTACATGTGGATGTGTGGCCTATGTTTACGGAGACAGTCCAGTAAATAGGCCACATGGCTAAACACACGAGTCTTTGGTCATGTTGGTAGCGGCTTGGACTTAACAACATGTCAATTTTACGCGACGACAAGTTTCATTTTATTAAAAAATACCTTTGTTGGATCCGTGAAGGTTTGAGAAACACGCAAATTGTTTTTTCGTGTACGAAGCATTATTCTTGTGAAGAAATTGCCTAATTAATTGTGCTGATTCTTTAGACAGTTGTCTTCGCATGTAGGCTGCCATTTTGCGGAGCAAGTACAAATTCAATATAGAGGGCGCTCTTTATACAAATTTAAGAATAACAGATCAAGCTTGATAATTGAGGGCGCTGCAATAAATTTCCCACAATAAATATTATTATTGTACAATTTTTTTTTGTTGGGGGGGTTGACGTAAATTTCCCAATCAATTGTCTTCAGCCTACGTTTGGGAGATTTTCTCGATGTACATCAAGTCAAGAGGAAACCTGTAGTTGCCCACAGGAGCGGGCATTTTTCCCACTTGGATTGGCGAGTACGTCAAGGCTATTATGTTATCATGGAGTCATCATGAAAATGAAACGATAGTGACATTTTTTTACCATTCTTAAAATTCATTTAAGTGATTAATTATCGAGGACAAACAAGAAGTAATGTATTGCCGAAAAGAAAATCCTCATTAAGATCTTTATAATCCTACTTTGGTATGAGTGAGAAATAGGCACGTGTATAACAACCTAGTCTTTCCTTGTATATGTAGTTCGACGATCAATTATAATTTGTATACTTACTGCAAATTTTGAAATGGAAAGATTGATTGGTCCTTCCCTCAGCATCCATTGGTTTTTGTCATACTTGAAGATTAATGATGTGTATAATGCTGGGAGGAAGATGAGGATGTCAGATAAGTTATATTAATTACTGAGGAGTGATTTCCATTGTCCGCGCCGATAACAACCAGCGGATAAAAGTGCAAACCTCTTACTAGTGAAGTCTCTTTCAAGGAGGGGAATTGTTGCCTCGACAATATCGCTGTTCCATCTTCAATCAAAATGAGTTTGGAGAGGTTTGGCAAAAAGCCAGTGTTATCTGACATAGAAGCAAAGGATAATGAACACAGTAAGAACTATAGCGAGCAGTGAAGCGTGGTGCGTGCTCGATCTAGGGTACGGGTGTATAATTGCAATGAAAAGTGGGCGGGGCTCGGGATGGGGAGGAGGGTGTCACATAACAGAATCCGATATTTTAGCCATTCTTAATCAGATGAATAATAATTGCGTGCGCTCTGTAATCAGCTTTACAGGTTTATTATACTTGCCTTGTCTTGTTTCTGAAATTCAGACGTAAAAAAATTGTGAACGAACGTTCTCATGTTTTAAATGAATTATCAATTGACGTGTTTGACATTAATTTTCATTATTGGATCACAGCGTTAATAATTAACTAAAGCTTGCCAGTTGTGCATCTCAGTACAAGACGGATGAGGCTCATTATGTCGGTGTTTGGGGAGTGATGAGGATGAAATGATTACTAATCCGTTCTTATAATGAATAAAATGACGACGGAAGAAAACGCTATCTATGGAAAGAACAAATACACGCATTATGCAAGGAACGAACATGGTTTGTAGCCAGGAAAGCGGCCGCCTGTCGGGCCAAGGCTTTATTCGTCTTGGAAATTTGGTAAAATTAAAAATTCAAACAAAAGAGTCATTGCCATCAGTGCAGCCTGTCCAAATGCTTGCAGGAAGTTACAGGTTCGTAATTAGGCCGTTTTCATTCACACACAAAAGAACGACCTTTAACTGCCACTGACTAAATTTGTCACGTTCGATCACTGTTCCATATACCAGAATATCGCATTCATCAGCGTGTTGTAGTGATCGTTGCTGTCAACAAGCTCATTCAAGCGTGAACACTTGTTTACGGCCCTGAAAGGAAGGGGTGGACACCCCCCTCCCCAGTATATTTTGTTCTATCATCGCCGCACGTTATTTGTTTCTAGTGCCCAGTCTTTATGCGCTTTTGAGACTGATGTCTGGCAACGTTTTGACACAAATATCATGAAAAGGGACTTTGTGTCCGCGCAAAATTATACATTTTCGACGCGGTTATTTATCTCCGCCCCATTGGCAGTGAATACAGGAAAACACGCTCGTGTGCGGCGGTAGCTGTTTGATTTTTAATATGTACAGAGTGGTTTGCCTCTATGGTCCGATTGAACCAACATTTGCGCATGCGTTATACCTGTATTTATATATTCTGGTTTATTATCAGAAACAAAATATATTGCACACACACAGCATACATGCTGACAAGTACAATATTTAGAAAAAAGCTCAAAGGTCATACAGTTACAGTTACAGTTAACTTTAAAAGGGAAAAACTAACAAATAGACATGATACAAGGCATAAAATTCACACACCTAAGTTTAAAATTTACATTCCATACAAAAGATGATTTTAAAAGATAACATGGATGTCACTACTATAGGCCTAATACATCACATTCATTACAATCAGTCACTGCATGTTCAAGTTTTTCTTTTTGACGGGGGGGGGGGGCAGAAATGTGCACCCTCCCCAATGTATATATATTTGTCTATGGAATACCCCCTTGCGCAACAAGTTACGGATGAGAGAGGGCTCCGTTGAAAACTGTATGGTATTCAGACTAGTATAAGATTACCAAAAATATCATGATTAATCCATGCGCGTGAAATTTGGCATTTATTATTATTACGGGCAAAAAACCTTAAAAACACAATATTGGACGATACAAGGGGTGATCGTTTTTTTCTCAGTTTTGACTTATTCTCACACTCTAGTAGTCTCCTGTCATTGTGTTGGTCGGTATCCATAGAAACAGGATGTTTTTAATGAGGCACGTGACGTACGTGACTGGGCATGTGGACTTGTACCAAGGCTGCGGCCGAATTACTTGTATATGGCCAGCTGGGAATACGTCTACATGTGCGGATCCGATGTATAAACAGCATGCAGCAACTTCCCTCCCCTGACCCCATAATGTATGTGATAGTCGTAACAATGTAATTCGGACGCGGTGAGAATATTTTTAAGGAAGAACGAACGATTCTTTCCGATTAACCAGTGGCGGTTCTACGGGGGGCTGGGGGGGGGGGGCTTTTTCTAGCCCCTCCCCCAAAAAAAATTCCATAAAAAAAATGCACTAGCAAAATGTAAGAATTTGACGAACATGGAAACGGTCTACCCCTAAATGAGAAGGTTGCATTTGTACACTTTTAGTTAATATAGTGTGCCTGATTGCAGGATTTTATCAGCGCTCGATCCCCATTGAAAATATGGCACGAGCCCCCCCCCCCCCACGTCACCCCCTCCCCACGTATTGGTTTTCAGAGGCCTCAGTGTCCCTTAGAAAACTACCTGTCTACATTTCAGCACGCCTCCCTGAAAAAAGTCTGGGTCCACCTTGCTAGCCCCCCCCCCCATATTGGCTCTAGAACCGCGCCTGCGATTAACAGAATCATTTCATCTCCAATTATAAGTTTATTTTCGTTTACAACAAAATGTCGCATACAAGTCATGATTTCATTTCTAGAGGCACTACACACACGAAGACACGAGTTCCAGAAGAATTTACAGCCAAAACAAATTGTGATCTTGTATTAATAAATGGATATGTTATGGCAGAAGCGCAATCCAAAAATTGTTTTGTGTACAGAATGCTTTATTTTCTAGCTTTTTTTTTCTTCTCAATTTTTACCGTAAACAACTGTATCAGTGATAGGCCTAAAGCCTTTTACTAAATTTTATCACAAATTATACCATAAACCATGATAAACGATAACAAGGAATACTAGAAACAACACAATTCAATTAATTTCTTGGCAGGTTATTCCGAGGGCCTAGGCGGCATTTGAAATCCTGACAGCATGGTTTGCGATTAATTAAGGTAGTTTGTCTCTAATCGGGGACGGGAAGGCACTTGTCCTTCCTCCTTAGTGAAATGTTGATACATTGTATTTCACTTCTTTTCTTAAACAAGTGAAAACGCAACATGAAAACAGGTACTAAGCATACCCTTTTCTACTTAGAAAAAAAAATGATGCAAACAAAAAGGGGGAAAAAATGACTATCAATCAAGAAAATTTCATTTGGGCCCCGGAAAAAAACCTGGATACGCCGCCACCATCAACTATGTTTATAAACATAGAAACGGACCTTTCTTTGTCGTGCTTGGAAAGATAAATTTCAAATTGCATTCTTTATCAACAGATCAGTGCGTGCTTAGATTAGAATGAACGTCGTCTGGCTGAACATTCCAGATTGGCAATAATCGGACATGAAATAGTAAATCATTAATTGAAATCCTGAACCAAAAAGCTGCGTTGAAATCCAAGAAAGTTATGACTTACCAAACACGACACGAATGCTTAGCTTTTATATTCCGTACAATGGCACGACAAGAGCATTGCCATAAATAGAGTCCTTCTAAAAACAACCATTTTACGGTTTTTTTTGTTTTTTTTTCTGTTTTAGCCTCTGAAGAAGAACTTGCTAAGTTCGCAACGTCAGGCCACATTAATTTTTAGATTTTACGTTGCCATTAAACTGTATGACCTAAACCGCATCAAACCAGCCGACAGTGGGTGTGGAATGGGAAGCTGCCTACTCAATTTTTTTTTTACATATAAAAAGTACAGATACAAATTACTTTGTTGTTAACTGAAAACATTAATGTTCAACCCAATATCTCACTTTAAGATTAAAATAGTTTTCGATGATTAATACAAAAATAAATAATTTATGGCTCTGGTATTTGTTTAGTACAAGCGCCAGTATGTATTTTTTTTTAAGATAGCCAACACAGACAATTGTACACGCATATTCTTAAAAAATAATAGTGAGAATTTTTTTGTAAATGTTGCAGAAAACATCTAAAAAGTGCTATCTAGTCAACGACACATGCCCTCTTCTAGCTATAGGATATTTTGTGGCAGACATCACTTTACATTAAATAGAAGATTAACGTATTCATTTGCAAAATCAAACTTGGTAATCGCTCTCCGGTTAATTTCAAGAAAGTTGAAAGCCCATATCTCTCTGTTTTAATGTATTTCAATCGGTGTTGGTATGATTGGCTCGTTGTCGACGCGTACACAGAAAAACAAACTGTTGCATTTTTGTCTTTCAAGATTATCATCAACAGTAAAAGCCACAAACGATGTCAGATTTAGACAGTAAAAATGTTTTTTAAAATGCAAAAACATGACAAAAGCTGTCGTAAGGAGGAAAACACGTACATGTAATTTATGGTCGTATCTCACAGTGCTCACTAGCAATTTGTACAGGGTGAAATGTTTTGAAGGGCAACAAACAAAGCAATACTAGATATTGCTCATCAAATTTTGATGAAAAATGGAGGAAATCATGCGAAGAAGCATCGCGCCGTGCCGTAGGCAATAAGCTAATGCGTCATTGAGACGTGAATGAACTCCGTAATGATGTAACGACGGCACTATACTAATGGTAGAATAACTATACAATTCTTAATAATTCATGACAGCATGCAGCAAATCGCAATTGCTATTAGTGTACATACACTGTTTTTAGACCACAAACGTTTATGTTAACAAATTATAAATTGAACATTTGCGTCGGATTTCGTAATTAAGTCTGTGGGGCGTTTTCGCCAAAACACCACCGTATCTTGGTCGATATAAAGAACAACAATGCAATAAATCAGAAGCAAGTAATTAAAACGCTAACCTGTTGAAATCTCAGCTCATAAGATTTCATACCTTTTGAGAAAACCGAGAATGCATCTCCAGTTTTTCTTGACACAAAGCGTTTTCATGGAAAGCGCGATGGCCTGCTCCTCAACCATATCGAGGAAACTATGGTACTGCCGCTTTACTTGAAAATGACAGCAAACAAGACGCAATAATTTCACAAGATGCATGACCCTATTACTAACTTACAATCAAATATGATATTCCATGATATTTTGACAGTTTCTCTCTAAATTCCAAAGAGTGAAATTAAGAACTAGACGTTTTAGAGTGAAAATCACTCTCATGTTCGATTGAAATAGTCTGAAAAAAGAACCACTTCCGTCAAAGCTCGAGTGAAACCTTGCTCTTTTACGATTGAAGAAATTTCACTCCAAAACGTCTAGTCCCTACTTTCCGACTGTGGGATTGAATCTCCACTTGAATGGAGTGAATTTTCATTCTTTGGAATGTAGAGAGTTCATTTTAAACGTTTGCAAATGGTGTCTATCACCTTCGAATAATTTGTAGCAAAGAGAATGCCCACAATACTTTCGTTTTTCAACAAGATAAGCAAAAGTATTAGTATTACTTTTACGTCACGTGACATTCACCGTAAGGTCTAAGCGATCGAGGTAATACACGGTGAGTAAAAATGGAAACCACACTCCCTATATTTTAAAAGGAGTTTTGCATGTAGCGCGTTCAAGATCTAGGAGATGAAAGCCCGATTAAATAAGGTTTTTTTTTTAGTAAAAGAATCATTCAAATCAGTCATGTACTTTTCCAGTTATGGACTTTTAAACACAAACATAGTTTATAATTTTGTCCACGGATCACGATAAAGGTAAATGATATTTCAGCAAAACGAAAACAATTAACATACAAAAATAAAAACATACCAGAACACTCCACAACACCATGAAGCTGGCACTTATAACTTTTATTTAAACACATTCTGCTTTCAATGTTAAAACAACATGCTTTATGATGTCAGAAGTTCATAGTCTTGCCCTTTCATCTACTTGGCCACACCGAGACTTATGGGATTATTCTGATATCATTTTCATGATACGACACGGTTTCATTTTAGTGAAATATCGCGTACCTTAAATATGATCCGTGGACAAAATTTTGAAATTGTGTCCGAGTTCAAAATCCTATAACTGGAAAAGACAGTACACGAGTGATTTTGATTACTAAAAGAAAGCTTATTAATCCGAAATTTTGGATTCTAGATGCTCTGTGGTGCGATCTGAGGCAATTTCTGATCACTTTAACCATTATTTTAAGGAAAAGATGGCGGTGTACGCAGTGCCTATACCTTTATTGCGACGTCACTTAAAACAAAAGGGGTTCTTTTTTGGAGGGGGGGGGGCATGGCCCCCGTTGGCCCCCGGATCCGTTCTTGTCGCTAAGTCTTGCCTATTATCCGACAATTGAAGATGACTCCATCCTTGCAAGGAAACAAATCCATTCCATTTATTGTTGCATCATCGAAAGATAACCGCATTTGCTTTGTGAAAGAGTCAAATTCACTGCAATGTTTTTGTTAATAGGCATACCACTATTATTAATTAATACGTCAGTCATTCACATGGCCACATTTTGAATGACTCACACGTGACTGGTCACATGATAGTCACATGTTGATTCCTATCTTATGTTTGATCCCTTGAGGCAGTTCATCTTCCGCACAATCTTTAAGCATTCCTCTCTAAATCTGTCATTGACGAAGCTGTAAATGGCAGGATTGACGGCTGGTGTGGTGTAATACAAATGCTGCAGTAGACTCAGAAATGCGAAGGCAATATCGTTAGTGTCCTTTAAATATGTCCATTTCGCAGCAAGCATGTAAGATATCAGCCACATCAGTAAACGAGCAGACCAAGTCACTACGAAGACAACCGTTGCTAGGAGCAACATCTTCCCTGTTTTGCTCTTTTTACCCTTCTTAATGACATGGTCAGTTGGTTCATTGTGGTCAGCGGTCAGTTTGGTCTTAGGACCGTGGTCTGATCCTGTGTCCTCACTAGATGATCCTACGGTTGCTATAGCAACCTTTCTCTTCTCTTGGCAGTCCTTAAGACAACCGTGACCAGTCTTGACTGATTTCGTCTTCGAGTCGGTTTTTTCTTTAAGGCTCCGGCGAAATGAGACGGGCGAGCCAGCTCGTGTTCGGTTCCGAGGTTTGATCAGTTTCTGTGAGATTCCTTCGGCTTCACCGATGCTGTGCCGGCGATTATCTGAGCTCCTCGAATGAAGAGATATTCCTATCATGGAATCTCCAACCATCAGCATCCCGGTCAGGTGACTCGAGCGACCTGCTTCTTTGTCGCTGGACTTCTCTGCGGGAGCAACTTGGATAATAGACGGTCGAACTTTCAATCGTTTGCGGACCTCACGATATATCAACATGTACATGGCCAGGGATGTTATCATCATGATAGCGAACGCGGTAGCCATGACGAATAAAGCGATGTAGACCCAGTAACGGTCTGCATCTGATCCTGTGATTTCACAGGATTTATGGCCTTGTGTATCAATGGAGGCTGTGTAGACTAGCACTGCGGGGAGAGTTAAGACCGTAGAGGCAACGACTCCAGTGAAGCACACAATTTGAGCGCGTTTGTGGGTCATCCAGCCGAGATGTGGACGACAGATTGCCAAGTAGCGATCTACTGCAACTGCCGTGGTGACAAACGCGGAGGATAATTCACTAGCTAAGCCGATCCAGCTAAAGAACCGACAGATGAAGTCACTAGAGAAAGAGTCCTCGTGAATCCAGAGATAGAATCGGTAGCCAGACAGTGCACAGATAAATAAATCCACCGCAGCTAAGCCCAGAATGAAGACGCGCGTCCCCGTACGTTTAGTTTTATTGGCGTAGACAAGAAGAACTAGTATGTTACCTGGAATCCCAATGATTGTCACAATGGCCAGAAGGCTGACTAGAAACCAGGTATACAGCTGCATGATTCTCACATTTATCAGGTGGTTCAATCACTCAAAGACGCAGGTGCTTCCAGCAAGGGGTATGGAAACAGGTGTCATTACGAACAGGTGTATTTACATGTCATTAAGGCAGACGCACAAAACCTTTTATTAAAAAAGGGTGCATGTTCATGAGACACGATGCCACAGGTGTTTAATATCGGCCCTTCTGCGACACTTTCTGCCTTACTGGTAAACCAAACCTGAAAAGAAATGATACTATTTTATTACCAAAGTACCTTGTGAATGTTCCAGTTTCATTGTAAGAACTTGACAAAAAGACACGATTCACGCACAATCTTCACTTGGTGAAAATGTTAAATTAACTATTAAAAAAAAATGAATAGTCTTTGTCAAATAGGTCTAGCATCTGCCCATGTTTATTATTCGTAAAGACATGATAAGCAAGATTTCACCTACCTTGATCTGCTTTTGTTTGCTTTTGTTCAAACGGTGTTTCATGTTAAACGTCTTGCTCCATCGCGGTGTCGGTTAAAAACGGGTAAAGCAAATCAATTCCACTCCTATTCGTCAGTTCAATTCAGAACAACCAATCATAGTTGACAACAGAGAGTAGAAAGCTGAAGTTTTTGTCATTCGTTCATTTCAATCGCCTCATCTACAGTCCAATATCATCTCCTTATAAGCGACAACGACGAGTAACTATAGGAGGCACGAACGTGTCCACGCCACTTAACTCGTGGAAAGAGCCGATGAGCGATTTCATCTGGTTATGAAAAAGATGAAGTAATAGGAAATTTACGTGCGGTTGTTCCAGTCAGTAATGCATCAATTTATCTTGAATATCCGAGGCAAATTTGGCGATGAATCGGACCAAATGCAAATAGAGCTCACAGCTACCGATGTGGCGGTGATTTCTCCCCGGCCAAGTCTGAAAGGGAGACACGTACATGGGCGGGGACATCAAAGTCCAACAATTCTTCAAGTTTTGGATTTGGTGATAAAAATTGCTGTTCCGTCAGTGCCGTGTAGAATGAAGTATAGACTTTCAAGTAGAGCCGCCCTCTCTGAGCATGGACTTGTATCTATCTATATATATATACATATATATAATAAATATTCTCTCTTATGACTCCCGCGTCGTTTCTCGTTGAAACACGCATCACTATACAGCAAGATAACAGACGATGACACCAGAGCCACTTGACGCTTACTGCGTGCTTGTCAGTACTAATGCCAAGACGTCGCCTTCTGTGAATACGATTTCATTTTGTTGAGATGTTGAACTCATGTCCAAGCAGACAACACAATAAGTCGATGACACAAAATGACCAATGGCAGAAGTGACCCTTAGTGACCTCAACCATAGCCAAGGATGAATAATACTGTTGCAGTATACATCTACAAAGAGCTATCATTTACTATCTATCAACACGACACACTTCGTACCATAACTGCACATCCTCAAAATTATACATTTCCATCTGGACCTGTTGCGCTTCGTTATGCAACTTGGATCGTTTCGTCACACATGTTGGTAGGGAGAGTCAACACAAATTCTGCCGCCTTTTACTGGTCGGGGGATGTATAAACCACAGACAATTTTCTATCGACGAATAAATTAATGAATCTATCGATTATTCTTCGCACATGGAAACCCAACAAAGGAAGAACTTAGGCATTGGTGTCCTTGTGGTGGCGGTGAAATGCGTTGCCATGGGAACGCATCTCTGCTTCACTTCACGTTCCTGGTGACGATTAAGTCACCGAGCGGCTGCGCGGGAAGACAATAGCCGCTAACATGCAAAGGTGGTATATTATTACAGTTTCCATGGTAATAATAAAGCGAAGATAGCAGAAAGGAAAACAAAATACACTGACGAAGGAATTCGAGGTGTGCCTTGATGCGAATTCACCTAATTGGACAACAAAATATCATAAAATAACAAATGAATCAACGCTAAAGACAGCCGTCACCATGATACAACCAACCAAATTGTAAGCTTTGAATTAATAATAAAAAAAGCACGTTAAACACTGACAAAACAAAAAGAAATCAACTCACAAACGCACTCGTTTGCATCAATTCCTTGAAATAGTGCGACGCTTTTGCCTCTAAACACGACGTCACCCCGTACACTTTGCATAAACAGCGCTCTCATCATCACAAACGTAGGCCCGACTTCAAGATTTAAGCCAGTTTGTGAGAATTCTCGATCTAAAAATAGCTCACAAAGGAGGTAAACTACAGGTGAATTATTCCGCTCCAATAATTGATAATATTCAGCAGACTTATATGTAAACCAAGATCGTATAGTTACAAATTCTGCTCATGTAGGTGTTACTTTGAGCGAATATTGCCGTTTTGCGAAGGCAATTCTTTGTTGGCGATTAGAATAGAATACCACAAGGCAAACGGAGATAATACGTCATGCACACTCACACTGAAGTTCTATGCAACTTTAATGAAAATTTACAGTTTCCTTTGAGTATACATTCTTGACGTTACTTCACATAACCTTTGCTCACAAAACAAATACTCTAAATGTACATGATTGCCATGGGCTATAAGATGTTTTCGTTAAATTCTTTACACAAAGACATTTTGTAAAATGGGACCCAATTTAGTTGATATACTCCTTCCTTGTAATGCAATACATGTATTTGATATTTAAACCCTTTTCTCTGATAAATAGCCAATAAGTAATGAGTAACCAATTTTTCTTATTTTGCATGATTTAAATACTGAATAAGTTAATTTATGAACAATTATAAGAATATTAACTTAAAAAATTGATATTTTGTGATATTTTAATGTTCTCTCATAAGTTACATGGTAAACTGGAATCGCAAAGCCAGTACTGTACTTAATGCTTTCAATGTACGAAGCACGGACCACATTTTGAACAATTGCAACACAAAACTTCACACGAAGGACCAACATGTTGGTCTTTCTTGATGTTGCAACATAAAGAATTTCTGTAATTCTGTTAGCTTGTAACAATTAAGTATCTCGATGCTCCAAAATGATGCTTTAATATGTGTTAACCTTCTGTTTATATACCTACTTAAATACATTCAGATCAATTCGACAAAAACATATCCTGCTTAGATGCATCAATTATGTCCGACCTAATTTATGCTCTTAATTTAGCTCCTAATTCAAACATGAAACCAAAAATACGGCTTGTGCAATGTGTAAAGACGTAGAGGTCTCTTCCAATCAATTTGGGAAACAATTCGATTTGGAATGATTCCAAAACATCTCTGATCTTCTGGTGTTTTTTGTTGCACAACGATTCCTTTTAAAAACCATCAATAACGAAAAAAGTATCGGATGAAAGAAATATACTGAATTCTAATATTTGGTCGAGTTCAAATTCAAACGGGCTTATTAGGTTACTGCAAGTGTCTGAACTAAAACAAAATCAGTATACAGGGCGAGTCAGAAAAATGGGTATCCTATTTCCAAAAAAACGTTTAAAAAATAGTTTTTGAAGACATGGAGCTTATAAATATAATAGCAGGCCTACATCATTGGAAACCCCTGATGACATTAGCCGTCATCTGGTGAGATGGGAAACGCGATACGACACAATTTCTGAAAGCGTTTCGAAACATAATGGGGGAAACAAAGTTGTCCATGGATACCCAATATGCAAAGACATGTCAGTTTTACTACAGGCTAGGCGTGAATGGCATACAATGGAATCCTAAATAATTCTGTCAGGAATGGCTTCAGAAAACTGTATTCATGTCAAATGTTTGTATAAATCTATCAGCTCTGCAATAGTCAAAAACAATGTTGAATAAACAACACGATAAGTAAAGAAACAAAACCCGACATGTTAGCCTGATTCAGTGATCCGTGGACAAACTTGATTTTTATTAATTTGGGGGGAAAATCTCCCGAAAAATAAAAGTAAAATTGATGAAACAAAAGTTAGGCGATTGCTAACACCTTGTAGTTTGTGTGTCTTTCTTGAAATTGCTTTAATACTTGTCTTTACAGGGTACCCATCTTTCTGACTCCCCCTGTATAAAGAATCTGGAAATAATGCATAAAACTGTGCACATTTTTTTTGTACTGTGCTGATTTCAATCCTCACCGTTATCGGTTCTAATTTCAAAACTGTACATTTATGTTTTAACATTTGGTTTAACTTTTGGTGGTGTTTTATGCTGTGACCCAGGGCCCCACGGAGAACAGGGTTCTTAGACAAATGGTCGGGCTTCCCTGGCAAAATGAAAAAAAAAATTAAAATATTTAAAAAAATGAGAAATTGTGACCTTCATCGTGTGATAGCCAGAACTACTCAAATACACGTTGTCATTACCCAGGTGTGGTAAACAAGCTGTTATGAAAAAAAATGTTTTACTGCCATTGAGATTTCACCCACCAATTGACAAAACTAATGAGAAGGCAAGAGGAGTGAAGGCCTAATTAGGTATTGACTTGGGGCTGATTTGGCACGTCTCCAAAATATTGCCTTGGTTACACAATTTAAACAAAACAAAACAAAAAACAAGAAGTGGTCTCGACAAATGGTAAACTACATCTACTTAGTGTGTGCCATCAGCTCAAGGCACAAGCACCGTGTAAGAAAAAAAAGATGTATGCATTAACAAATTAAAAAGGCAGCTTAAAAGAGCTGCCATTACCTATAGGTTGGTTCTTATATTGACTATCAAAAACCTCGACAGCTGAACATATACAAACATTGCTGCCAAGATACTTTACAATACCAAATGCATCAATACCTTAAAATCTATAAATGCTGCATTTTTTTTTAATACAATACTTCTACTATTTTCTGTACAAAAATATATATCTTTTGTTTTCGTTGTAATTTTTGTTCTTCGTGATTCTTTAACAAACAAACGTAATTTTTTTTTTTTCTGTTTAAAGGTGACCGGATACATATGTTACTTTAGATTTGGAGTGGCAAATACAATTTTTATGAGAAGACCTTTGTTCCTTTGTGACAATAGGGACAATATGTGACCTGCTCCACTAAAAAGAGGATATTATGTTAAAAATAAGTGACATTTAATTGTGGTTGGATAGCCCACAATGTAAGCTTTCATTTGGCATAAAGTACAACTCCATAGCCCTTCCCATTCTAGAGATATGACTTACAGTATTTGCATATTAATAACTTCCTTGGAGTTCAAATTACACAACTGAGAAAACAGGCTTTAAAATAGCTGGCTCTGTTGTAGAACAACAGAACGATGCACTCAAAATTGTCGTTTTTTCCCCACTTTATTCATTGAAATCAACATCTCTGTGAATGAAACCTGAACCTTGAAGTATTAAAGCTATCATTCATGACAAACAATTAACATCACATTTTGAAGAAATGTTCAGCCTCTCAATGTTGAATGGGCCATTACACGATAACGCACAGTGCGACAAAATACTCTTTTTTGTGGAGCGGGTCACATACATGTCACTCAGTAAACTGCCACACAGACAAGACATGAAAAATGGTCAGAAACTTAATTCTTTCTTTTTCTATCAGTATGAAGTGAAATATGTTATAATAACATCACTTAGCAAACACACCCGACAGTTATGACAATATGACTTTTGTGTGACAATCATCCTCACGATCATCGTATCTGTTGTGAGACTTTACACACAAGACTGCCATAATATCTGTTTTATCAATAGAGGACGCCACACCCTTGACTGTATTCACCCTTTTAATACCTCGTACAGGTGTTCCAAATCTTGGCTTCAGCTCTGGCTTACAGTTCTTTCTTAGTCAGGGTCCTTTAAAAGCAACCTGAGATGGAAATATTCTCAAGCGTGGTCCACTTTTGGTTTGGATGTTCCTAAAGCACATCCCATGTACTGTAGAGGTGGTTATCATACCCTGTTCAGGCCACGCATTGCCAAGTGCAATGTGTCCACATAACCGCTACCATGTACATAAGTATGCATGGGTATGTTTTTCAGCCTCTTGTGGTCGGTTGGAAATGCAAAATAATGGCATTTGTCATGATTAGCGTCTGCAGTCTGCCAAAAGCACTGGCCAAGATTTGGTACTTTGTTTGTTTTGTTTGTGATGAAACTGGACTGAAGAATGGGACTCTACATACACTTGGCCCCCCACCTAAGATATCTTGCTGCAGAATCTGTAGGGTGTGACAACCAGCATTTTCCCTGGTGAAAAACTGAAAGTGTCAAGTATCAAACCAAGCACAAAAGTCAGCTGAATGGTTCAGGAAAAAGGAAAATATACAAATTACATAAAAGTACAAAATTGTCAGAGTATAAACCATTGCACAGGATGACAGGGTTTACAGAAAATCTGTACAAAAGAAAATAATGTGTGCAGACAACTCGTGCCGTACACACAAAATATATAAAAAAAAATTGTCAAAGTATGCAACAAATTATGGAATATAGTTGAAACGAATATCCGCCACAGAAATAATATCAAAAGAAAAAATAAATCTAGAAGTCTGTACAATAATCGTTTATCATAAAGATCTACAAGGTAGCAAACATAGAAAAATTAGCAGACAATTATTGTACTATACAGTGATACATAAGAAACAATAACCTTAACATCTGTGACAAAATATAACTCGGCACCAGAAAACAATAAGACATCTATTCTTTACATACAGACAATCACTGCATCTTAAATTGACTTCAAGATTGTCTTAAAACTATCTGGACTTTGTTAACAAAGGCATTTTCTTTGTTACACACCTACAATCATGCTGTCTTTGACTGACTGAGTAACTCAGTGACTGAGTCACTGATTGAGTGACTGATTAACAGACTGAGTCACTAATTCACCGAGTCACTGAGTGAGTGACTGAGTCACTGACTGACTGAGTGACTGATTAACAGACTGAGTCACTAAATCACTGAGTCATTGACTGACTGAGTCACTGACTGAGTGACTGAGTCACTGACTGACTGAGTCACCGACTGATTGAGTCACTGACTGATTGAGTCACTGACTGACTGAGTGACTGCCCGACTGACTAATAGACTGAGTCACTGACTGACTCACTGAGTCATTGACTGACCGAGTCACTGACTGACTGAACAACTGACAAGAGAGTGACTGACTGAGTCACCGACTGACTGATTGACTGACTCCCCCCCCCCAGTCAGTGACTGACTAACTCCCGGAGTCAGTGATGACTGACAAGCAAGAGAGTTATCGACTGACTGATGGGCAAACAAGAGAGTGACTAACTGATTGACTGATTGACTTGGACATTAAGGTCCAGCTTGACTAGGGAAGTCTAGTCCTTTTTCTTGGTCTCATTTCTATGAGCAATGATGTGCGCCCACCAATCCAGACTTGTCTTCCAACTGTTCTTGAGTGCCTCCGTGAATTTCCCTTTGAAATGCTTGAGTGCTTCCTCATCGCTACGATCCAGGACCAAGGTGTCCCGGAGATACTTGATGGTCTCATCTGAGAGCTCGGGGATACCGCTTGAAAGCATCATAGCAAAGAGATTGATGAGGAGGTTGCCTTGTTGACGAAGAATCATGAAGGCCTGCTCACAGCACTTGCGGAAACTTCCAAACAAAACAAAGGAAAATATTAAGTTAACCATGAAAATATCCTACAACCCAATAAACCACAAAGACTAACTGGATAGTTGCATACATCATAATTATTATAAACAAAGAAATTGACTGGAGTTGGGTTTGAATCAGTCACCTCCGCCTGCCACATTGCCGCTCAGGTGCTCTACCAACTGAGCTATCAAGCCCTATGCCGGCGGTTCCCCATTTATGGCAATGTCTTTACATCTGTTCAAGGGGCACTAGTAAAAAGCCATCAGCCTATACATGCCACATTGCCTGAAGTTACTGGCAACATTAGCAATGCTGCAAACTAGGGAAATAGCAAACAGGATCACTCAGAGAGGATACAGCCTTTACGCATGTAAATATCTCTGTTGGATGGTGAAGTCAAGGTCGGATCCAGAACACAATTTTTTTGGGGAAGCCAAAATTTGTTTGGTCCCCAAAAAGTTGGTCCAAAAGATATATAAGCAAAGATATACTCACGTCTCAAACTCTGTGGTTGTATTGCTCCCCTTTCCACGTGTGATGACATGGACAAAGTCATGGACCAAAACAAATGGCACACGCTCTCGTTTGAATCCAAACTTTCGCTTGTAGTTGCCCAAGAAGTGACCAAAGTCAATGTGAAAGAGCTGTGAAAATTCATTAAAACAAAATCAGAATTCTGCACACACTTTTGTTGTTTCATTTTGCAGTCGGTAATGGACTCACTGGAGCCATTCTGTTTTCAACTTAATTTTAATTTCTAAATGATGTTTCATACCAGGAAACCCAAAAAGAACTATGTAGAATGTGCATTATTTGCTGATTTTTATTTTGCAATCTCCTTTCAAATAAACAAATATAATTTCAAAGACAAAATTTCATTTGGAATTTTAAGTGCAGCCTACCTGGCCAGTTTTCTTGACCATGATGTTATCGTTATGTCTGTCTCCAATCCCCAGCACGTAGGTTGCAACACAGTAACCAGCACACGACAGAGTGAAATCTTCAATGGCACGATTGAACCTAACACATCCAAGAATTGATATTATCATTATGACCATTTAGTGGGAGTAGCATTTAAAAAAGTAAACAAATTAATTAAAGATAATTAATAAATACCTTGGAGAGTTGATGGTTTCTGATTGGTCGAGACTCGATCACGTGGCCGGGCATTAACGGTGATAATGGACCGGCTTCAAAGATCAAGCGAATAAATGGCCCCTGAACCAGCATTGATCAAGCCCCGTTCAGCCCCATGCAAGCCAATGATTGGTCAAAATATAGTAACAGTCCTGCGGTAGCTTGTAACAATAGAGCACTGCACATGCGCTCAACCCCCATCGCATGAGACTGACGCGCGCATACGCAACACAGTTGCTAGGGATGCGTGCGTGCGCGCGCAAGGAAGTTTTGAAACGACATCGTACAGCTAGCAGTGCAGTATATACTGAGGATGTTTACGACGAAAGCGTAGATCTACGATTTATTTTCTTTGAACACTTCACCCACCGACATATTTACCTTTCCTAAACCAAGCATCTTTGTAATTCCGGACACAAGGAATGTGTAAACGAGATTTCAGCTTCCTCCATCAGGTAAAGATATGAAAACATTGTTGTAATTTGTTTCGCTACGGCAGCAGTTTCTGTTGAGTTTACGTCGTTATAGCTGTTAAGCTAAAATATGGCCCATGAACATGAACACAAAAAAGTCTGGAAATATCGCCAAAAGAAAGTCACAAAATTGGAGCATTTTAACTGTTTATTTCGTTAAAAAGATATTTATTAATGGGAATAACAGTGTGAGGATCCGGTCTTCACTGCGTGATAATGACCGGGTGTGGGGGTGACCGCTGTTAATGTCACCCCCACACCCGGTCATTATCACGCAGTGAAGACCGGCTCCTCACACTGTTATTCCCTAATATTCATTTTGTTATGTCATCACATGTCCATCATAACTCCATCACAAGTCCTTCAGTCTCAAGTCATGTCACCAGCTATTCAAATGAACTGTGATAAAAGCATTCCTATGCTAAGCCTAGTTTCCATATCCACGTTAAGCTTTAAAGAACCAGGTCGTCTGCGAGATAGGTTGCATCTGTCTGGGTTGTCAGTGACATTTGCGGATAAACTGTTTCCATTCTGTCTGCGTTGCAGTTAGGGTCTTGTTTGCGTTGCTCTCTGCGTTTCTTACGTCGATATGGAACTAGGCCTTATTGTTCATCCTCTTTTACTTCTGACCTGAGGTTTTTAAAGGAAATGCGAGTTATTTGTGACTGGACTTGTGATGGACTCGGCTATAACAGTACTACTGGGCTACCAGCCTTGACTCCATGGGCACGTGCGCGTTCCTTCACTAACCCCTGGCAGTGAGGAATACCTAGACGACGCTGACCGGCTATTCAGAGCATACTGTGCACGTATTTGGAAGACTGCACGCCCTATATGCAAGTCACGTCATGTGCGACCATTTTTTCAAAACTGCGCAATGACCGAGCGATATGGATTCTGGATGCACCTTTTTTTTCCCCTCAAAAATATCTGTTTCTTGTTTTGTAAAGGGACGACAGAGGTACGTACATTTAATATAAATCCTTGCTAAATAACGCGTCAACGAAATCTCATGTTTGAAAGGATTGATTCTACCCACCCCCCCCCAAAAAAACACTCAACATTTTAAGCACTGCGCCGCATATTAGATACATCGACTACAGTCCTAATTTAAATGTACCACTATTTGACACATTTAAACTACACAATTCCAGGGGTTAAGATAGTGCAAGGCATGGTGGTAAACAAAATGGCGCAGCAAGATTGTACCCATGGAAACGAGGTTGCTGGGCTACTTACTGAACATCCGTAGGATTGTGTTTCCTCAGCCAGTTGAAGAGCGCCGCCTTGCGGAATGTAGCACCTAACTTCCCCCCTCCATCACTCTGTTGGATCGTAGCGATGGTCTCTGCCTCCGTGACAATCTGGATCATTCCAATCTTGTTGCCAGTTGCTAAGGTTTTGTAGGGAATCAACCTAAAAAAGCAGCATGAAGAAAATATGTGACTTTTTATCACACAATGATTCTTCAAGTCAGATTTTTTAAGAATTGAGATGGATTCTGCAGTTACGAAAATATAGACCACTAACTTACTTGAAGTAGTGAAACTGACTCTTGAAAAAATGGCATTTAAAAATCTTGCAGTTGTGTTGCAGTGAACACATAGTCAAACGGGATGAAATAGCTTTTAAAGATGTTCGACAGAAAAAAAAAATTGGAGAAAGCTAGCACAGGACTTGATTCACCTGAAAACAAAAATCAACCACCCCTTCAAATATTGGCTTTGTCCCACTTTTCCTGCAAAATGGCAATTGCCAACTTTAAGCTAATTTCGTGGTGACAGGTCACATTATGCAACAAGTCTTGTAAATATGAGATCTACCACAAGTCGCCGGATAAAATCTCAAATCACTGAAAGTTTGGTTACAGTTCTTGACACTTTTCTTCCTCAGTAATCAAAGTTGGTCGTAAAACTTATGCAGGCAATTTTGAAGGAATACAACAAAGAACGATTACATGATGTGTACGGAGTAACAAAGACCAGTTCCGGGTTTGATGCAGTTGCTGCTATTGGAAGAGACTTTTGAGACTTTAGCATTTCGAAAAAAGGGGTGATACACAAAACTTTTTACATGTACAATTCAAATATGCTATCTGAAATGACAAAAAAAAGAAGATAATCCTGAAATCCTGTAATGACAATAAGGCAAGGAAACAGACCTCAGATCTAATCCTTCTTCCTGCCAGATGTTATCCATGATCTGCATCACTTGTAATGTCAACATGTCCTGACGTAAATCTAAAGAAAAACAAATAGATGATCAGGGTAAGGTAACATATCTACAAGAAATAGGAATAAATCAAAATGGCACCACCAAACAACTAAATGATCAATCACATCATTCCTAACTGCCAAAGTCTGAGTGTTATTAAAAAGATTTAATATTGACATGGTATCATAGAAAAGACAATGCTTCAAATCATGGAAAGTTTATTTGAAAATGATCACATATATTTCAGTCCATATTTGATGAGTTGCAAGTTATTTTGTTCTCTCATGAAACACATACTTTGACAAACTGTGGGACTACTGATACATTATAAATATTCAATAAGACGGTGATTAGCTGTGATTAAGTTGATGACATACCATCACCGTTCTTAAACATGAGAAAGATGTTGTCTCCGATAGGATCCTCGTTTTCAAAGACCAGCCACAACGGACGCATCTTGGAAGACATGAATTTACACTTCTCAAGCCTAACAAAAAAAAACAGAGGAAAAGTAATAACTGTAAAGCACTTAGAAACTTGTGTATAAAGCCCTGTAAACAAGCAGCACATTATTACTAGCATGACATATACTGCAGGGAAAATCTTACCCAAAGTTGCAAGGAGCACAATGTGATTATAGCCATCACGGGAAGATATCTGATTTTTTTGAATTTCTTTAGCGGTTTTGAAACCATTGACATGTGTATTTTATGTGTAAAATATAGAGTGTTGAGGCAGTTGGGGGAAGCGAGGGGTAACAGGCAGGGCGGACTTTGGGGCATTAAAGCGACTACTAGGGATGTGCATCGGAACCGAGTACCCGACCGCTGATGTCAGGAACCGGTTCCAGATTAAGCGATCGGGTACCCCTAACCAGTTACTTATCACACAATGAACAAAAAAGCTTTGAATGCCATTTGTGGGAATTTTCAAAATGAAAACCAGGCTACATTGAAAATCAAAACAGATTTCATATGTATGTGCATTTTAACGTGCAAAAAATGACGCCTGTGAAAGTTGTATGGTACATGGTACATGGACGCCGGGTACATGCATGGTGTACATACAGTGGTCCGGAACATTATTGTTGGAAACACGCGTATACACAGGACTGCATTCACGTATGCGTAAGCTGTGATGGATGGCAAAAACTGTGAGAAAAAACACAGAGCCAACGCCCAGTACTGGGTGGGCACGATTACACAGCTGCCAACTTTTCAAAATCCCAATTAGTAATCAACCCGCGCGGTCATTATCAACTGCTCGTATTATCAAAAGCTTTACCAACATCGAGTACAGGTACATGGTTTACATGTACACATACATGTGCATACTCTTCTTGTTGTGGATAATAATGTATTGTGGGCAAAAAGATAATAAAATGAAAAAAAATAATAATTAATTTAAAAAAAATGTAATAATTTTTTTTTTTTTTTTAATTTTTTTTGTTTCTGTTTTTGTTTTTGTGAATTCAAATAAATAATAAATATAATAACGTGTGCGCATTTTTTTTTTTTTTTGCATGCTACTAGATGTGAGTTTCAGTTTAGTATCATGTTTTTACACACAATGAATAGGGAACAATATGCAATAAAAAAATATCCCATAACACATACCGCAAAAGCGATATTATTCCAACCATACCCGTATTAATTTCCATGATTAAAAACTCGCACTGATGGGATCTCTCCCAGCAAGCAGCCAAACAAATGTGCTCACGATCGTCATTGAAAAGAACTCACACATACACCACACACACATCACACAGATGCTGCTGGTCCTCAAGTACTCCACTGGCACTGCAGACCTAATTGCTTATTAGACTTTTCACAAGTCCATCCATTATCTCAACATTTCGCCAGAGTTTTTGTCAAAAAGATACTTTACAAAAATTTTTTTTTTGCTAGGTAGAAAATGGGAAATTCAATGTTTTTTAAATCAAATTTTAATTTTTAATTTAACAACAAACACGTAATAATTACAAAATGACCACTGTACGTGGCACAGGTAATGACCATTATGCCATATGATGAAGAATTTGCAGTTATTTGACATGAAAATAAACCTATTGTCTAGTTTACAACACACGATGTGGTGGTTAACCTTACACTACCCTACTGCATTGGTGACCAATCACAGGGAGAGTTTGGTTTGATCTTGTGTTCATACCTGAGGCACTTGAGCTTGTAGGACGGCGACAGCGGCGAGACAAAGTTGGACAGCGCTTCATGATAGGACTCCTGCTTCAAGATGTCTCTCATTATGGTCTGCAGTTCAAGGCTTGATTGCTTAGTGGCGTTTTTGCTTTTAATCAACTCATTGACTGACTTCATCTTGTTCAGAGATTCCACCTGCAAATCGTACAAAGTACATCACTATCAAAGTGGCAGTGGACCTGTTCTACCTGGGAAATCACATGACTCCTACATGGGCAGGTGTTCCCGTGCAGACAGGTTTGCCAATGCACATGTGCGCAACTGCGGCACATACAGCCCAATGAAAAGGCTTCTGTTATGAATGGCTCCATTTCATGTTTTGAAATGCCTCTTACAACTCTTCAAAATGTTCATCTTTAAAAGTGACTTATTCTGTAACCACCAGAATACAAGACATAATTATACCAAACTGATATGACACATTAAATGATGTGACTTTGCTTCCTACCTGTCGGATGAGTGATGCCATATGGGCGATACTACCCCGACAGTACGCCTCCAACATCAACCCAAAACGTGTCGATACAGCCGGCTGATGCATCTCAGCTCTACAACAAATTCAAATGGAAACTCCATTAGAGATATTCAAGAGGACATTCACGTATTGCAGATGTGACTCAGTAATCACAGCAATTACTGACAAAGTGTTATAGGCTATGGCTTTTGGAAAGGAAATTATAACAAAAACGACCAATCATGGGATTTGTACCTACATGTAGATGCCTGTATGAATGTCTCACCTGAGATGCCAAAACAGGAAGTGTCCTATTCTCTGATTGGCCAGTGCTCTCCTGAGTAAGAACTGTCCCAGTTCACAGTCCAGATGTGTTTCATACTTGAGAGCTTGGACAAGTTGTAGTAGGTACTGAGAAAGTTGAGAATCACTGACAGAAGAACATGCAAAAACCAAACAGAAATGGTCATGTTTTACAATTCACCACCATAACAATTCACCAGCTCTATGAAATGTTGCTTTGTCATTTAGTCAGTGCACAGTGCTGGCAAGACTAATTAATGAACAAAATACATGTATATGCCTCTAAAGACAATAGACTGATCCTCCCAAGTCCCGCCCACTCCGCACGTAGTTACCAACAAATGTACCTCACTTAATGCAACACTGCATGTTCAAGATGCGTTGGTTATGTGATATGTGTATGTGTATCAAAACAATTGGGGGGTGGGGAAGGGGCTCGACACCATTTGACACTTGGGGGCGCTGTTCAAAACCATTCATCCACATATTTATGTACATATAGCTGCATTTTAGGGCCACTCCCGAGGGTAGTACACTCACAGATGGGGCATTCTATACATTTGAGGTCCTCTCTTTCCTGTCCCTGTTACATCTGACATTTATGACTTTAGAATTCAGGATGCACTCCTTATGCAGTCATCCTCCAAGAGTGATTATGAATAGCAAACTACCTATCCAACAAATACAAAATAATTTGAAGTCATTCTTGGATGACAAATTATAAAGCTCAGAGGTAACAGGGAAGGGCAAAATGTCACACTTTGGTCCCTCAATTCATAGCATGACCCAGATGTGATTGGTGAAGACATCATGTGGCAGGGGGCTCAATAGTTGATCTATTCTGAATTTTGTCCAACTTACACCAAGTTGTTGAGACATTCCACTGCAAATTTGCGGACAGAGAGATCCGGGTAGCGGTAATCCAGGAGTTCCATGGCTTCCTCTGGCTTCAATTCTGGCCAAATCTGAAGAAGTGCTTGCATCTTGAAAGTAAGCAACGTTACACAAGTCAGCCTCATTTGCATGAGCAACTGAGAGAACACAAACACACAAGTGTGTAAACACTTTCAATCGTGGGCCCCTACTGTCCCTCTTTTGTTTGTAACTTTTTAGGAAGACCTCTTATATGTTTTGTACACGATCGTCAATTGTGGACCTTTGGGAATTGTGGACCCTTTTGTCCTCTGTTGCTCAACGTCCCCTATTGAATGCAAAAACAAACTCACATACAACCACCCGTACAAGCATTACATACACTGTGTGGATTATTGATCAGATTTTCCCCCAAACTACTTTACTTTGACCGTTGTTTGATAGACTAAAATAACATGAAAAAAGTCAAAAGCTATTTTTTCTTTTCAAGCATAACATGTAGCAGATGACAAATACAGCTTATAGCAAAGCTTTACTAAAGAAGAGTCCTTCCATTAAACAATTCAAACCTAGACTTTCCCTGGACTCCGGTGATTGCCATTACAAGGCTTTCAATGCTGGCGTATATGCCGCAGTCCTTAAAATGAAGTGTATTTGAAATTGGAAAGCCTAATGACACTGAGAGTGTAGAGTGTTTGCGTACCAATCATGCATGAGCATGATGCCACTTCACTTATAGCAAAGTTTGGGTGACTAAAGCTGCGTTAGTATTATTTTACATAGCAGTGGCTGTCCGCACGGGACTTTTCAGTGATGACGTAATTCTTCCGCAACCCAATTGGCTCTGTATACAGCTAACCGCTGCAGACGGTAAAACTATCAATCAACAGACCACACTTGACAAGTTTACCAGCTGTCTGCACTGGACTTAATTTGGTTAAGTTGACATTAGTCTCTGTTAAACTGACAACAGTAACTGTTAGTTTAACCAAACTATCAAGTCCAATGCAAACATGGCTATGGTCTTTACCTGAGCTACACAATCCTTATCGGACCAGCGGACACATGTAAGTAGTCGTGGTAAGGAATGCGGGATGTGATCTCGACAATCTTGTCTTGCATTCCATAGATCATTGTTTTCTTGTTCGCTCAGAGGTTCTAGTGGTTCCTTCTCAACCATGGTTCGTAGTTCCTCCAGCTTCTGGTCCTAGGATAATGGAATAAAGTACTTTTAGTCAGTACTTTTAGCCAGAAACAAACCATGTTTCATTTGTTTTATTATACCACTTCTATACATCACCAACATTTACGCATCAGTTTTCTCAGCAAAACGTTGTCATACATGCGCCTCCATCTTTTCATGTACCTTGGACGGTGTTTGTGCATGAGCACTAGCCCTATGTGTCTGTTCCATGATTGCTTATATAACTTGATTGGTAACCTGTGCGATAGTCTACTACGCAAGTGGGCTGACATGTGATAGTGAAGGGACCAGTGAGAAATCAGCTCTACATCCCGAATATGTATGAGGTCTATAAAATACTTGTGTGGTATGCTTGGTAATAATACGAAACCAGCCAATACATCATGCTATGTGCATTGTATGTGACTGGCTCCCGGTGGATTTTTGCTTAGGACATCAATTTTCAAAACACTATTTTCTGTTTAGGTCTATTACGTTGGCAACCGATGACCAGTGAGGACTCATTGACATGTTGAAAGGGTCAAAAAATAAAAATTTAGAGTCCAAAACGTGACATTTTTTTCTGTCCCCCTTTGTTACCTTAGTACTTTGTAATTTGCCATTCCAGTATCATTAAGAATGACTTCAATGTTTTTTTATTTGTTGCGTAGGTAGTTTACTATTCAAAATCACTCTTGGAGGATGACTGCATTAAGCAGTGCATCAGAATTATAAAATCAGGGACAGGAAAAAAACGGACCCCAAATTTATAAAATGACCCGTGTCATTATCACAGGGCATTACTAAAAACCAATTGGTAGATATTTTAGTAAAAGCCATCAAAAGTTCACTGTCCCGAGTATAAAGGAGATGTTGACAACTAAAAATGAATGCTGAAAATAACCTTGAATGTACCATTGTGATTGGCTACTCTATAATGTTGCCTCATGATCTACGCATGTTGGGTTTTGCATCATGCCAATTAAGACGATACCATCTATTAATGTCTGTCACGTGAATTCCACTTTGCAAATAGTAACCATCACATTCATGAATGCACATGACTCAAAATTCCTTATTGAAAATGATTCAAAATGCCTTATTGGAAAATATCCTGATTGAAAACCACACTTGAGTAGAAACCTTGACATCTACTTACATTTATAGACACGTGAGATAGATATGTTTCCTCTGTTACTTACATTTATAGACACGTGAGATAGATATGTTTCCTCTGTTACTTACATTTATAGACACGTGAGATAGATATGTTTCCTCTGTTACTTACATTTATAGACACGTGAGACAGATATGTTTCCTCTGTTACTTACATTTATAGACACGTGAGATAGATATGTTTCCTCTGTTACTTACATTTATAGACACGTGAGATAGATATGTTTCCTCTGTTGCTGCGATGGTTGCTGCTCTTTCTATCACAGTATCAAATGGTGGATAGGACACTGTGCCTTTGTGTGCTGCCCTGTAAGAATGGAATGACACCTCAATGCTCGTAGCATCGTCATGGTCCGGATTGGAACCAACGCACCCCAAGGGATTCAAGTCAAAGTCCTCAGATGCTGGCCACATGTAGAACTTCACCTTACCAGTCTGTAGATTGTGCTGATAGTTGAAGAAGGTTGTGTTGACCCAAGCTAAGGGAATCGATTCCTGAGTGTACAATGAAAACACAAACAAAATGCTGGCTTCAAGCTGTTTCGGTTTTATAAAAATCAATCATCACAAAGCTAAAGCCACTCCAGATTAAGGACTCCAAATCAAAATATGGAGGCAAAGCAAGTAGGGATAAAGGCGTTGCCCTAACAATTGAAATGGGGGCGGGGTGACAACAAAAATAGCCCAAAGACGCCTCCATACTGAAATATGTTTCTGGCTGCCCAGCTGCAGACAATCAAGGGGGGGGGGGGACTGTCACAAGACGTGTTAAAATTATTCCTTATATTTCCCGAGTTAAATCATCAATAGTCTAAATTTGTACTGCCGTAAAGTGTTATGTAACTTTGGAGATTGATGCTAGGTGCATCAATCTTAATTCCTTTACCTTTTGTTGCATACCAATTCCGGGCTTGCACCCATGTGGGGCTCAGCCGTGGTGCAAGCTCCAATAAGTTTGTATTAAGAACTGGGTTAATCGGGTACTGGCATTCTGGGGAGTGGTTTAAAACCCTCGCCCATGTGTTTTTGAATCGAGTTTTGTGGTGCAGGAGCCGGAGTGGGTGTTTCTCGCTGGGCTGGGTGTTTGCTTAGTCGATGGGTGTGGACCTTCAGGGCTGAGGCTGTCGAGTTGGGAGCCGCCGAAGGCTGCATGTCGGGCAGACTTCCTTGTGCCCTCTTTGAAGGGGAGTTTTTGAAAAATCCCGCTAATGGGCAATTGAGGCCCATTGTGTTTAGTACTGCATTGCAATCTCCCGGGAGAATTTGGGTTTATTTTTTCTCGTCATAAAAAATTAACTTTGTGATTGATAAATCCTGTGTTGAGTCCTCTGTTCTTTTGATTTATTCCTTGATTTCTGGTCCGAGTAGAGCAGCGCAAGGGTCCGTTCTGCGACAGAGACACGACAAACTGTCGAATAAGCCTGCGTTCAATGGAGCAATGTTTTGATTTGTCTCAATTAAGGCATGCAGGGAGTTGAGGCAGACATGTACATGTACACGTTGCTTACCCTTTTGATGTTTTTGTTGGCTTTACTCCCCTTTCCTGAGGGCTTCCCCTTCTGTTTGTTGCTACAGATGAGAATGCATAGTCGAGCCATTCGAGGTAAGTTACAGACTTCGATGTCGGCACAGAACTCCTCATTCCAGACCGGATCTGGCCCCTCTATATCCTTGGACAGGAAATTTTGACAGAGTTTTTCCCCTCCGTGGTACACGCCTGCGCGTACTTGTAGCTGAAAAGAAAAGTTGGGAAATGTCCCAGGTTTTAAGTCATTAAGTATTAGGTATTCAGCAGTACTTTCTCATAATTTGCAATGAAGAAAAACCTGCTGGGATAAAAACATCAGGCTGTTGAACTTTTTGATTTATACACATTTCAGGTCAATCAAGTCAGTAAGCAGTTTGCACCAGTTTAGTTCATGTTTCAAATTGGTTACAAAACAAAGAACAGCACTTAAAGGAAAAGTCAAAGGGATTACTAAGAAAATGTGTATTACTAACCCAAGCTTTGTCTACGATGTTGACATTAAGCGCTCCATGGAATGTGACTTTAAATCTTTCCTGAATATCCCAGCTTAGCGTCTTTCCTTTCTTTGGAGGGATGGACGGTGATTCGTCTTCTTTTTGTAAGAGAGCTGTCAGCATTGGATTGACAAACAGTTCGTCCACTTTCATGTCAAATTTCTTTAGTAGCAGGAGCTCTGGTCTACTATCTGTGCTTATGCAATTCCTGATGTACTGTGGAATAAAAAGATACACGTTTATTTTCAGGAAGAAGTGAAGTATAATAGAAAGACTGCAGACACCCTGCATGAAGAATACATGTAGATGACGCTAGAACTTTGTGTACAAATCAAAATGTGTGCAAGCACTTGTTTTATGACATGAAGTACACGCAATGGATTGGATTCTGAATGTGCATAAACTTATAGTATTTTCACATGAGTGCCAGGCACACAGCAGGAAAGACATTCAGGGGTTTTAAGAACTCTCTCTTTGTTACCGTAGGGAAAAGGGGGAGGGGGAGGGGGAGGGGGAGGTGGTGTTCAGGAGGGGGGGGGGTTATACCTGTGCATGGATACCATAGAGATATCAGCTATCCTTATTTTAAACATTGCACAATATAAGGTCAGGTCTGAATTTCTTGTCTAGAGCTATGTATTGTTGAGGTCCATGATGATTACAACTGCATTGGAGCATAGGAAAATGTGACGATAGACATGGACGTAGGTCTGGTCTTCCATTTCGGACACAACCTAAGACAATCCTCCCATGGCATGAGAGGATTCTTACCATGAACTGGCTGAGTGGGTAGTTGCCCATCAAGTAATCTTGCTTGCCTTTGACTTTGATCATGTACTGATCTTCCTCTTCGGCAGGTTGCCGCATCTTATTGACTGCTCGCTTGACGAGATCTGAGGGATACTCATAAGCATCGGCTGAAAGTACTGACTGCTGGTTAGCCTGAGAAAAAGAAGAAAAGAAAAAACAATCATCTGACTGCTGCAGACTGAGAAAATGTGAAAAACAAGGAAAACACTCAAAACTTAGAGATACTGTCTGTCGATAAGACTGGGGAAATGAACAACAGAAAAACTTTCCCCTGGCTTCTGATGATTAGACTGGAAAGTTAACAAATGAATACACTGACCTTAACCCTCCCAGCTTTTTTGGCTAGAAACCCTGCCAAACGCAGCAACATGCAACACTTGTCTAAGTGACACGCCTGCCAAACGCAGCAACATGCAACACTTGTCTAAGTGACAAGCCTGCCAAACGCAGCAACATGCAACACTTGTCTAAGTGACAAGCCTGCCAAACGCAGCAACATGCAACACTTGTCTAAGTGACAAGCCTGCCAAACGCAGCAACATGCAACACTTGTCTAAGTGACAAGCCTGCCAAACGCAGCAACATGCTACACTTGTCTAAGTGACAAGCCTGCCAAACGCAGCAACATGCAACACTTGTCTAAGTGACAAGCCTGCCAAACGCAGCAACATGCAACACTTGTCTAAGTGACAAGCCTGCCAAACGCAGCAACATGCAACACTTGTCTAAGTGACAAGCCTGCCAAACGCAGCAACATGCAACACTTGTCTAAGTGACAAGCCTGCCAAACGCAGCAACATGCAACACTTGTCTAAGTGACAAGCCTGCCAAACGCAGCAACATGCAACACTTGTCTAAGTGACAAGCCTGCCAAACGCAGCAACATGCAACACTTGTCTAAGTGACAAGCCTGCCAAACGCAGCAACATGCAACACTTGTCTAAGTGACAAGCCTGCCAAACGCAGCAACATGCAACACTTGTCTAAGTGACAAGCCTGCCAAACGCAGCAACATGCAACACTTGTCTAAGTGACAAGCCTGCCAAACGCAGCAACATGCAACACTTGTCTAAGTGACAAGCCTGCCAAACGCAGCAACATGCAACACTTGTCTAAGTGACAAGCCTGCCAAACGCAGCAACATGCAACACTTGTCTAAGTGACAAGCCTGCCAAGTGCAGCAAGATCCATCAGTCCAAAAAATGTCAAGGCCAAACTGCCTCAACTCAGATTCTGTGGTCACCGAATGCAGCAGGATACAACTGTGACATTGTTCTATAGCTCTCATTGTCTCAGAAGTGGCCGGTTTATGTGCTGGTAACATTTGCCATCAAAGTGCACCAGACTTTTCCACCTGATGCACTATGCAGGGTTAGGGTTAAAGACTATGGGATACTGACTATACCGAGTAGAACTCAAAAATTGAGAGGAAAAAAGCAGAGCACCCAAAACTGAAGAATTCTAGTTCCACAGGAAATGAAACAAAGGAAATTATTCAGGACTCAAAACAAAATTCAGACGATAACTACAATCCTCACCTTGCTTGTACAGAAGATGATAGTGGCCAAGAACATGTTGTTGTTGGCCTTCAAGATTCTCTTGATATTATCCGGAATCTCAATGGATGCACCAACTTGGGGAGGAAACAGATACAACGCTTTCTTTTCCCATTCCCATGATGCTCGGTCTCGTTGAATCTCCATGCATATGCGACGGTTATTGCGACGGAAGTCTTCTACCTCCGGGTTCTTCAACCCGTCCAACTCGTGTAAGCCTGAAATTAACATCAAAAAGTCAACAAAATGTTCCATGTGAAAAGATGAAGTGGAGTTTGCTGGTTATGAGCTTCATGATCAAGAATCCCTCCATAGTGAAGGTTTTAAACAATGTGATGTTGACTCATGAATATGCAGGAGGTGTAGTGGTCATGTGATGTGAACTATCAGCAAACTGTTCTAGTCTGCACTATGTACATGTACGTATTGGATCCACATGTTCCCCCTCAACGCAAGATGGAAAGAGTTTGGGGAGACCACTGGGACACACTGCATCGCCTGACATGCATGCAAAGACAGCACGGGTTAGAATTCGCTTCGTGCTAAACATGCCCGTACCAGTACGCGGATGTGAGGTGTTCCGTTCAATGGGCTCTCAAAGGGGGTCAAAAAGCACCCTCTGTCGTTCGCACACACAGCCCATACACGTACCTACATGTACTGTAATTATTGTACGTTGTATAATGGCATGTCCGTTTACCTGTTTACAACCTGTTTGCAATGGATTAAGTAAAAAAATAATTCTGCAAATGTCTTACTCTTGCCAATCAGCAGACCAATCTTGGAGTTTAAGACTTTATCTTCGACGTCACTAGCCTTACGGACGACACGAAGCATTGGCCAGAAAGGTTTGATGTCACAGAGGCGGCGGTTGCCGTCCAATAATTCTTCCTGTTCAGCACTTTGGTTTATGCACTGGAAGATGTAAAAGTTGAGGTCTAGGAGAGCTTTGTAGAGAGGGTATGTCTTGGCCCTCATCCAGAGATCCTGAAAACAAGGAATGACAGAATCATAAGCTAAATGGTCAATGGAGATGTAGTTGATGTCAAATCACAAGCAAAGGCCCTTTCACTTTATCCAACATCTTTTAGTTGGACCCAAGTTGAATCTGGAGATTTCATGAACCATTTTCTTTCAAGTGAGAAACCATCACAGCTTCTACATGTTCATGCCCACAGTTACCGAGCTAGTGGTACAAATGTTTATTAACTGGCACTGCCACGTTAAGCACTATTGACTGTGGTCAGTAGTTCATTTGAATAGTATGTGGAACTGAAGCACTCGTAGGAACTTAACTACAGTTCATGGGCCCAATTTCATGGTGCTGCTGAACAGTTAGCAGAACAGGCATGCTAACTACCGTACATGTACAGCAGAAAATTGTGCTATTAAGCACTCCCGGTATTTCATGTTGTGGATGTGCTAACGGTTGCGTGTACATGGAGATTTCTACTGTTACATCGCCTATTTAAGCAACTTTTGCCTCTGAGGTAAGCGCGTCTTTTGTGAGCTTACTGCTTATGGTCTCCATGAAATTGAGGCTCTGTTAGCAAAAACCATGTGCTTAGCAGAGACATACATGTACATGTACACATGTAAGTTGGGCCCTGGGTGTCATACACGTACAACAGAATTATTTGGCATTCAAGATGAAATATCCATGATAGGTTGGGTAGTTAGTAAGTAAAACATTGGTAAATAGATGTTCAGATAGCTTTGGTTTAGATTGTCATCTCTTTTTACTTCCTCTATCTAATACAGCACACAGCAGCCACATACAATGTACGTGAACCGGTATGTTTAAATTTCCTCTAGTTTACACTGTACATATTTCTACAATGTTATACTGCATATGAAATTGGTTGCAAGCCAGTCTTACCAGTTTCATTTTCATTTCTAAATATATCTTTCTCTCTGATTCCCAAAATGAAAAAGCTTTATTAGAAAAAACAGATTGATATTTAAGTAAGATTTGAGGCTTTGCATGGTGGAGATACTAAATAATGAAAGGTTTGCGGAAACACCATGTGCGAATAATTTCTCAACTAAGAGAATGGTTCTGAAAAGAACCAGAGGTATAAACTCGACGTTCCGGTCAGTATGTTCTGACCGTCTTCAGGAGAGTGCCTAAACTCTAAGAAAGAGAGTTTAGGCACTCTCCTTTCTTAGAGTTTAGGCACTCTCCTAAAGACGGTCAGAGCATACTGACCGGAACGTCGAGTTTATACCTCTGGTTCTTTTCAGAACCATTCTCTTAGTTGAGATTGATATTTACTCTTTTGATGGATGTGATGGTTGCATCCCGTTTGCATATCAGCGGTATAACGATGGAGTTTGGTAAGAAACACGTGATCTCAATATCGGTAGTCTCCTCCTCCTCCTCCCCCCACAGGTTGTACACAGAGGGAGCCATCTTGGAAGCAGTCGCTACGGTAACGTGTAAAGCGGTGTCAAAGGGGCATCTGCGAGTGTTTCTTGTGAAGTGGTCAAATCTGTGGTGTGAAATAAGGAATGGTTTTAACGAAAATTGGCAAAACCTTTGGAAAAAAGGTAAACAAATATTTGAAGTTACAACAGAACTACGTACCAACTGTACATTCCATGAAACAAAATCTGAGGAATAACATATCATGTACACTCCCAGTCCCATACAGCCACATTATGAGATTCACATGGAGAACACGATTTGTTTTGATCCTAACTCAGCATGCTCAGCATCTGAATCATCTCAATTTTGTTTGTAATTAAAATGTGCAGGCAAGCATTGCAGATGGTTCAGATAGATTCCTATCAACAACAAGACCCTCGTCACGTTGGCAGAAAATCCTGTATCATGTCCAGGGTTCTAGGTTTCAAGCAGACATCCTGAACAACAAATATATACTGGTCATACTTCAAAGAAATTACAAGTCCACCTCCATTGTGTTGGCATGTAATCAACATCCTGTTCATAACATGTTTACGTGTGACATACGCTGTACATGGGGATATTTATGACCAAAACATGTGTGTTAGACATTATATTTGAGCCTCACCAGTGCTTCATGCTTGGTTGGCAGTGCAGAGCACTGTTTCTATCATATCATTAAAGCCAGTTTGTTTACTTGTTAAGGGACAGATGTCCAACAGACTTCAATTTGTCATCAAGTAGGAATTAATACATACATGTACTAGTGCATGTAGCTCCAGAAACAGGGCTGGGATTTATAACCAAAGGTTCTAGCCAGGAATTAATAAAGAAAGATTTCACAAAATTAACATAAGAATGACCACATTATTACTTTGGAATACGAGGTATAAACAGGTGTGTAAAAACTGTCCAAGTTCACGAGATGACCCTTAAGATACTGACCACATTAAATTGCACAATACAAAGTATATTGCACATTCAGTTACTTTTCTAAGAATCTATACACAACTTAGTTTTCTCTCTTCCATGTAATAATAATATTTTTTAAACAGGACTCTTCCACCTCTGATTTAATCAAACCTGTGTGATAGTGCTACACAAGGCAGGGACGTGGGAGGGGAAGCTTATGGTTGGAGGAAATATCTATGCTATATTATCATCCTCCCCCCCCCCAAAAAAAAATACCCCACAAACAAACAAACAAACAATATTTAAGAAGAAGATTCAAGTTTCCTGAATTGGTATCACGATTCAAACAAAGCAAGAAAAAACAAAATAGGAGAAAAAAAAAAAACATAATCAAGGCAAAGTTTACAACATTTGTAATTGCTTATGCAAAATTACACAATGTACATGATTGTACATACTAATGTACAATGTATGTACCGGTATGTACATGTAGCATGTGAATATAAAGTGTATTCCAACAATAAGTGCAACAAGTGCTTGCCCATTGCTTTGTATCTCTTCTCCAGACTCGGAGGAATTGTCAATTTCCTGTTTGTTTCAAGTCCCACATGTACCTACACGTATTTGTATGTACACAGTCACCGGTGAGGTATCGCTGATGGGAAAGAAAGATAACACAGGCAAAATAGTCAAGTGCAACAGTCAACAAACTACAGCTCTAGTGATTCATAATGTGCGTGTGTCTGTAATTCACCAAGTTCCATAACTCCTGGCATGAATATGTCAAGTGAGAGATGTTGTATCACTTTCTTTCTGTAGGTTATGTTACATGTACGTGTGTGCGTGTACAGGTACGAATGTTTACATTTTTGTAATGTTTTTAAATTTGTAATTTATAGACATATTAGGCCTATAGTTTTTACAATGAAAATTTCTTACAGATATAGTACAGTGTAGTTAAATGTCATAAAAATAATTTAACTTCCAATCAATCCTTAATACTTGTCCTGAATCCGCTTATTTACATGTGTTTTTGGGACTTTGTACGGTATACCGTACATTGTATGGAAGTGATTTAAAACAAATGAAGTGTCTTTGGTCGCAAAATACATATTTTCAATTTAAAATTAGTCTGAATATTGGACTAGATGTCTTAAAGATGCATTTCTTTCTATACTGAATAATCTCATGACTTAATAATTATAGAGACATACATACATCTACATGACATGTACCGGTACATGAAGATTACATTTACAGTGCAGTATTTACAGCGCACAAAATAACACATTTAGTTTCCTTGTACATGTTTATAAATGTATTAGATAGAAGTGATTTAATAAGAATGGTCAAAGAAAAATTGTGCTTCCATGAAATCTGAAATGGCGAGCCTTTTTGGCAAGCAAAACAATTCTGGTTCCTTTATACATGTATACATGTAGCTTACATCTATAGGATATATCGGTCATCAATGAGTTTTTAAATTTGTATATTGTATAATAATAATACCAGAGTCTTATACATGTACATGTACAAATGTATAGCGCACATATACCAACAATTAGGTACTCAAGGCGCTGGTAATTACATGTATGTCTATTTTGTTAAGACAGGTAAATGACGTTTATGAGAAATATGAGACCCATGATCTATTTAGCTTCTGTACAAATGCCTGGTGTGGCTATCGCGAACAACCTCATGGTTGTACTTTCAACTGGGACTCACCCAAACCTTGCCTGGGATAACTACTACACAGGTCCTTGAACATGTTGAAGAAAAAAATGATCCACGATGAAGATTTAGCCTACAATTGCAGTGAAAAAAGGAGGCATAACTGACAGCCGTGCGGCCATGATGATGCCCAGAGCTAGATTTGTGCACAAACAAACTGCAAAGCGCTGTCGATTACCATGCACACACAGCGAACCACCAGTCACACTTGCCAACTGCACGGCACGGTGCGGTATGGCGCTGAAGCGCCCGACAACTGTTTGATGCACTACTGCTGCACCAACTATGAGGCTTCACTCGCATCACGGCAGAGGTAGAACGGCAGCCGGAGTTGGCAAGTGTGACTGGGGGTTCAGTTTGTTTGTGCACAAATCTAGCTCTGGGCATCATCATGGCCGCACGGCTGTCGGTTATGCCTCCTTTTTTCACTGCAATTGTAGGCTAAATCTTCATCGTGGATCATTTTTTTTCTTCAAGGACCTGTGTAGTGGTTATGCCAGGCAAGGTTTGGGTGAGTCCCAGATGAAATTAGTATGTTACGGGGACAAAATTACACACTTTTGAATTTTTTTAGGACCTGCCAATGCTGCAGGTCCAAGTGAAAAACCTTCCTCCAGCCCTAAAAGACAACCCAATGATAAAATTTAGGGCTGGGTAACTCCAGCTAGTTTATGCCTATATTAAATTCAGCCTTTCCAAAATAAGCCAATTCGGAGTTTTGCCCGCGCATGTTTCAACTCACCGCAACCATGGTTTTACGTCACGTTATCCTACATGTAGTCCCACAATTCTTTGCGCGAGCGAAACTCCGAATTGGCTTATTCCTCAAAACATAGGCCTAATAAATCAGTTGGAAAAAATGTTGCAACCTGACGCCACTTTCATATATCTTCTTCATATATCATCTCTATGAAGGTCAGTCATTGCAAAAATGATGATATGACATGAATCTGGGACTGAGATTTGAGAAACATTTCCAATTTTGTTAGGAAATACTTAGAAAATTGTTTTGACTCTCCATACACTTTGTACACAACCACTGAACATGCTGAAGTGGCAT
The DNA here is from genome assembly GCA_029964075.1 of Patiria pectinifera. Classification (NCBI taxonomy): domain Eukaryota; kingdom Metazoa; phylum Echinodermata; class Asteroidea; order Valvatida; family Asterinidae; genus Patiria; species Patiria pectinifera. The sequence continues at coordinate 102,458 of CM057134.1, read as the reverse complement.
CAGGTTGCAACATTTTTTCCAATCAGTTTTAAATGAGAACATCATGCTTTAAAAAATATAATCTGTTTTAAATCTCCCACACCCTTCGCCTTTCCAACAAAACTCGAAAATTGGCAATGTATACTTCTATTTCTAAGTTCTTCTACTACAAATTTAGTTCTAGTGTGATGCGGCGTACATAATTACCGCGATCGTGTAGTGTAAGGCTCGGTTCCTATAATACAAGGGAACAAAATCCACTTTGAAATTAGACCAACCAAAGTAGTTGGCGACATTCTCAATAAACAGGTAGGTGTCATAGAGGGCAGGGTTTTGATTTTTTGAGGGAAATTCGGGGGTAAAATGACGATGACAGCGCGGCGACAACACGCAACCCGAAAGATGGCGATCACCGCGCGATGTACCGTGAGCAATACAATACAATATTTTATTTCATCACAATTAAAAGACTTTAAAAGTGAAATTCTTCTTCCCAATGTGCACATAAAAACAATATAGCATGCATGGCGCGCTGAATCGCAAGGCACAAACCGCTCAGGAAAATCCTGATTTCTACCCCAAGAAACTGTTCAAAATTGCAAAACGGGTGTCATTATTAGAATTGAGAAAAGTCTGCTTTTGATTTTTGGCAATAAAAAACCTTTTTGGTAATCCTTACTTTTGGGACACCTTTATTTTGTACGATTTCTGTTCAAAACTGACTTTTGCAGATGACTGTCCAGTACCAAAGTGACTTTTGCAGGTTAGAGCAGTCTTTTCACTTTAGATAAACTCATGTTAGTTGTAATTTTGAAAGCACTTTCAAAGAAAATGTGACTTTCCTACCTTCATCACCTTTTTTGGCAGTTCGCCATCTAGCCCCACTAGTGTGGCCGTCGGTATGCTGCGCTGAACCTCTGGCCACACACCGTGGTACCGCGTGCTACTGAGGAGGAAGTTTCCTAAAATCTGCGGTCCGTTTCTTACATTCTCGGTTTCTTACTTTCTTATGATTGTATTCTATGATGTCTCACCTATCACTTCTGGGATGCTTAGGTCTAATGATGTTCCATTTTCCGAGATAGTCTTCAATCTTTCTGGAGCCCATATCAATATGCACTCGTGAAACGTCTGGCGGTGATGGCAGCCATTTTGAATGTGACAAGAGATGACCTCAAGCTGTGACGTCGCGTTTATGCAAATTGCTTGTCGAGCGCGCGGCGCGAGGGCGTGAGTTGCAAATGCGACGGCTGTTTCCTGTGCCGTAGATCCTGAATAGAGATCAGTGCACGTGGCCCCCTGACGATAAATGCATGGTACAGGAAACAGCTGTCGCATTTGCAACTCGCGCCCTCGCGCCGCGCACTCGATAAGCAATTTGCATAAACGCGACATCACAGCTGGAGGTCATCTCTTGTCACATTCAAAATGGCTGCCATCACCACCAGACGTTTCACGAGTGCATATTGATATAGGCTCCAGAAAGATTGAAGAATATCTCGGAAAATGGAACATCATTAGACCTAAGCATCCCAGAAGTGATAGGTGAGACATCATAGAATACAACCATAAGAAAGTAAGAAACCGAGAATGTAAGAAACGGACCGCAGATTTTAGGAAACTTCCTCCTCAGTAGCATGCGGTACCACGGTGTGTGGCCAGAGGTTCAGCGCAGCATACCGACGGCCACACTAGTGGGGCTATTCGCCATCTTGCTTTTTAAATATATTTTCTGTTCGTCATTGCCGTCTTTTACCCCTCATAAATCAAAGCTCTGCCCTCTTTCTGCAGGGTATTCTGCAATTACTCCTTCTACAAAATTAAACCTGCTGATATTCAAGAGGTGTCATTGCCAAATGTTCAAAATCAAATGTGCCAAGTAATATCAGAACAATGCAGAATGTCTTTTTTGAGTGTCATTTAGTCACTATTTTGGTGAGTCTTTTAACCTTATATAGGAAAGGGGTTCTAAAGGTAAGGATTACCACATTTTGACTCTAATTTGAGCACAACAAAACAGGGGCCCTACACTTCACGATCGCCATAATTATAGACGCCTGGGCGGGGCAGCGCGTAAACATGTAAAGTCAGAATCGAAAGCAGCTCGAACTAAGTTGAAGTTGAATTTGCAGTCTGATGAAGACTGAAGTTGAACTTACCAGATTTTATGACGGCGAGTTCCAGTAAGCATCATGACCATTTCTTCATAATTCCAAAGAACAATCTCGAAAACTCCATCGCATCTTGCAAAAAAAACTAGCTTGGGGATCCGCACAAAACCAGGAACTACCATTCACTGGAAACAACCCGCCCACGACGACATCGAAACCACCGAACATGAAACAAGGAAGTGAACTAAATTTATGGAGATATCAGTCTGGTCCCTTGACACTTGCCGCGGACTGACTGCATGTCTTCATCGTAGCTTTGAAGAGCGATTGAAATGGACACCTGCAGTAAGTGCTCTCTTCCCAGGGGTGATACATGCAGTACTGAGTATTGCACACGGAATGCTCAACCTCGTTCAAATGCAAACTGTTGACGAAGGCGTCATTTTTGGCGGGTGATTTTGAGGGCGGACCCGTACCCCGTGTGACTTTTACAAGGCATTTTCGGAGTTGGCAAAACCCAAGATGAAGGACCGACTTTTTAAGACAAGAACAACAAAACGAGACAAAAATATAAAAAAAATAACATATATTAAAACATCTGTTAGGCCTTGTGAGCTTTGACGTGTGCCCCTCGTCACACGCCGGCTGGCACAGTACAGTCAGTTACAGTGAATGCATTTTTGATATTTTTGTCCAAAAAAATCATGTTAGGAAATGCTTACTTGGCCAATACCGACCGTTGCCCCTCCCCTCCAAAAGTTCATGGGGGGGGGGGGGGTTATGAGAAAGAACGACAAATGTTGTTCGGAAATAGTGTCAGAACTACCAAATTAATTTCGTGTTGGTCTTTTTTCTGAGCGGTTGCCGTTCTTCATGTCCCTCCAAGTCGGGCCCGCGACCCTGACACTGAGATAATCTATGATGAAAACTGATAATGTGTATTTCATTCAATCAAACTTTAGACCGCGTATATTGAGATATGCGCAAAGTTCACGAAATTTGGGTAATCGTGAGTTCATAATTATTCACGCTACATACACCCGGCCTGTCCTGGGCTCTACGTCAGCATATTTTTTTTATCGTGCATGTGCGTCGGTTTGGGAAATTTCACGTCTACTCACCACTGAAAATAAGCCGCCATAAATTGATCGAAATAACAAGGCCGCTCTGCATGATGTAATGGTTTTGCCTAAATTTAACAGTTTCAATACAGACGCGAGAAGCAATCAAATGGACGTTTTTATTACTCCAATCTAGAATCATCATCACAGTATGTCTGAGTCGACGTCAGCTGGTGATGAACGAAACGGATGTTGCGGGGCACAAACAGGATTGATCGTGATAGTGCTATACACATATTTAAAAGTAATTATTTGCTTATAATTTTAGCGGTACATTATCCACTTTTCTGTTTACAGTGCATGTTTCCACATCATTTTTTCACTTTCAATCAAGGTGAATATTTTCTGAGTTACATTAATCTGCCCAACACTTTCAGGGCCTGTCTACCTAATGCCGAATCATTATATGTAATCGAGAATTCTAATCCAACTTGGCACAGACGTCAGATTCTGGAAAATCTGGTCCACAGTCGCGATGTTTATTCTTTTGTCTTGGATGACAAGTACAAGATCACCGAAACCACCGTGAAGGTGTAATTAGTGTGACCTAGTACCTCCCTTGACAGATTACTACATGTTTTCGCTATTTAAAACTTTGTTTATTATACCAAAATAAAATCCATCTAGACATAAAAAAATTATGCAACGGCAGGTTTAGCCCTGGGCATTCTCTATGGCGATGCAAAGATACATGCTTTTCCTCAAGGTAAGTAATTAACTATACTTTTACTTTTATGTCAGCATCCCAACACAAGCGCCGCTGAGAAGCTTTTTTTCCTTCTAAATCTGTCATATTCCATGAAAAAAAAGTGTTCTCATTCTTTCATATGTCTTAAAGCCAAAAATCTATCCCCTTAGTTTTTATTGTCTATTTTATTGTCTTCTTTTAGACAGTGAAATCCTCATCCGGATTGCTCTATGCAGCAAAGCTGGTTGGTGTCTTATTCAATGGACGGTCACTGTTCTACTTTTCCTTAGCGTATTGCAGGTAAAAATTCCTATTGACGACGTGTGAGGGCGCTATATAACTATAACGGTAGCCGGGCCGGGCCGGGGACGCGACAACAATGCGTGCGCGCATCACGGCAGTTGCGATAATAATGTGCTTTGTCAACTAGTATTAGATAATAAAACAATTGATCCAAAAATCACGAATCATAAAACTGAGTAGTTCGGTTGCAATGAACTTTTCCCCCTATTAACCAGGCATATTTGTAGGCCTAACTATTTTTCCGATTTAGGACTACGAGATCATAGTTATGGGTGTGAGGGGTAATTGGGGGTGGGTGTTGGCAAGAGGCCTTATTTTATACTCCAAATTCTGAGCGAGGGTGGCGACACAAGGGGTGGCGCGGTGCCCGGATCAAGGAGCAAGCCGGGGGGGGGGGGGGGCTAGTCAGAGGCACATGCTACGCTTTGCTTCACAACTGTTCACTTTTAAAAAGTTTTAAAAAGTGTTTTTTGTCTTTTATTCCTCTGTGTCCTTCAACAGAACCTTTTTCATTGGCTCCATTTGATTTCTTTATTGCAAACGTGTGTTTTTTTCTTTTCTCTCACATGTTTTCCTTTTTTTTGAAAAAAAGACGAAAGCTTATTCTGCCATTCATTTTGGCAAAAGTGATGTCAGTTCCTCTTGCTGTGTCAGTGGGCATTCGTCTTTGTGATCATACGGTATAGGCGTAAAATTCAAATTTTATGAATCAAAACACACTATAGTGCATTTCACATTCAAACATAAATTTCAGAAATCAATATATAGTTCGTACTGTACGTAACGTAGGGAGAGACCTCGTTCATCATGGGCGGCAATCCTTGGGTCAGTGAGGGACGGGTGGGGGGGGGCACATAATAATATAGTATTCATAATAATGGTCAGTTTTGAAGAGCGCGCCCATTTGGAAGATGGGTACCAGCCCCCCCCCCCCCCCCTCCTTTTTGATTTTACGGAGGGCAAGTGTCCGGAGAAAAAAACATGTACATTTCGGCGCGGATGTGCGGTTGCCCCCCCCCCCCCCCCGACATCAAAAGCTGGATACGCTGCTGGTGCATGTGCATATAACTTCGCCCTTTTCGGGGCCTTCATTGCAGAAATAAGTTGAGGAGTAAAATAAGAAACATTTTTGAGCATCCATTGAATTAAATGTTTATGCATCAGTCAGTTCTTGTTGGAAGCTTGAGTATCTTTGATATATCTTTTCTCATAGGATCTAAAAATGAACACCTTTCTTAACATTACTTGTCCTGTCCTTCACGTGTGTTGAGGCGAGTCCTCATTTCACTGATCTTGAAATGATTAAGTTTGAGGCAATTTTGCAGCTCTATCAGCTTCTTAATTGTGATTTCTCATAGCAGCGGCTTTTTGTTTTTTCCCCTTTCTTTTCAATTTTTGTGCTGTTTTGACAATGATGTCGGATGACGGTAATCTAGTTGTCGCTTCAGGCCTTGGACGATATCTTTCGCTTCATATTAGGTGGCATGTGCTGGATTCGCGATGTCACTTTATAAGACTTTCCGTTGCAACGAGGAATTCTTGGCAGACATTGCAAGATGGGAGACGGTAAGTTGCCAATGTTGGCTGTTTTTACGATCCTAAAGGGACGGGGATAGACCCACCCCTCCCCCCGAAAACTTCAGTTGGTGTGCAGCTGGAATTTATTCGGAATAGAATGCAAGTTTGCGATGAAATCTCTTTGTAATTAAGCTCTGGCTGGAGCTTCTACATGTCACTTGGTGGTCGGTCTGTCTGTCCCCAAAATTGAGGTGTTTCATGGGCGTCGCCTTTCCAGCCTCCGGTGTGGATCATTTTGATCGATTTTAGGCAAGACTTTCATGCAAGACTTCTTGCAACACGGCCAGAGTTTATTTTGCACTCGCACTTGTTTCGAATGTATGTGTTCTGAGGTAGTCGTTTATAAGTTTTCGGAAAATATGCTATGATTGAGACCGACAGATTCAAAATAGTTGGTTTATGGAGTAGAAATGGAAGAGATTAATTTTAAATTTCAAACCAGCTTGTTCTCTCCCATTTTAATTAATATTCCCTTCTATGGATCTAACCACGCTTGTAGCTGTACCGTCATTTGTAGTAACGGTGTCCTTGACTTGTCTTGAGTTGTTGTCCATCCTTTATTTCTGTTTTCTCAAAAGGACAATGGGCCCCTTGTTTACAGCTGAGGACAATGCCAGGCAAAGGGGAGATCTTTTAACTCAGATTTCATACAATGATGACGAAGCTATACACATCCCTAACTTGGACTTATTTTAATACATGCCGATTCTTTCCGATTTGTGTCCGTAAAGCATTCAGTATATATTATTATGCCACACTTGTCATGAAAAAAGAAGAAGTATGGTGAGGTTTTCTGCCCAAAATTAATTACTGATACAAAGTTTATAGCAACATCCATGAAAACTGACGCCATGGGAATGACAGTGCACACTCATTTTAATTGATTTATCACAAGCAGCATTTAAATGACTGGACAAATAACACAGATGTAGATCTGCATAGTGGGTTTAATACAAATACCTGAAGTAATATAACTCATTATCTACGTATAATGCACATTACAAACAAATGTAAAGTATGAAATACTTTGTCGGTCTTAACCCACCTTCCTACTGTCTTTTACTGTTAAAGTACTGGACCAAGTCCGCCAAAACCCATTAATCACGCGGCTTCCAATGCATGCTTTGCTTTAGGCCCCAAGGACCAATTCCATCATAATCCATCAATATGTAGTCAAACCAGGCCTGCAGGACCACGTCCCCCAAAATCGACACAAATGGAGGGATGGATTTTGATGGAGTTGGGGAGGTTAGGGTAAATACCTTTAGAAGTATTTCACGTATTGGTTGCCTTGTTCATCCCATGAACTAGTGAATTTTATAGTTTGAAATAAGTCTTTTATTTAATAAAAAATACAATTAAACCACAGGTTGAAAAGGCAGTCTTATAATACAACAAAAAGTAACCTGTATAAGTGTACACACCAATGCAAACTGCTTTCATTGCATACAGTATTTTTTACAATTGTTATAGCTCATTGGAATTAAACTTGTTTATAAGTATACACTGCAATGCAAATTGCTTTCACAGTAATTTCCTATTTTAATACCGTATTGGAATTAAAATGTCGCAATCTGACAACAATATACAGGACAATCAACATTTAATGAGAGAAGGAAAGACAATTCGTAATGCTCCTGAGACTTACTCCAGATATCTTTAGCAGGATTCGAACCTCTACCCAATGATATCCAGGTTTGGAATGTGCCACTTGCTAAGCTGGATAGCGATACAAAGAAATAACAAAAACATAACAAAAAGACCCCCCCCCCAAATAAAAATAAAAAACGACCGCCCCCCTCCCCCCCAAAAAAGAAAAACTCCAGCCTATTGAACCAATCACGTCACAAAAATGTGAACTGATTAAGTGCACATTACAGTTGTAGCTCTCTTTAGTTAAGAAAATAGAAAAAAATCAAATATGCTAACTGTCTGTTGTTTGCACCATACCTTTAAAATTGAGCTGTGTGTATACAATAATCAGGGGAAACAATGAGCATTATGTACAATATATAACATTCATTTTCCTGTCTCATTTAAGTATTTTGTATGCACTGCTTTTGTGGGTAAATGCGAGTAAATATTTGCAATATATGAAGAGTGTAATTTGCTTGTCACACATTTTGTTTGTTACCAATAATCACACCACTCCAAAGAAGAATGTTAAAAACCTAACCTGTTGAAAATTCAGCTCAGTGGAAAGTCCACTCTTCGAGCACACTTTATTTCCAAAATTAAGCGCTCTATATTTAGCACTCTGTATTTTCAAATATCAGTCAATTGACTGATTGTTGGAAATCATGTACATTTCTTGATTTCTTTTAAATGACAGCAAGCCTGAGTTTCACGGTGTGTTAGTGTTTTGATGATAATTCTGTAGGTTACTTTTGGGATACAAGTGAGTGATGCTATAAGCCTTTAAGAAGTCTACTGCTTGACTTACACTTTTCTACACCGCTGCATTCCCTGTTGTGAGTGGTGGCAATGCGATGGGAGTCTTGGAGGAGCAAGGACTATCGTATGCTGTTGTCAAGTGCATGAATTCTGATTTAGGACAATCAAACGGTTTCAGGGATTTATCCAAACACAATCTGATCTCTTGCAGGTACTGCTTGAAGTCAGAGCCACTCTGTCCATGTAAAATGAAAGAAAAGAAAAAAAACCACATATGTTAACAGGTTGTGTGAACATGGGGAAAGTCCCTCCACAAACTGTTTAATGCTCACTTCAAACAAATAACTTTAAAAATATCAAGGAAAGATAGGAAACAAATAACTAATCATGCGTTAATAAAAAAAAAGGATTATTCCCTTAGCTCAAGTCAGGTTTTGACCTTTGAAAGATGAAAAATACTGCAGACTGCTATTACTGATTCGATATTCTGTTTGCTCTAATAAATATTTCAATTGTTAGTGTTGATCGATCAATGCCCCGTATCTTCAATACAAATGAATCATAACATGGATATCTTGGTTAATTGAGCCAATCAAACAAGCTCTTGATTTCTTTATGGAACCAGATGTGTTTTGTATGAAGTCCTCGATTGTATGTATTGACAAGGTGATGGACATTGATGAACAGAAATGGTTTAACCATCTCCAAACATGTTAAATGTTTTACGACTCACTAACTAAATTATCAGTGCCCTATTTGATCAGTCTCACTTGACATTGCTGGATTCTTACATGTTCTTGGAAGCAAATAAGATCTGGCATGCCCCCGGTAGCATTCTTGACGGACTCCTCGATTTTATCCCGAGTATATTTGACAGTCGATGATGGAATAATGCCACTGCTGCTCAGGATCCTGGATATGATGAAATGCAACAATGACAACAATTGTGATGATTTAAATGGAAGTAGGGATCAGGAATCACTATTGGTTTAGTAACTGTGAGAGTTGGATAATGATTGGTAAATGTCTGAGCATCCCACTCTTTCCAACCCCCCCCCCCCTCTCTAATCTAACACCTCCAAGATGTTTTTCCAGGATGATTATTGATGGTCATGATGGGACTAAACGCAAATTATAATGTGGTCTGGACGGGAATCGAACCCGGGCCATAGAAGTGGAAGGCAAGGAAAGGAATCACTGTGCCAACCTGACTCCCATTTACTGTGTAAAATATGTGACTGGTTTCAATGAAGTGACTTACTTATCAATGTTATGTTGTTGCTTCAGTTGGAGTGTTTTGTTGAAATAGTTGTGTTCTCCGTACAGAACAGGAAGACTAGCTGCACAGGTACCATGCTTATCCCATTCATGTGACCTGGATGAAAGGCACAAGGATTTCCAAGTGATCAACAAAATTACCACATGTGACTGCAAGTTCATGGTTAATTTTTATAGAATCACAATCCAAAATCAGAAAAAAACAACCACTTTTATAGGGGACCTGCAGACACAAGAACTTACAGTTGCAGCCATGGGTTTTTAGATATAATTATCTCTATGAACGTATTTAAACTTAAAATTACACAGCTAGCATGAGAACAGAAATTTCTGTTACTAAAAATGAACCATCTGACTAAATAATTTGACTTGTCATGTATAAGAAATAAGTTATATTAGTTCTTAATGCTCACGAGAAAGGCAAACTACAGTGAAACATCGCTATACCGAACATTGTGCTTGGCTCCAGATTTTTGGGTACAAAATGCACCGAACATTGTTGTTGAAAAATCTCAACAGCAGAGCGACAAAAGGCTATTATTTCCCCATGGAATAGAAGGGGAAAGCCCCCTACATGTATTGCTGTAGGTAGCAAGCTCAAAAACTGTGTAATTACATAATTCAGTAGTTGTGTTTTAAGTCGTCTTTCAGTAACTACCAGGGCGTGTAGGGCGAAGTTCTGAAGGGCCCTATTTTATTGAAAAGTGAGTACAGGAGCACCAGTAGCTTAAAATCACTATACCGACCGATCACTATATTAATTACAAACAATTTCTGGATCCCTCGATGTTCATTATACTATAGCAGCATTCCACTGTCAATCAGTCATTCTGAAATATTTATAGGAATATATGAAACATTTTTGACAAAATACTTTTGAGTCAGTGAAGAAATGCTTTTCACTATGTTTCACGATACAGAGAAAAGAAGGAAACAATATTTAGTTAATAGCTTTATCTTCTTTTAGGTATTTCCCAAACAGATAGTAAGGAAAACAGTTTTGAAAGTACATTCTGGTTTCTATTGATGTTATATTGCCAATAATCTAAACAGATGCTTCCCTAATTTTCTTGAAACTTTTGTAACTCTATGCTTCCTTCTTGTTTTACGAGTCAGGTTTATCATATGGCCAGAGAAAAACAAAATGGCCTTGATGAGCCCCGGGAAGGAACCAAATACATCCAGGAAGTGAATGTGAAGAACAGAAGTAACATTGGTACATTACAATGTACAAGGAATTTCCTGGATCAGAGCTAATAAATATAAAGTATTAGTGTAAACAAACATTGCTACTGTATGTAGGTCTACGCTACATACAGGACGTTTTATACACTAATTCAACAAGCTAGACTATTATCAGTTTTATGAGGATGTGTCATGTACATTTTGGTTTCTATTTGAATGCTAATGATAAGAATTCAACCTCTAATTAAACTTCAGGGAAGCAAGATGGAATATTGAACAACCCTGTTGGTGTTCCACTTCGATTTATTTCCATAGACAGTTGGATCTTCGAGTAGCTGAAAAAGATAGGAAAAATGCCTCGACTTTGAGTGGCGCCAAACTTTCTAACTCTAATTTGCAGAAATACAGTAGTCCAAGTTGCATCATTGTTTTGCATTCATCATTTCAAAAGATAGCATACGTTTTCTGAGGCAACACTGTCTGTGAGGTCTTTGAAACTTTTGGTCTTATAGGGAAAACAAACCCAACTGCAATGAGGAAGTAACTACCGGTATATTTGTACACAACTGCATGCCTACTACACGCAAAACATAAAAAGTTCTGGTGAAATAAAATGCACAATAGGCACTGAGCTCAGCTCAGTGCATTGTTGGAATTGAGCAATGTTGACTGATGGCAGAAAGGTCACATCAATACAAGCCTTGTACACTGCAATATCATGAAAATAAACACTTTGTGATTTAAATAGACTCATAAACAGGGAAGTATTCCAAAGTACACCCAAATGGCATACGTAATCCAGGGTTTTAGCATATCTTTGGTGATGATTGGGGTTGAATCCGCTGGTTTTTGAGGCAATAACTAACAATTGGGATAGCTAAGGGGAATCTGCAATACTTGTACATGGAGTGTTGTTTAAATGAATACCAGGGTGGTTTACAGAATAATGTAGGTTTGGTTATCAGGTTAAGAATAAGGGTTGGAATGGTGGCACAAGGACAATGGGGTGTGTTACAAACTGGTGTATTTTCATGTTATTTCCATATTGGGTTTTGCCCTTCACCGATGTATTCCATAAACACTGTATACTCAGTGTTGCCCCGAGGCATTGTGAGAGAAAATTCACAAACTCCTCAGGTAGCAGGTTTGACCATGGACTTATTCCTCCATGGTTTGACCTTCACTCTTTATGTTTCAGTAGCCAGCCGGGCTACTGAAACAGACTCTTTTCTAGCCCACGGGCATTTTCACTAGCCCGCATGTTTTACTTTTATAGTGTCTCATAACCAACAATGTGAATACATGTACATGTTTCTTATAAACAGATCAAATAATTGAACCCTAAACAATTACAAAAAAATAAACACAAATTGATACAAGTTTGCTTTCTGAAATCAATGATTTATTTCTTAGTGTCCTTTCATTTTTGCTGTAGCCAAATAAGTTTTGACTCGCCAGCCGGGCTAGTTAGGGAACAGTTTGACTAGTCCACTGCTGTTTTGACTAGCATTTGGCTGGCAGGCTAAGAATCCTGCAGGTAGCACTTTAAGCGAGACCTCCTGAGTATACAGTGTTATTGGTGAAGGGCCAAACCCCAATGAATTAAATAACCCTGCAAATTCCATCTTATCAACCATAAATGTGGTGCAGACCGAAGTTTCATCAAAACTGGAAGGAAATGGTTGTGAACTTACCAAAAATACCAATATTCTTCTCCTGTCAGTAGCCCCGGCCAAGTTTTGTTCATAGCGGGAACAAGATCCTGAAAAACAAAAAGGGAAAACTTTCTCAATTCAGAGAACCACTTCCCTCAAAAAATACTGAGTTCAAAATTAGAACAGACTTAAAAAGCATGCACTTGATATAACATGATATTCAAAATACACAGAAAAACTACAAATATATTGAACATGTGTATGCAAAAGAAATCTCCCAAGGGGAAACAAAATAATGTCGTTCTCTTCAGACAAAGATGTACAAGTGAATTACTTACTTTGACTTGACTCAAGTTAAATTGCCAAGTATTGTTGCAACTTGTTGGTCCTTCAGTGCCTGTCTTAGTCGGCCTGTCAATTAAGAAATATAGAACATTCTGAATCTCATATTACATACACGTAACTCCAATGAAACTAATACTGTTAGTGTTAGTGAATTATAATCAAGTTACAATTAATATAAAAACTAGAACTATGTCTGTTCAATGAACAAAACATTGTGCTTAAATTCCGCATAAAGATTTTTTTTTGAGTTTATGCTTTCTTGGCGATGTCCAATCTTTCAAATGATAATTTCGTGAACAAAATGCATTGAATGTGAACTTTTTATAGTCTATGCATATTACAAATGTTTAAACATTTAGCAAAAATCAGTTGAAGATATCATCTTGATGTCTTATCTACCTTCCTACCAATTTTCATGATGATCTGAGCTATTCTTACACACATAGTTAAAAAAAAAAAACAACCAGAGGAAGAAAAAGCAAATGAGAATAAAAACAAAGGCTTTTTCGCAACTTTGCGGAAAAGCCAGTATATAAAAACTAAAACAGTAAAAACAGTACATACCACACAAAAGTGGGTGAGGGGCAATTTAAACAGAAAAAAAATATAAAGTTGAATTTAATTCAAATTAAATAATATGAGTGCAAACGTTGAGGGACTTTCCCATCTTTTTATTTATCCCAAGACTTCATTTTATTTCTGCTTGTGTTTTTGTAGGTGAGATTCTTACCATGTGCCATGGATGGTCCAGGTTGAAACAATTGGTGGAATGATGCATTCTTGGCCATCTTTGTTGTCGTGTTTGTGTGATGCCTGGGGTGAAAATTTGTCATTTGTTCAGCTCAAAATTGGGCCATTGATTTTTGTACACAACTTTATAGAGAAAATTAAGATCTGTTTATTATATTTTGACAAAATTAAGATCCGTTTATTAATATTATTGTTTGACAAAATTCATTGTCGCTTTTATACTTCACTTATAAACAAAAACCCACACATATCCAGAGACAATCATTGTGAAATAAATGTTTCCAAACCTATGACAAACCCTTACTCTGAAAATTTTGCAAAAGATAAACTAGTGTTACATTTAACTGTGCATCTTGGAGTAAGTACCAGTAGCTATGGTTACACACAATACAGTTTAACATCTTAAAGAGAAACATCCCCAAAACAACAAATGAAAGGTCCTCATTTTTAATAAATATTCAATGTGAAAATGACTTTTGAATACTCAAAATTCCAAAGCCTGAAAAACTGTTCCGTACCACAAATTAAAAACTAAAATCTCAATTGCATTTTCTTGCCACATAAATTTGTAACATTAAAAAGAACAAAATATGAAAAACTTTTTAGAAACAAAAGAGAAGAAAAACAAATAAACAATCCAATTAGGCCTGTTACATGATAATTTAATAATAGTAATTATGACAAAATGAATAAGAATGTGTGCTTAATCATGTTAATCTTGATTTTTGTTTTATTGTTGCTCCGCAGAAACAACTATATCATTTGTTTGTTCGTTGTTTGTTTGAGAATCTAATGTATAACTTACATTGTAGTACTTGCAAAAAGTCTCTGGCCACTGGTTTACAAATAGGAGATAGTCCCATGGCTTTGTTTGCTCATTCTGTACACAATTTTCACTGAGAAAAAAATATAAAATAAATCAAAGAATCCATTCAATGTTATGCGTAATCCAATGTTATCAAATTAAATATTTATAGTTTCACACAAAACTATTAAAGATTCTTTAAGATACTTGTTATTATTGTTTTGTCTATTCCTATCCTGTCAGTGCCTGTCCTTGAAAAAAACATTGGGAGCGTGATTTATGTGCCAGCAAAGAAATGACCAAATATGTTCATTTACTCCATTTAATATTTGCTGAGCTTAGTAAAAGTTTCAAAGAAGACTAGCAAGAAACAATCGAACCCTCTGAACTTGCTCTCAAACTCAAAGAATAGAAATTTTATAAAGTTTTAAAGTAAAAAAACACACCAAAAAAAACACGACAATCGACCCGATCATGTCGAGTTAAACATGGAGGAACATATGTACATGTACTAGGCAATGGCGGTTCTATGGGGGGCTGGGAGGGGGGGGGCTAAAGCCCCCCCCCCAAAAAAAAATTCCATAAAAAAAAAGAGAAGTGCACTAGCAAAATGTAAGAATTCGACGTACATGGGAACGGTTTCCCCCTAATTTCCTAAATGAGAAGGTTGGATTTGTACACTTTAGTTAATATAGTGTGCCTGATAGTAGGATTGATTTTCAGAGACAGAGGCTTTATAAGCATGTTACGTGTCCGGAGAAAATAACTGGTCTACATTTCAGCACGCCTCCCTGAAAAAATTCTGGATCCACCTTGCTAGCCCCCCAAAAATATTGGCTCTAGAACCGCGCCTGGCACCAGGTAGGCAGGGTAGGTCAACAAAGACATCGACAACATGGCTATCATTCAAGGAACAAAATAATCCAACTTTGAACTTACCACAAACGTTGGGAGAGAAATGAAGGCATTGAAAATGTGCCACACAACATTGACACAAATACGACAGCAAGTATAAAAACAGAAGCCCCGCGAGGACACATTTTTCGCTTCTTAGTTCTACTCAACAATTTACAGAATGAATTATGCGGAAGTGATTTTAAAACGTGCAGTACGAGTGGCGATTCACCTCGCGATGACACAATTCATCACGCGCACTACACTCCGCTAGCCTAAAGCACCATAAATAAACCTGAACGCAGCTGATAGATAATAGCGCCCTCAAGAGTTGGGTAAACAAACTCTCCACATTGTGCACATTTTCGTATCATCTGTTCAGTTGCTGGCAGTGGCGCGGGTGTAGTTCAAAACTTTCTACAAGTGCAAGGACACGTCTTTATTGTGCCACATGATGCCGGTTGAATGCATCATAAAACTTGGCGGGAGTGCAGTGACAGCGAAAGATCATTTAGAAACGGAGAAGTTGGATGAAATCCGTAAATTTGCAGAGTTATTAAAACTGCAAATTTTAAGTGAAAGGCGGATTATTCTTGTGCACGGAGCCGGGTGGGTAGGCACATGAAATTGGCGTGCATTGATAATTGGCATTCGCATAATTATTATAAATAATAAAGGAATTATGATGACATGAAATAGTGATGATAGTTGTTAATGTGGTTTCTGTAATGGTGATGGAGTCGTGTTGTGGTGAGACCAGTGGTGATTAATGCAGTGGTACAAGACTAGTATTAACTAGTGGTGATGCCTCGACATCACTATGCCGGTATGGACATGATGGGGGGGTTTTAGTGGTCAGTTTTTGGCAGAATTTTTTTTTGGGGGGGGTATGGTTACTGCAGACAAAAATCATTCATGAACAGCCCAGTAACAATCACTCCAAGTATTATTTTTCAGTATATTTTCAATCATGCTCGATGCTCTTTTGTTGTGTTAACAGGTCATTTGGCCACTTCCAGGCAAAAGAATATGGAGTTGCACAGGGTTACCATAGCAACAAAGGTGATGCACAAAATGGCCGGGTCAAGATGGGGTTTTGCAAGACACGAGTGTCTGTTACTAAAGTAAGTCCAACAAGGCATGCATTCAAGGAAAGTTTCATTTACAAATCCTACTATAAAATAATTAAGGTTCCGTTCAAGTCAAAACAACCTTCATTATTTTCAAATAGAGGAAATCTTCTTAACAGTTTGCACTTGGGCAGTATTGATGGAGGCAGCTTAAGTCATTTTGCCAGATCTTAGCAATGCTTTCCGATCCAGTAAGCTTACATTCAATCTCAAATACTTTTTGTGTGTTCTGATTACAGCTGAATCATATCATTGTGAATGAGTTTGTGAGTCAAGGAGTCAATGCTGTTGGAGTTTCAGTAAGTTCAAAATTTAAATACATGTACATGGCATGTACATTGTGATCTAAATTATTGCCACTGATGCCAAGATAGACCTTGTGCATTAAGGGGTCAAAATAACAAAGATGCGGAGGCAAAAACACTTCAAGTCCCTCTCCAATGAATCCTTTTTTTTTCATTGTTTCATCAGCCTTGTGGTGGATGGGTGACTGATCATGGAAGCGTTGTGCAATCAGATACAGACAGTATCCAGAATCTGCTAGTTGAAGGCTATCAGCCTGTCATGCACGGTGACTGTGTGTTAGACAGACATCAAGGTTGTACCATACTCAGTGGCGATACCATCATTGAGGTATGATGTCTATTACTCTATTAGATCAAGAACTTAGCAATGTGGGGTTCAGGCTTGTTTTCAGAGGACTATTTTGGACTTCTTTCCCTAGAGGTAAGGGGGCTTGGCATTCCTCTTCATCCCATTTCCTCCTAAACAAAGACAACTTGGCAATCATTCAGTTTTTCTTCTAATACAATGTATGTATTATACATTTTCAAACTTGACTTTAATTTTAGAAATTGTATTCCTTTTCAGAAACTGTGTTCAGTGTTTGAACCCAAACGTGTCATATTCCTGACCGACATCGATGGGGTGTACGATAAACCACCATCACATCCTGATGCACAACTGCTTCCTGTTGTCAAGGTAACACATGATGGATGCCTATCTGTACCCGTAGCAACAACTCAACAAGCACATGATGTTACAGGAGGCATTTTGAAGAAGTTGTCAACAGCAACTTCCATTGTGACGGAAAGCAAAGGATTTACTATGGTGTTTGTGTGTCGGATAAATAGCTTGGCTGCTTCAAACGTTATCACCCATGGAGAACTCTTAGGAGAACTAGGAACTGAAATTAAGATGCAATTCAGGGAAGATGTATAAGATGTTAGGAGGGATATGCATATTTTTAGTATTGTTTTGTGGTACACAGGATTGTTCACAGAAATGTTTCTCAGGGAATCACTGGTGTGTACTTCATGGGGATACACATCTTTCTGGTCTTTGGGAGAAAAGCTGTGGAATAGGTTGCCATACTCCAGTAGAATTGCCTCAACAACTTCTTACTTTGAATCGGCTCTGAGACCTATTTATTATCAGAGGCAACTTCACCATAAATTGTGAACTTATATCTGACTTGATAATGCGCTGTATATTTGCTGGTTAGGGTTGGACATGTTATGGCAAGCGCCATGAGTGCCCATCTGTGGCAGATATGGTGCTTCACAAGTCTTTTTCATTTATTCATCCATTGTTTCTTGAGAAAAAAAAAGGTCTAGATTTCTTGCCTGAAAACAAAACCACAGCTGATGAAATATTTGGAGATCAGTCACACTGATCCAAAGCATGTCAGTAAGCTTTTGAAAATGGCTTTAGCTTTGCAATACAGTCGAATCTTGTTAGTACAAACTCTGTTAATACAAAATTCTGGTTATAACAAACATAAAGCCTTAGTCCCGACTGTGCATTTATGTGCACAATGAATGGGACTCATGTTCCTCTTAATACAAAATTCTGATATAACAAACAATTTGGTATTAATGAGACTCGACTGTACATGTAATTAGTTAAAACAATTTTCTGTAAGTGAAGTTGTGAACAAAATAATAATGGCTCATCTTGAAAGAGAGAAAAAATAAACACCTTAAAATCATGTTGGTAGTTTGTATTCAATTTAATAAGTAGTGCGTCTAACAAATATACACAAACATTGTATATGGTTAAATGATTTTTAAAGAGCATTTCAAGTCATTTTCGTATTTCAAGTTTGGCTGAACAATTTGTTTTTATAAACTGTGTTTTACTTTACTTCAGAAAGCTAAAATAAAACCTAAAAACAAATAAATGTACAAGTTTGGTCTAACCAATCATAGATAAGAAAACGGAATTTTACATCTTCATTGCAGTCACACTGGAATGATATATATTTGTCTTTTCACAATTATTATTAAGCTCAAGTTAAATGTCATGAAAGTTCCACCGCTGCTGCTTTTGGATATATTTCCTCCACGTACAACTGCATCTAAAAAAAAAAAAAATATGCAGACACAATTTAAAATTTACTGTAACAGAATTTACTTTCTCACAGAATGTGCACTTCACAAAATGGATATCAGCTTCGAACGAAAACTGTGTAATAAAAAGCTGTTCCAAAAATGTAAAAAATATGTCTTTGAAAAATGTGGTGATTTCCATTACGCAGGTGATTGAGTACCTAGCATTTAGGAGGTGTGCTGTATATTTGTTTAATTTCAACACTCTCAATGAAAAAATTTCAAATCTTGGAATTTCAAAACTAGAGAAAGGGGGAAGAATTGGCTCTGTTGCCATTTGTATTAGTACTTAGAGGACCATACCTTTATCAAATCTGAGTACATTGTCTTCAGAGGAGTCAGTCTAGCATCATTCAGATTGAAAAGATGTTGGTCTGCTTCAATCCAGGGAAAGTCCTGAGAACAAAATGGACAAATTTATCTTGAATTTTTCAAAACTAAAACTAAATTTCTTAAAGGCTATAAAAGAGTGTGTAAGTTTTAAAAGATCCAATACGAGAGACAAACCTGAATAAACTGACTGTCTTCTATGGAAAACACTGCAGAGCTTTTGGTGTGTACAAGAACTCTGAAGGAACAGTCTGGAAAGAAACAAAGTTGAAACAAGTTAGAACAATCTTTTTTACAATTAACCCTAACCTTCCCAAATCCTCCCAAATTCTCTTTGCAAAATGGAGGATTTGCCAGTATTCAGGCTTTATGGCAAAAATGTATGGCTAATTTTGGAGGATGCACTGTGTCAAGGTCTTGGGCTAGACCTTGTGTTGTTTATGCCCAGCCGTGCATAAATTTAGGCCAAGATGATTTTGCAGGATTGAGGCAGTGGTCACCCCTCCAAGGACCACATTCAAGAAATAATTTTGCTGTATTTTGCAGGATTGATGCTGTATGGAATTATTACATGAAGGCAGTTGGCAAAAAAATGCATAAGGAGTTAGGGTTAAGATAGAATTTCCTACTTCAAAATGAGATATTTTGGTCTAGCAACACTGTCTAGTAATGACAACACATTGACTTGCTGAACTTGTTGCCGTACATATATAGCAGTGTGTGGGTTGAAAGACATTATTGTAGTCAAGTGTATTGCTCAGGGACACACAAATACTCTGATCTCAGACTTTCGAGTGTGTCCACTTCATTGAGAATGCCACATCTTTCAAGTCTGGTAACGTGGATATTCCCTTATTAACATTTAGAGATTACAAATCTAGCACAGAAATGAGACTTCAAGGTTTGCATGGTGGATATGAACAAAGAATGGAAAGTTTGCGGTAACATCATGTGAATGAAATCTCTATTGAGATGCGTGGTTCAAAGAAGACCCAGTTCAGAAATGTAGCACAGAAATGTTATACAAAATGTAATGAAGGTTCAATAGGTCTGGAATGAAAGCTGAAGCACAACGGTGAGCATTTTTTAATTTCAAGTATTTAAACATCGCATCTTTCTTACCAGGCGGGTTGCTTTGTAAGGCAGCATCACATGTGCTTATCCTCAATAAGAAAGCTCTGAGTAATTGCTCCATCTTCAGTAAGTAGCTGTCATCACTCAAAGAGCGGGACGCAGGCTGAGATATTTCAAAGACAAATCTTTCTACTGGTTGATGGTTTGGACCGATGATAACCACGGACACGCACTGAATTTCGTCCTGGTTGAATTAAAAAGCAAACCAAATTTAAAGGACTAATAATAAAAACTCTTTACACCAAAACGTACACAAATTACCCTATGTTTGCACATTTAAAATGTATTAACTTCCAAAATATACCTTAAAGAACTGCAAACAAAATATATGACTAGATTTTATTTGAGAAAAGCAAAAACTTTGGTGGCAGTGAACTCTTACAAAATTGGTGGTTTTTTTTTCTCAAATTCAGCAGCACTTAAGAATACCAAATAACCTCAGCTAAAAAACCCTGTTTGTCTTATTTGAGTTTAGTTTCAAATTCTAGACTTGTTGATAATCCTGTTAGAGCCACTTAATTCTAACTATAGTCTTACTTTCGTCATTAATGGTTTCATTCCTTCCAGAACATCAGTAATATACTTGTTGAGTTCTGGATGACGAGACATCTGTCAAGAAAAAAAATGAATGCAAGAATCACATGTGTAAAATCATGCATTATTTTATAGCATAAATGGAGTAAATACACATACCCCAAAAACAACAAAATCCATCAACTCGTTGACTGCTGTTGTGAATGTGAATGGCTTCCATCAAATTTAAAAGGTCCCTGAAAAGGCTTCTTAATGGAAGAATTAGAGTTGAAAAGACCTGAGCAATCAAGTTGTAGTTTATTAAACTGCATGATGGCCAACATAAGACCAGTGTTGGCTGATTTAAACCACGTTGTTTTGAATCATTGATATAAATCGTAATTAAAATCAAATGATTAAAACAAATCACTGATTTAAATCACTTTTTTTATAAAAATCTTATTTTTGGCAAAATACATTGATTAAAATTTGAGGGTCATTTTAATCATATAAATCAACTGATTCCACTGGACTATAATTACAAAGTGTGAGATGTTGTGAACACATTCAAACACCCCTATTTCATCAGCATCGACTCAACTTACATACATAGGTTTTGCATAATTACCCAAAATCAAGATCTGAGATTAAATTTTTTTTTTGAAGTTTGAATTTTAAAAACAGCACACTCACTTTTGCTTTGATCATTCCTTGATCTGTTTACAGTAATATTGCAAATCAACTGTGCTGAGTGTGTAGGCTTACCTGAACCATCTAAAGGTGTATTAAAGTCCCCATTGATTGTCTTATTCCTAACGTTTCTCCATTAAAATTTAGATTGAGATTGATATAATACCTTTTAAGGGTAAAGCCTGATTTCTGTTCCCCACCTTATGTGAAGGAACATCAATCAAACACTCTAAGCACACACAAGGATCAGTGTTGCCAGTTTTGAGATTAGAAGCATTTTATGAAATAGACATGCCCATGGAGAACTGCCTTCATATTTTTTGTATACCATGTACACGTACCATAAATCACGTTTTTCATTCATATCCAAACACAACGTACAATGTATCTCAGCTGTAAGTGTATCAATCAAGCCATGCACCTTTAAAGTGTCTTCAGTATTAATGTACCATTGACTGTGGCTCACAGTCACAAAAATCGATACTAATGATTGATTATAACCCTAACTCCGGCACTTTTTGTTAGGTGTAACCACAATCCTCCAAAATCCTCCAACTGCCTCCATGTAAAAATAGCAAACAGCCTCAGTCCTGCAAAATCCGGAGTTATTTCTTGAATGTGGGCCTTGGAGGGGTCAGGGGTGACCACTGCCTCAATCCTGCAAAATCCTCCAGCAATCACTGTCAAAATGTTGAGGCAGAGCCAGTGACATCCAGGAGCAGTGCGGAGGATTTCAAGTATAATGTAGGCCTAAATGTATGCATGGATGAGCATAAACAATTCACAGTCTCACCTACGACCTTGACACAGTGCATCCCCCAAAACAGCACCACACTTTGCCATATAGCCTCAATCCTGCAGAATCCTTCATTTTGCAAAGAGGATTTTTGAGGATTTGGGAAGGTTAGGGTTAATATTTCAAGCTATTTATCAATATCAATTATCATTCTCACCTGCACTGGTATGTTGTACTTCTTTCTGCGATCAAAGATTCCCGAGGGATACAAACTTCTGACGTAGAGAATCTGATGAATGGCTACCTCTAGGAACTCACACAGTACGTCAGCCGACACTTGGAATACGAATTACGATCAATTCAAAATAAATGACTTATTCTGGGCCTGGGTTGAAAATTTAATATGAAAGACCCGCAAAGAGGAAAGGACAACAAAATCACTAAGCTTAATTAACTGATACATTTACTCCAAAGATAAACCTAGCCCTTCAAGTTCAACACTTACACCACACCAGACAATGCCAGACCATCAATGCCGTGCGCATGCACTGCATGATATTATTTTCACGAAATAGCTGCAGTAATAGTGTTGCGAAATAACTCCGCCTATTCATAACAGCAGCTGCAGCTATTCTGTATTCATCGTACGGTTATGTTTCACATATGCCTACCTTGTGATAACTTCACGCCATTGTCACTGTTCCCTTCCTCAGTTGCCATGACTACCAATTAAGTCATTTCGATAACGAGAAGCAAAGTGGTTTTACCTTTTTGGTGAGATTTGCACTGCCAAACTAAAGTTTGATTTCGGCGCCACATAAATAGCGCCACCAAGTGCTCACGCAATGCCAGCTTGCCAAGCATCGCGCACGTCGTGTTTGAAACGCCGGCTTCGTTTTTGACTTGGCTTCATCTCTATAATCCAGTAGCTGCAATATGCGCCGCAGCACCTAGCAAGAAGGTGCTACATAATGCATGTAATAGGTCTCATATATGTTCATGTAGGCCTACTTCATTTTCATTATCCCCCAGCGCTTTGTATCCCTTGGAAAAAAGGCGCTTTATAAATACGGTTATTATTATTATTTCAAACATGAAAGTAATGATGACAAGAAACAGCAAAGTATACTTTATAGTCATTTTATTGAGTATCACAATTTCACTGATCTGAAAATATTATCAACACAGAAAGTGAAGGGACTCTATTATCGCAAAAGAAGAAAAAAGTGTTGATGAAAATCTAGAAGTGTTTGCGGGAGTATCATTTGTTTTTAACTTGAATTTCACCCAGTAAGCAGCTGTACACTCGCTGTGTTCCGATCTTGTGTGTTCCGTGAAATATGTTTTAAAGGGAATATACATCATTTGCTCTTACTGTAATTTTCAGAAATGGATGGAATTGGGGGGTTGGAAATATATAGCAAATATAGTTACACTGACTGTTTTTGAGGTTTTGGGTTCGAAAATGCTATAAAAACCAAGAAAAACGATCATTTTCCTGTAGTCTGGTTCCCTGACTCCATATAAGAAGAAACAGAGCAGTTTACATACATTGGGGAATTGTAAGGTCAGAGAACCAGTCTAGCTGGCTTGTACCCGTTCATAGGTGTGTAATCGATTGCAAACAAGTGCGATGGTCAATTGGGGCCAGTATTTGAAAAAAACCCAGTTTTTTTCCAACGCTGATCGGCCGATCAGCGTTGGAAATTGATACAAAAATACCACTTTTCTTTAAAATGACAGTATACCAGGTGCCATGATTTTACAGGATGCTTTACACTGTCATTCACTAACAGTCCAGCAAGGTATTTCAAAATGATTTGGTAGTTTTATTTTTTGATGTTTGCAAATGTTGTATTTTCCCTTTAAATCCTTGAAAGGGAACCCACGTGATGCATTAAAAAGAAATTAATTTAACGTGTTGGTTTGAGAATCATGTGATATCCCAGCGCGGATCGATAGCTTCTAGCTTTCGGGAAACGGGGGTTGATTTGAAGGGGGGGGGGGGGGGGGGAGAGTGAAGGCTTGCCGAAGGCCCTTTGCCTGTCACGTCACTTCTGCACCATCCTAGTATAGCTGCATAACTGGAGAAGGATATATCACCGGCGGTGATACCGCTCAAGACTCAAGGCACGCCCAACTAGCGGGGTCCGGGGCATCCCTCGGAAAATTTGCGATAATAAAGTAGCATTCCATTTATTGTTTTTGGCCCCAATTTACAAGTATCATAACATAAATTAGCGGGTGAGGGCTTGTAACTCAAAGTAAAATAATGGTAATGAGCTGCAAATTCGATTATTTTGGAATAAAAGGCTTAAATGTGCACTTTAAACTTTGGACAACACATCAGCAATTGCAATCACGTGGTTAGTAGGAATTGGCCCTGTTGTAACGATTGTGACAATAAAATTACAGTATCTTGGTACAATTTACTATCGTACCACTTCATATCTAGCTGCGCAGAGAGTAAACACACTGCGTGTGGTCCCGAGTTGGACTCGACTCCATTAGCTCTTTATGTTCCTAATTTGGTCCGACGGCGTTTGTAGCTTCATCAGTGTGCCAAAAACTATTTTGAAAACAGTAACTTGTGAATCGGAAATACCAGTCACATACAGCTCATGTGTTTGGTTGACAAACTTCAAGATATTTGTTTCTTGATCTTCGGTTTCGCTAGCAGAGACCAAATCAATTGCTGTTCTTCTGTCTTTCATTCCGTTTTGTTGGAGGCGTAGGTATACGTGTGTGGTCATGATGTGAACGAGCGTGCTACCAAGATAACTGAAAGAAAACGAGAACTGCCGATTGTCTAGACACACTTGACAGCAAATGGGAAGAGGATTGGTCTGATTGTGCCAGGATGCATCAAAACACTTTTTATTTCGATGCTTCGAAGAACGAAATATGCCTGGAGAATTGTGGAGGAATGAACGGTGCATTTGATATCATCAAATGCACTGTGGTAGGAATCATAGCTCTACTGATTATTATTGGCAATATTTTTTGCTTGCTGGTGTTGTGGCGTACGAAGGAAATCCATTTGATTTCTCGACTGTTTATGGCGGCTCTGACTGCAACTGACCTCACTTTTGGTTTCTTAGTCGTTCTTCCAGTCGCTGTTTCCTCTGCTTACAACATGTGGCCGGTTAACCAAGACACAATGTGTCAGTTTCACGAAGCGATAACGTCAGTTTTAGGTGGCGCCTTAACTATGAGTTTACTTGGTATCAGCATTGACCGTTTGATAGCTGTATGTAAACCTCTGCAATACCCAACTATTATGACTCAAAGGCGGGCACTAATACTCATTATTACCCTATGGGTGTTACCCTTCATCTATCGAATCATCAGTAAATTGTCGATTGGTTTATACCAGTTGCAATTTCGATCAGACAGTGATATGTGCTGGGTGTGCACCAAGCAGACGGGCCATACTATATACACGGCTGGTGTAGGACTATTTATGGTGATTCCTTGCTTTTGTACATTCTGCATCTACGCCCGATTGTTTGTGATAGCACGCCGCCACGCACGACGTATCGCCGTGCTCCCAAACAACGTGCCCCAAAATATGGACGGTGAAGTATTCAACATGCACACTAAATCTGCTGTAACGTTCCTGTTGATAACTGCAACATTTGGAATCTGCTGGATGCCCTTTACTGGTGTTTGGTTGTACCGAGAAATTACGGGAGAAGCGACAAGTGAATACCTCGTTGTCGCTGCCCAACTGACAACTTTTTCGAGCAGTTGGGTAGACTGCTTGGTGTATTATTATCGAAGTAAAGTCTTCAAACGAACGGCGCGGAAAATGATTTGTAACATGTGCTGTTGTTTGAGGAGCAATCGAAGGAACACAACGCGTCTTCCAACTGTTAGAACTATTAATGTTAGAGAAGCACATGAGCTAGACTGCTCAACAACTTCAGACTGGAAGTAAAGACTCACAAACATTGACTGCTGCAACTTATTTAATGAATTCCAGAATCCTCATCTCGCATTTCACGTCTTCTGAGTGAAATCATAGGGACAAGACGGTAATATTAAAATTCACTCAATCGAACGGGTGACAATTATGTAATGAGTTTCTACTGGTAGTAATTCTTGTTCAAAGTATTCCAATCCAAATTTTAGAGTTTCATTTGTCTGATGGTCCCAGTTTCACTCATTGGAATTAAGAGATCAAAAGAAGAGCAAAACTTTGCAGATTGCCATGTTAATCGATGTCATGACGGCATTTAATCCCGCCAAAATTTGTTTTTAAGCATCACCGATTAACTATTTTCATGAGAACAACCCCTTTCCCTGAATTTTCCGTCAATCTTATTATCACTCTGTCTCTCTTACTGAGAAAGACTGATTTCACTCCATTTAATTATGGGGACCGGACGATTAGGAAAAATAACTCTTGCGTTACATTGATTGAAAGAGTTCGGAAAAAAACCCAATCATTTCTCTAGTGGGAACTTGATCGATTAAATTGGATATAGAATTCACTCTGAACGTGCCGCCGGTCCCCAGTTTCAGGCGAATGAAGGGAAATATTTACTCTTTAAGAGAGCGTTACCAGTGATTCAGGTATAGGCCTAAGCAATAATGATGAAAAGCTTATAGTTGATGTAAGAACTGGTAAAACAATTATTATATACTGTATCAACAAAATGATAACCTTTATAATTACGTAGACACGTTTAAAGTATACAGGACGCTATTTACAAAGAATATGATACAATTTGGAATATTATTAACGGTTTTCAAAAATATTTACAAGGAATGACAATAATTTCTGAAAGAGTAGCAGATGTCGACATTCCTTAAGTGATTAATTTTGTCCTCAATAAAACTGTTGGTGGAAAATTGAGCACATGTTGCGGTTAAACAAAAGATAAGAAAATACCAAAAAGACTCACCGAACAAATGACCTTTTATCGCCGAAAAGATAGTAAGCTCGAAATTAGGCCAATGGTACAATTATACAGCGGGCAACAAAAAATTACGTCCTATAGAAAGTAAACTGTATTAGGCCTATGTGTTATTTGAAAACGATGTCTTTTGTTTTGTTTCTGAATAAAATGTGTGTTGTAAATTACAAAGAATGTCTGTGCGAGCTTTGGAAATACGTTGACTTTTCTTTAATTATAAACATACAGTATAAAAGTCCTATTTACAAGCGAGCATTGTTGTCTATATACAAACCGCTGGAAACAATGTTTCTCCCGTTCGTTTTTCTGATTCCAGGTCAAAATGGAATGATAATTTTTGTGTACTGCTTCCTATAACAAAAGTTAGAGTCATCGTAAAAGCCTTTAGTTATTAACATTGTGAAATGTTGTTACGAAATACGTCCAGACTTGTTGTGGGTAGCACGAAACATAAACGGATCCCAAAGAGGTAAATGGGGTGTTTATGGCTGACACACACGCCCCCTGCTGACGGACCAATGTTAATTACATGTATGTACACAATGGGAAACAAATCTCTTTTTTTTTAAGTTTCTGGAATGACGTCATCAATCAACATTGAACGTTTTGATTGCTTCCGACCTTTAGTCCTTGTATTCGTTAACTTCAACACCCAACCCCAACCCCCTTTAAAAAATCCGGGATCCGCCCACGTAAAACCATTCGGTACTAATCGCGGTAACTAAAGTCTTCGCACGCATTCTCGTCCATCACGGTTGGGTCTTCATACAGAAGATACTCATGCGAACCCTCGCACGGTGGGAAGTCTCGCGGATCCACGCACTGTGAGAAATCTCGCCTGTTCTCGTGTTCGGAGTTGTCTTCAATAAGCTGTGGAAATATAAAAATTGAGGTAAAATGAACAAAATGGGAAAGAACTGGGAATGAAATCATCGTCAGCATCACTGTCGTTATAGCAACTGCAACCTAGTAATCATCGTCATCTTAGTCTAATCTTAAATATTGCAACTGTCACCGCCTTAACAAAATCGCCTTTATGATTCTTATAATACCTCTTTACTAGAAGATATAGTATCGCATCATTCTTGTGAAGGTTTCATACGACATCATAATTTTCATTTATGAATTGTTTTTGGACTGGAATAAAAAAAATTTGAGAGAGGTACAGGGAGCCAAAATAATCACATACGCGATGTCCGAACTTTAGAAAGCAAACGCACCAGGTGGCTTTAGATTAAATCGCAATTCAGACAAAATACAAGACTAATGAAAATTGAATCACTATTCCCCAGCGATTTTTATTTCCAAAGTGAGGTATTGATTTTGCTGCTGGCAACGACCAAAGCACAACGCCCGTAGGAGGTGCTTGTTAGCTCAATGAACCTCTGCTCGGGACGGAGCGTTCTTTGGGTGTGCTAGCGGAGAGTAGTAATGAGCATGTCTCACAACCAGCCAGAATCATCAGAATTCTGTTTGTGATTCCGTTCTTTGTACATTCTGCGTATACTATGCCCAATTGTTTGTTGTTCCTATCAGGTTTCAAACGTGAGCGATATAATAGTACCGTTAACCGTGGGACGTGGGCGAGAAACCATGAATATTTCTTTTCAGAGGTAAGATATTTCCTTTGAGTGATAAGATATTTCAAGAAGAACCCGACGTTTCGATCACTTTACGCTCTGATCGTCTTCAGAATTCAGGATATAAATAAAATGTCTAAAATCAAAATTGTTTTAGCACCATGTTTCTTTTAAGGTGGTTCATGGTATTTAATCAAAGGTGTTTTTTTGATGAGCAGGGAACATCAAAACCTTGTTAGGATATGAAAATAATCGAGAAGACCTCCCATTTTTATATATAATAAAAATGTTTCTTGTGCTCGTCCTGTTATTGCACTCCATCAATAAAAAAGGTGATTTGAAAAAAAAACCCAACATTCTCACATAACATCGACATTAAGTTCCATTGAATTTGCTTTAGTCGATGAAAACCGAAGGAGTATGTGTTTACTGGCCAGGCTATATACGGCTGCATCGATTACTCGTCTATGGGGAGTGAACCAGATTTGTTTTATCGATCGAGTTTATTCATGAGGATCAGGAAATTCAAATGACATACCAGCACACTACTGACTGGGACAATGACCCAAGTAACGTGCTGAAATTGTTCTTGTGACAATTTTGTTTTCATCTCAATACGCATGTGTGGATGGGTTGTCGGATTTCGGTATTCGGTTTGAACGTCTGGCTTAAATTGCCGAGAATATTCAAACACTCAGGATTAAACTTTTGAAAATCAATGCAATTTTCCGATGATTTTTCAAATACAATTTGTTTGGGTAGTAAGTGAAACCGTTTACGTCACTACATCAAAATTTAATACGATTCATCCCATCGATACAATGCTGAATTTGAATTGTTCCTACAGGAACAAAGAACATGTAAAGGAAATATTTGATTAAATTCTTTCAGTTATTCGTATGTAAAAACACAAATTCTGATATAATATATATTTTTTACCCTTCTAATGAGACTTACAATTAACTCAGCAGGAGCATTTTTGTTTGTTGAAATCTTGTACTCTTAATAGACAAGGTTTGCAATGTGTCACGCACAGAAATTGTCACAAAGCGTAGGTTGGGCCGTTTATAGTGAAGATGACATCCATGAAAAAGGCAGCACAAAAGTCTTCAAAGTACAAGGCATTTATCAACAGGCCAACGACCTAGTACGATCAGCGTACAATTCATCATGTCTCGTTGCAGGTGCGTGTTTTGGATTCAACATTTCCCCTCCAACAATATTAGACTTAAGTCTCTAAGGCTTCTGATATTAGATTAGAAATCGGTGCGACGCTGTTTTTGTATTCATTGGCTTCTTTCGATGAAAACCCTAACACTTACTAACGAGTTTTGCCGTATTTCTTTATTGTTATTCTTGATATATTTCCCCTGGGCAATAGGGGTTGTCCTTAGAGTTATGCCATTCGTGAACCTGTGCAAGCGAAGCTTTAAATATCCATGTTTATGATATGTTGTTTTGATTTTGGAAACACGGTTTGAAGAAATACTGATTTATTCAATGGTTGCTTGTGTGAAAATGTTGTGTGTCGGAAACAAAATTAATTTAGTAATTAATTTTTAGTTAAATAAAAAATACACAGAAAGATAAAATCAAACGAAAACTCTTATTTACGTTTTGCATACATGAATTTGTTGATACGCGATTAGACTATGAATTACATCTATCATCACTTTATTTATAATGACCAATTGACCATTCAATATACATTGATTTATTTTGACAAAACTGAATATTACGTTGATATTCAAATATAATTCTGGGAAACTCGCTGCTGAATTAAAAACTAATTTATTTAAAGGAGGGCGTTCATGTCAAAAACTGGAATGTTTAATTTAAAATAATATTAGTGTACAACTTCAACACCATCGTTTGCCAGATTGGCATTAAAAAAGAAAGAAAGATCGAAAGAACAAACCATCGTTATGTATATAGCCGATGTCTAACATCCATTACGATTTCATCACGATGTACCCGTACGGTTTCATCTAAGGGCGGAAACATGTTTGTTAGGGAATATCCTCCTGACAAATAAGCCCGTCGGTTTATCGTGCTATATCAGGAGTCAGTCCTAGTCAGAGCAAACACTCTTTACATCCTTCTTACAACCTCTCTTGCCATCAATGTGTGACAGTGATACAGTAATGGACCAAACGATGATGGGTGGATAGATACAGTACGCTATTTACACTGAGTGAGTGGCTTTGTGTCGACATGAGTGAACCTCCATTAGGCATTAAGTCTGAGTACCTGTGGAGTATGTTATGACCGTTTTGAATGCATCCCTTGATCACGGAAGGGAAATACAATCCCATCAGCATTTCGAGCTCATACCAATCCATCAAGGAAGATCACAAAATGCCGTCTAAGGAGACGGTGTATGTGTGGAGTGAGATGGTACACATTTGGGCGTCGTGATTGGGAAAATGTCGATCTTCTTCGCACATTTCAGGGATGAAGTCGAGTCAATCACGATTTCCTGCAAGTCCCTGCAAGTCCATCACAAGTCCTCCAGTCCCAATTCAAATCACAAGCTATTTAAATGAGCTTTGACAAAGGCATTCTTTGGTCATTGTTCGTCCATTGTTTCTTGTGACTAGACTTTTGATCGACTTGCAATGAACTCGACTACATATCCCCGGCACATTTTAGCCAGTCCTATCATTCGATACTTTCTTAATTGTTACATTGCCTTTGTCTTTCTTGACTGCAGGTCTGTTTCAGAGTTTGATATACATGTAATTTGATTGATTGCATATCGTTTAACCTTTTGGCTTATAAGATTCAACCCGAGTCTACAGATATCAAGAATCTCATTGTTTTTGACTCCCCGTACTTTCAGCTGTTGTCATTACTTCACCCTTACCGCCACTGCACAATTCGTTAAATCATGCGAATGGATACCTTTTAGCATTATTCATAGACCATTGACTTCAACGTTTTCGTATTGTCAGCCAAATGCAGTCAATTTGCCCGACTCTTTCGCCTGTCACTCATTCAGTACTTGGGAATGATTTTTAATAAACATTCGACAGTTGAAAATTTTGAAGCTTAAGGCTCCCCATGCCTCTTAGTGAAGAGCAGCATGATTGCAAATAAGAAGAAACAAAAGATGCGGGTGATCAACCCTGATGATCGAATCAAGACATAAGCATGCTCTGCTGCATTGTATAATTGAAGACTGAGAAGTATGAGACAAAACTTGCGATCACATTTCTTAGATGAGACATTGAGTAACTTTTGATTCAGCGCTTTCGAATTAAATGAACGACACAGGACGGTTAATTTGCCTTCTCTATCTCCTCTTCGCAATGTCCACGCAAATTCCCAACTGTTCCAATCACTAGGATAAAGCTTATTAAAGGGTTTTCTCACGAAAGTGACAGAAAACATGGAGGTAGAATTCTACCTCCATGCAGTAACAAAAAGATTTACCGTATAAGAGAAGAACCGAAGGTTGAACAGTCTTTCTTCCCAGTTTCAAGTTTCAAAAATACATATGGGAATAGAACTGATTGCCAATACTTACACCTTGGTTTTCACAATCCATGTTGTTTTCATTTGAATCCGGGAAGTCATCAGATTCGTTCTCGAATCTTGAGTAAGGGTGATGAGGATCCTGCCATTCAGGTCTACAACAAAAACATCCAAAGATAGTTTGCTCTCAATTGCGTGCCATTTCAAGATTACTTCAAAAGTGAAACAGCCAAAATCACTCAGCGTTTCTTAGGGATATTTGCATATTCTAAAAAAAGAAAGAAGATGATTGAACGGCCGTGGACAAAAAGGGCTCATAGAGCTACGGCTACGCCACGGCTATCGTCAGTGTGTGCCCACATAACAGTTGTAATAGGTCTTATTTTTGAACGATGAGGACGCCATGTTAAAGGGTATAAACTGACGTGTGTCCAAGATTATTGACGTACATTTATATATTGCGAAAATTCAAAAACTGCAATTTCTACGACCTATTATTTTTCTGAATACATCAAAGGTACTAAATTACTTAAATGGATTTTTCAAATGTTTTTACCCAGACAAAAATGTCATCTCTACAGTGAAAAATATGAGACATCTACTGGCAGTGTTGTATTCGAGTCCCTGCAAGTCCATCACAAGTCAAGTCACTAGCTATTAAAATGAATTGTTACAAAAGCATTCTTTTGTCATTGTTCATCCAGTAACTTGTGACTGGCTTTATGAAAGGTCTTGTTGAACTTGTGGAAGGACTTGTGAAAGGACTTGTGAAAGGACGTGTGGAAGGACTTGTGGAAGGACTTGTGGAAGGACTTGTGGAAGGACTTGTGGAAGGACTTGTGGAAGGACTTGTGGAAGGACTTGTGGAAGGACTTGTGGAAGGACTTGTGGAAGGACTTGTGGAAGGACTTGTGGAAGGACTTGTGGAAGGACTTGTGGAAGGACTTGTGGAAGGACTTGTGGAAGGACTTGTGGAAGGACTTGTGGAAGGACTTGTGGAAGGACTTGTGGAGGGACTTGTGGAAGAACTTGTGGAGGGACTTGTGGAGGGACTTGTGGAAGGACTTGTGGAAGGACTTGTGGAAGGACTTGTGGAAGGACTTGTGGAAGGACTTGTGGAGGGACTTGTGGAAGGACTTGTGGAAGGACTTGTGGAAGGACTTGTGGAGGGACTTGTGGAAGGACTTGTGGAAGGACTTGTGGAAGGACTTGTGGAAGGACTTGTGGAGGGACTTGTGGAAGGATTGTGGAAGGACTTGTGGAAGAACTTGTGGAGGGACTTGTGGAAGGACTTGTGGAAGGACTTGTGGAGGGACTTGTGAAAGGACTTGTGGAAGGACTTGTGGAGGGACTTGTGGAAGGACTTGTGAAAGGACTTGTGGAGGGACTTGTGGAAGGACTTGTGGAGGGACTTGTGGAAGGATTGTGGAAGGACTTGTGAACGGACTTGTGGAAGGATTGTGGAAGGACTTTTGATGGACTTGTGGAAGAACTTGTGGAAGGTCTTGTAGAAGGACTTGTGGAAGGACTTAAGATGGACTCGAATACAACACTGTCTATACTGGTTACCCTTACTTTTTTTCTAGAGGGGGACAAGCACATTATTTCCCCAAATCCTTGTACTTTTTCTAGCATATTCTCAAATATTTTTCGAGGGTGGGCGGGGGGGGGGGGGACATATGCCCACTGCACCCCCATTGACACCCCTGCGGACGCCCATGATGTTAATGTGCTTTAAATTACCAGCAATGATTTGCCCCTCGTCTTCTTTTTTCTACTTTTTCTCCTTTTTTTCTTTTCGGGGGGGGGGGGGGAGGGGGGGCAAGCACCCCCTTGCCCCCCCCCCTCGCGACGCCCATGCTTACCTCATTCTATTGTAGATAACCAGAACCGTAATGTAAGATACCAAAACAACGACAAAACCAATAGTGATCCACAGAGCAGCATGGTTGATGACACGTCGTGTTCTTAAGGATCGTTCATATGCTGTCTCCTCGTGACTATCTGTCTCATCTTCAACATCATCACGATCATCTGAAGCAAACAGTGAACAATTCATGCCATGATCAGTCTTGTAAGGTTTAAAGGCGCATATAGGATCATTTACTTTATCCCAAACTTAACCTACCGAATTATTATCAAAAAGCCTATTGCATTAAAATCGTGCTGCAACTAAACAACCCATGAAACGATTCAAGAATTATATGATTTCCAAAGATCAGTGAAGTGACTGATTTTTGGAAGTAAACAGTTCTATGGATGAAATCGTGTTTAATGATCAAAAGGTTGTGCACTGTTTTTCACTGTTTTCTCGAAAAGTGTAATATCCACTCTACTGAAAACTCAACAAAGTAGGTTTTGAATATTCTTCTTGGGAATTTGAAACGGACAAAATGCACGAACAGCAAATAATTCTTTATGCCACCATTTTACCATCAGTAGAACTGTAGTAACATAACTTATAGGGGCCTTAAACATGATTAGTCGTTACCACCTGTCTCCATTAAAAAGATGCTCAATTTGAAAGTCCCTTTAAAGGAAGATGATATCCTTTTGAAATGCCGATATGTCTATTTTTGTTGTATTATTTATCGGCTTCCAAACTCTAACCTCGCATTTTTTATTCCCCTCAACATGCACCTGTTCTACTCATTATCTTGAAAAGACAGGAAATCACTTAGATCTGTAAATCATCAGTTTCAGCTGTCTAGCTTCACGTTCTATTCCAGGGAATGCATCCATATTTCACACCTAACATCTGATGTAGGAAGCCAGGTGCGACAACCTTCCCTTTACTCGTCCTTTGTGGGTGTGCCAACACCCTAGAAGGACAATTAAAATTGCACGTGTCGAGTTAGAGCTTAGCTGTAACAATAATGATTATGTTGTGTTTTGCTTCTAAGCTGACCACTCTCAAGTTATTCATATTGATGTGGTTTGTTTTTGTGGAAATCGAACTCCGCGCGCATTGCTGTCGCTGTGCTGTGCTATGCTATGCAGTGCTGCGTGTTTTACAGTCTAAAACCTTTCGTTTTATTCATTTTAGCGATTTCAAACAAGTTAAGTTCCAGTACAGAGTATTCTATTTCCTTTTCGTTGCCTTTTACAATCCATGATTATTATGATAACAGAGATCTTTCTAAAATCTTGATTCCATTATATTTTAAAATTACATGTAAAAGAAAAAAATTGACTTGGCGCCGCACTACAGGGACAGCGGCCTTTTAGCCGTTTTTCCTAATCATATTTGATAACACAAAAACAGGCCACAATGTGTAAATTCATTTCGTCTCAGATGGTAAAGTATCAAATTTCCTGTCAAATATAATCTTATTATAGAAACCTCCTTTACTTTGCAACCACTTCGGACCTAAGCCACCTCCACTAAATTGTATCTTCTCTTTCGATCGCCTAACCACGTATGTACTTCTACATCGTCCATTTTCATCAAAGCAGTGGCTGGGGATATCGAACGATTGGTATAATTAAATTATCTCTCCCATTTTGTCTTCCCTGCGAGAAGAACATGATATATCTGTGGTAACATTATCTGCAAAAGGGTCTTTGCGCGAGCAGGAAGGCCAGTAGCAATGTTGGGGAGGAAGAAATCGGGGGAGTGCGGCGAAGTGCACTTGTGTTTTTCAAGAAAGCGGAAAGCGGGGTCGATGAGGGGGAACCTTGGACTATCACATGGCAAGATAAATATTCAGGGAGGGAAATTAACTGGATACTGTGGCAGCTTCTGAAAGTGGCTGTTTTTCTTTAACACATTGACGATTTTATCAGAGGCGTCTGTGGTATGGAAAGATGTACTTTTTGTGTTGTCGCAGACTGGGTGGTCGGGTATGTGCTTGACATCATGGTGACTCAGTTCTCTTCAACCATGAAAGTGGGCGAATATTATCATGTAGGACAAAGCGCTTTAACCTACGGTGATATTTGCCTTGGTATAGATGGATGTATAGGGTGTACAGCTCTCTCGTTATGATTACAATATCGAGATTAAAAATAAAGAGAGGGAAGACTTGAGTATCATTACGATAAATAGCGGTAAAATGTGCAAGCCCTTAGAAACCTTACATGCACAGGTTTCAGATGTGTGATGTTTCAAAACTCTAGAACATAAACAAGGAAAAACAAGCCGGACTAATCCTTCAGAGATTTCAGTTAGCATTGATACTAACACCAACCTCTGGGCAATTTTCACCGGACACGATTCACAGCGAGTGTCACTCGCCGAACACGCGGCGCCGCCCCCGTGAGGGCAGAATTCAATCCACGCTGCTAAGTGTTTTTTTCCGCGTCATCTGATAGCAATTCCATCAAAATATTAAAGATTTCTCATTTCGGGTAGGGAGAAACGTTGCAATTGGAAAAACCAGACAGCCGCTCGCTGGAAGGGCTCGGGGGTAACGTTCTCATGCTGCTCAGAAAAAGGGGGACGATAGGTGAAAGATACGGCGAATAATAATATCATGTAGGACACCCTAGAAGCGCTTTATCCTACGGTGATATTGACAATACCTTTGCCTTGGTATAGATGGATGTATAGCGTGTACAGCTCTCTCGTTATGGTTACAATTTCAAGATTAAAAATATAGGAGTTCCCTGGAGTAGGCAGCAGCTGAACTGATTAGCTCTGGGTGGATAGACCTGGTTTAATTACTACATATTGATACCCTAGGCAGAATCTATACACATCAACAAAAGAGAGAAAATGATGTGCTGTGATCATGTGCCAGATATTCTAGCTTCATTTCGGTCTGTACAAGACGAGATTTCAAAAGACTTTTGAAGGCTTAAAACGTAGGAATTATGATAATCGTCTACATCTGAATTCTCGCAAAATGGCACACTAGGGAGACACGTTTTTTTAGTCGTACCTTAGGGAGACAAGGTGAATTAGAGAGACATTTTAAATGTCTCCCTAATGTTTCAAATACTGTTTCTATATACAATTTCAAAGTCGCAAATATCCTAAATCAAGTTTGGTGAGGGTATATAGTTGAGTTTAGGTAAGGGTTAAGTGCAATGAAAGCTCAGATTTTTTTGGTGCAAAAGTCTATGGGAATGACTACCAAAGGTACCATTACACGTAAAATTAACAACCATTAGGAATGACTCAACTCTTGACATAACGTTACAGTATAACTAATATAACAAAACTATATAGAAGTGTTATACCTGATGTTTTCAGGACATCCGTACGTGCATTGATTGAGAAGCAAGCACGAAAAAGCTTGAATCTTCTTGGGACCTTTTGCCCCGGGATAACTACCATCCTTTTCATAATATCATCAGACACTAGCAAAGCTATTGACAGGTACTTAACCGCGTACAAGTGTTTGTTGTTTTAGACTTACGGGCACCGGAGTTGAAACGTTAAACGACCTATGCACGCGGGGATTTGGACACAATTTTGACAGGATTTATAATGTCAGTACTTGATATCTTTTAAAATTGGCTTGAAGATTTTGTTTCTGCCATCAGTCCGAGTTTCTCCAAGTTTTTGTTTAATTCATCTCAAATGTTTGAGATCTAGGCCTAAGCTTTTTTTCGCAAATTCAGCCGTGATTGACAAATTTGAAATAATTTTGGAACTGATAATGAACTGAAGCGAAGAGTTTCTCGTCGAAATGTGTAATTGACTGTAAGTTGACTATAAGAGGAAAAATAACAAGGGACAATAGTTATTTACTTGATTTGCGCAACGAGGGATGAAAACAAAAATAAGGAGATTGAACGTATATATACCTGTTGTCGTTGTGAGCTTTTCCGTTACTCGCTGTGTATATGACGTACTTTTCGTCGTCTTTGTAATACTCGCCAAGAAATCCGAAGTTGTCAATGGGACTGTCAGCCGAGCAATGTTATTTTCAGAAGTACTTGTCCCAGGTGAAGAGGTCGAAGCAGTGGGCGTGGCTTCTGTTGAGGGGGCGTCACTTGGGCGAGTTGTGTCCAAAACATGTTGCGTCATTTCGTCAGGCACTGATGAAAATGAGGTATCAACGATTGTGGTGGCCTCAAGGGTTGGTTCTGCACCAGTTGAATTCAAAATTCTTTCCGAAACTTTAGAAGTGGGGGTAAATATATCCTTGAGGTTTTTATTCAAAGAAACACTAGTGATGCTGACATTTGTGTGTAAACTCTCTGGTTGTGATGTGGATGTTTCAACCAATGTTTGTGTCTGAGTGAGCGGCTTTGGGGAATACGAAGCCTCCTGGGGCGATGCTGTGGACGTTTCAGACGTGTCAGACGTGAAAGGTTTAACTGTGGAATATTCCATGCCCGTTGTTGGATTTCTCTGACTTTCAGATGTTCCACTTTCTTTGGAATCCATATTTTCATCCTGCTTACTGATATTAGAGACTGTGCTTTCCACGTCTTCGCCGATGCTAATTCCAACTGTTGTATTTTCCGTACTTGACATATTACGCCGATCGACGTTCGTTTCTGTCAAGTTTAAAGGAAGGGAGGTATCACTTAGAGCGTCATCTTCAGAAACAACGGTTTCGGTGACGTCACTGGATGCTGCTGTGACGTCGACAGAGACTGTGTAATCAGCAGAAGGCATGACGCCAGTTGCTGCGGTCGTCAAATACCCTTTACAAGACAGGAGAAATAAAAACAAAATGTAATTCTTCATGTTAGCCATTTATTTGTCTAAAAAAATAGGATCAAAAGGAAGTCCTTAATGTGAAGTTAAATCGTTTAACAGTTTCTTTAGAATTGCATGAAACCGCGCATTCTTTTTTAAATTGATTTTAATCATCTATTCAAAACACAACATTGATGATATACTTTTCATCAGCTACGGTACATTCATGTATCAACCAACAAAAAGGCACCAACAAATCGGGAATCCAAGCTTGTCAATATTTTGCAGTGTTTTTAAAAGATGTGAAAAATTCAAAGAAGGGGGAAATCAGCTAATCCGAGGAAAAGTTGCATGTCTCATATTATTACCACAGAATCAATGTAACACTGGTTCCATATGACGCAGATCAAATGGAGATGACCTTGAAATATATCTCACCGAAATGAAATGAAATTGCTCATCAGATCGAGAAAGACCCTCGAGTGATTCTCCAAATTGAATGGCTTTGCCTCTGGCTCAATGTCACGTGATATGACAATAAAACACCTTTAGGGAAAACAGATCTTCAGCCTATACACCACGTCTTATGTCAGCTTTTCAGGGAACGGAAATAAGTTAATTGGTAAATTACAAGAGAGATGAAGGTCAAACAGCGTGGCCACGACAACGATGTTTCATGTTTGAATGAACATTCAAGGACAGAGTGTCATACCAAAACTAGTGGTTATAACGACACTGGTGCGAAAATTAGATGTGGTTTGAATGTCAAGACGTACATGGTGGGGGCGACAAAACTATTCCTCTTATAGTCATTTGGGCTACCAAAACATGTAAAAAAAATGTTTTGGGAACATAGCATGTGAGCGATAGTGTCTACATATACCAATCATCGCATTAACGGAATAGTTTTTTTGTTTAACGCGTCAACACCCTCGATCCAACTACATGTAGTACGATGGGGTACGAGCATACAATTCATCGGTTGAAACGTTTCAATTTCATGAAAGATTTTTTTACGGTCGTGCTGCATCTCATTAGCACAAATTAAACATACGTAATGTGTTTGCATAATGCATTATGACCTATCTTTGAATAAAATATCAGACTCATTCGTCGCTTTGTGTTCATTAATTGCTGGCCAGTCTTCAATAACCAGTGTACCCAACGCATTAATTAGTCTCAAGGAAACATGATAATTATCCTGAACCTGTCATGCAGAACTGAACAAGTGATTTAATAACTGTTTGAAATGAGTCAACACACGTTGTGTTTGAATATCAGACACATTCGTCGAGAGAGGGAAGGGACATTCGTTCAAATATCAGACTCATTCGGGAGGGGGTTATTAAATGACTAATGTCTTTGTTTAGATGATTGTATGCGAATTAAACAAAAGCGTTATGAACAGATCGAAAACAATTCAAATCGAAATTCAGTTTTTCTGCTCTGAATTTGGAGTTGATTAACGGGAATGGCGTCCTACCGACGGACTTCACGCATGGTTTCACAGTCCGTGGTCCCATTAGCATTAGGGCGCGTAAAACTCAGTTAATAGGACTGGCCATGAACAACGATCCATAACTGAATCAGATCAGATACACACCACCAACATGTAAATAAAAAAGTGTCCGTTTTATGTTCTTCTATTTCAGCATGTTCATTTTTGTCATTCAGGGAGACCAGCGTTCCACTATGGAGCACGTATAGGCCTACTTCTTTTTTTTGTACCGTAATATTTTGAGCTTCAGTCCCCATCAAGCTTACTAGCGATGGCACATTTTCCAATTTTCAGACAGGGAAAGGTTGGAAAAGAAAATGCGTTTCAGTGTAAAAGATATGCAAGGGAATGAGAGAACTCAACGGGTATAATTAATTGACTTAATGGGATCAGTAAATTCAATCTGATGGATGTCAGCTTCTGACATTTGATAAGGGCCTATATGGAATGCGTCATTATTCCAAAGTGACCGTCGATTATCTGAATAAAGTCCCAGTCGAAATTTGATCCATTCCTTTATAATAATTGGAAAATGGATAGAAAAGGATGGAATTAATAAACCTTAGCAGAACAATTGTCCGAGTTTAGACACTCGCGATATCTCCAACACAGTCACTTATTTGACGTCTCGATCGGTCAGTCAGTAGGTTAGAAGCCTACACTCGACGTGCACAATTGCATTTATTTCGAATTTGTCCTAATTCTAATGGTTTTAAAGATTCTGAACATGAAGTTCGTAGCAGCATGCAGTGTCTTTGAATAGGGAACAGCCGTATAACCGTAACCCTAACCGTGCAAGGATAAAGTGGACCAAATTTTCAGTATGAAAATCAATTCGATTTCAAATTTACATATTTATCGGTCGAGCGATACTTAAAGAAAATTGTGTTGCTCATAAAAACGTCACGCAGGAAAAACAAAGTGAAGCTAAAAACTAGGAAAGAAACAGAAAACAAAACGGATTGATGAACAAGAACACGAGCTTTTTTAGCACGAAGATTTTAATCAAAGATGGAATCTGAACCACAGAAAGTATCGATCAGAGTAATGAGACATTCCAATCGCTTCATTGTTTCTTAGCTAATTCCAGACAGTCATAGTTGAAAACCGTCACAAAGTGAGCTCATCCCGCTTATCAATCACGTTTTTCCCAACAAATATCTTGATTGTGAGTGTCTGTTCATTTCGTCCTGTGCCATCGCTACACCGTATACGTAGAAACACGTAATACAAATGTATGTGTTGGTGTTGATATTTATAAAGGTGCACTCTTAACAGTCCGTGATCAGATTGACCCGAAATCGGGATTCTATTTGGCCTGATACTATTCAGAGTCAAAAATGGCACTTCTCTGGTTGAAAACGACACTTTTGCCAAGTTTCCGAGCCAAAATGACCTGGAAAATGATGCAGAGAAGTGTAAATTTTTGACCCAGAAAATTGTCATTTTTTGACCCTGAAAAGTATTAAGCCAAATAGAACCTGAATTGAATCAGATCTGACCATACAGGGATATTTTAGAGTGTGTGGTTGAAGTTCGGACTTACCTGAAGATGTAAGCCCTAGATGGCACGCAACGACAGACAACCAGAGGAACCAATGCATCCTGCACATTGTCGTCATCATCATCATCATCATCACTGTCGATACCTCCTCTCTAGCCAGGTTCTCCTCTCATCATCCACCGTGAGCTAATGGCACTTCTTCCGTCTACTGCGCTGATTTATAGGACTGTTAGTACGGCACGGGAACAGGTATGTGTGAGATGCGCAGACGGCTACTGATGATGCAGAGTGTTCGGGTATCACATTAAAGCAGCGATGGGTGACATGACGAAGCGGGTTAGTCTGCAAAAAAGAAAGGGGAGATGGAAGGAAAGGTATCAAAATAAATTGAAGATGAAGATCAGGTAGAAATTATTAATTTAAATCTTGGCCAAGGAAAAGTCTGGTGTCTGCAACAATATTCAATGAACTATTAATGATAAGGCGCATCGGCTTTAATAATTGAAGAGATGGCAAGCTTACAAAATGAATGTCGTTACGGAAAAAGTGCGATTAAATCAACTACTACCGGTGGGAAGAAAAGGTGCCCCCAAATGAAAACCATTTCTTTTTAGGAAACAAGAGAAGACACTGCAAACAAGAAATCGGCAGGGTGTAAGAAAAATCCTGTCTCTCTGTTCGGACCACTCATACTCGAAGATGGCCTTGAATCAATCATTCATAATGTATAAGTCGAAGTGTTGAGGTGCAACTGATGCTCTGATTAATTTATGAATGAACCCATGATGTTCATTGCTAATGAATTATTCATAAAATTCATGTGCCCACGGTGTTTGAATTCACCGTCATGAATAACTTATGATTTTCATGAATATAGCAAATATAATTACTGCTCAGGGTGTCCGTTTACAACCCTGGGGGATAATGGGAATTCTTCGGCTGCTAGGGAGGGCGTTACAGACAATCATATAGTACATGTCCTTTATGATATAGGACATGCACGTCTGCTACTTTACATAATTACAAACGTATGTAAAATATAGTATTTAAAAACTAAAAGGCGCAATCGGAAAAATCCGTTTTAATGGAAAGTATTTTGTTTCAGTAATAGAC
This sequence comes from Patiria pectinifera, assembly GCA_029964075.1. NCBI lineage: Eukaryota > Metazoa > Echinodermata > Asteroidea > Valvatida > Asterinidae > Patiria > Patiria pectinifera. The sequence continues at coordinate 59,757 of CM057134.1, read as the reverse complement.
GTATAGCGACGAAAAGAAACAACGTTTGTCATTCAAGTCGTCAGTTACATTACGCGATACTAATCTTTGACGTGTACGGAATGTAGTTTGGCTTATCAAGCCGTTGCAACTGCTCACTATGCCACCAATGCCCAATTAGATGGCAATGTGATATACATTCAAAGTCGTCGGTGTCATTATACTTCTTAACACCATCTTGATTCACTTGGCAACAAATATCACAAGTACCAGACCTTTTCGTGCACTATCCAACTGGAACTTTTACTTTAAACTCGTCTTCAACATCTTGATCTTAAATCTGAAGCGTTATAGCAGCCATACCGGGCGCTATACAGATAACAATCAATGCCTTCAAGACTGTCGGTATAACTCTCCCAGTTCAACTGTATAAGCCCCGTCTTGCAATTACACCAGATCAAATCTCAACAAACAGATTAAGAAACTATCACTACTCGATGGTACAGTGGCATATTTCCTGCCTTTAACTGCCGATCAGTCTGACCTATTAGTTTATTAGATTAAAGGAAATGTCTAATGAATTTAATAAATGCTTGGCTGGCATCCGTTTCCATCTTCCGAGTGCACTGGATGAAATCTGATGGCCTTCATCGATTAAATTCTGCCAGTAATTTCAAGATTCATCTCCCGAGTGCATACTGAGACGGTGGAAACCGACTCGCGAACAGATTCTGTGATAACTATAAACCTGCTCATGCAGTGTCTTCAAGTGGTTGCCATGGAAACTGACGTTTATCCAATACATGATATTTAAGGTGTTCTTTCCAAGGGGGGGGGGGTAGATTGCCTATGACATTTGGTGGTGAGAGAGTAAAGCTCCTTCAGTTATGAATATCGTTATCGGATTGAAGGGCTTTACCTAATATGTTTTGGCTCGGTTAACTTTTCAATGCCGCATTCAACATAAGTTTATCCAATTCTCAAGTTTAAGGTAATCATATAAATATCATCCAAGTCTATCCATTTCAAACAGACGAGAAATTTAATTGTGAAATTATCTTGGACAGATAAAAGCCTGTCTCGCCGGCTGGCATCAAATCGGCCCTGATGTACACAGCACGTACGGAATGATCATGTATTTGGCGGGAATTCAAACCTCACTTCAAAGCAAGGGTAAAATTGAAACCACATGTTTGTAACATATCATCCATACTTCAGCGGGTAATTTGTGAATTTTAAAATACCTATCTAAAAAAACAAGATGTATTATCGTCATGTTTTTTTCATTGTCCATGTAGGTTTAGTTGTTTGCCCTTTAAGGATTTTTCTTGCTTGACATGGGATTTGAAAATAATCCTATGCTACATGGGCACTGTGGCTGCAAACTCGACAACGGAGAGTTCGTGTTTGGTATGCAAAATGGACTAATGGGGGCGCTCTGGGGTCAGCATTTGTTTAATTCACTCGATTATTTTTCACCGGGACCCAAACTGCCGAATTCTGACCTGAATACTTGATTATGATCCTTGCGTAATACAGCTTCAGCGGCCAAAAATCTGCAGGACCGCAACTAGCTGAGGCAAAATTTGCTTTCTCAAAAGGTCCCCATGGCCAAGAATTCCAATCACTTAACGGAGGCAGGAAAGCCTCCTGGGAGAATGCAATCAAATTAATGTTTCATATGGGTTTTAAGAGACTGTGCGATATGCTGGAGAAAGGCACAAGATTTTATTTGATGCACGAAGCGATAGCTGATGTGAATGAAATATCTGTTTGAAACGTAACATCTACTCTGTACAATAAAATCATCACAGCTTTATAAAAATTAACACATAGGCCTAAGTGTGACCAGGGCAACATGATATGCTCAATAAATATAATTCCATTTTCAAATAACACTCTACTAAAATGATATTTGTGGAAAGAATAGTACTGTTGTATCTCATTGCAATACTGCTGCGTGTGTGAGTGGACAGGAGGATGCGTTTATTTTAGTCGGAGTGCCTGTTATGGTACACTGTAATTAACTTATCGAGGCCAGTCACCTCCGAGTCAACGTGTGAACTGAAAGATTTGTCAAGAAATATGTAGGAAGGAACCTGACATTTAAATGAATACAAATATTTCTTTTATCGCAGCCATCCAAATACCGTAATGTTTAAAAATCCCTTAATTTCAATACACAAGCCTCTCCATGGTCATTTTCTTCGACATGCAGCATTATGTTTTTTCTTTAGAATTGACAGCGATGTTTGGCGAAAACAGGCACTTAAAAATTGCGAACTAAAGTGATATCAAACGTTAGAACTACGTACCAAAAAGTGTTAAAAAAAACCCAAAAAACCTTATCCATATCTTCACTCCTGGTGTAATCCGAATATGACTATCGTACATTCGCATACAACTTCCCGTTTCTACGGTCAGACAGGTCAATCACTCCGTGTTTCCGTTCTATCTTCCATTGACCTGTTCTTTATTGGAAAGTACATCTTCTGTCGGAAAACGAGGTTATTCAATTACTGTTTCGGTTTTGGCTTCGACAGCTTTCCACTTCGTACGCAAATCAATGTCCAGTTTGTGTTTAGGCAGCTGCTCTCCACCAGCACGATGATGTGATTCTAAGCTCTGTAAATACTGCAATTTGTGTCTCTTTTCTTGCGCCACCTGCGTCAGGATGCAACTCCCTCAGCACACTTGTCGCCTCAAATGAATCTCTGCAATCATTTTACTTCGAACGTTAAGAAATTTAATTACATGTATACCTAAATTTAACGGTCCAATTAGCGCCTCGTGAGGCGACTGGTGTTTTTTGTCAGTTAAAAATGCGAGAACACAAAGTAGCTTTCATTTTACTGAAGAATAACAACATACAAGGAGAGGAATTTAGAATTCATGATATAAATCGGCACACTGGGTAAATTGTATGGTATACCCAGTCGAGATTGGCATAATTTTTTACCATTAGGGAGACACTTGCTGCTAAAAGGCTGTACCTTAGGGAGGCAAGGTATATATTAGGGAGACATTTCAATGTCTCGCTAATGTTTCAAGTTCTGTTTTCAGGTATAACTTAATGTTGCAAATAGCCCAAATCGATTCCTCATGATGCAAAACCCAAATTGACAAACTTTGGTGTGGATGGGTAAAGTTTTGGTTATAAGCGTCATTAAATTCAAATTGTTGGTGCACAAGTCTATGGGAATGTCTCTCAAAGGTAACGGGTCATTGCTTACCGCAAAAATTATTTGTTGCTCCAAAAGTTGAATTGCGACAAAGTAAGATCTGGCTCATCCCATGTGATGTCTTTGGATTATAATGTACGATTCTTCGAACATAGAAACGGTTCAGTATTTTATGATGGGTAAATTCAAGGACAATGTGGGTATCCGTTCTGAAATTACAACAGAAAGTTTTCCTGTACACGGACCTAAATTCCTGCGCAGTTTTACCTACATTATCAAGTGAGACTTTAATTAAACGAGAAAAATGCTCTTACTGGCAATAATAAGAGCTAAAAACTACTCAGTACTTTTCATCGCCCTATCTTCAAAAACGAAGACTCAAATGGATTTCAATCCCAGCTCTTGGCCAGTTAGAATTTCAGACGCTTCGATCAAAGTACCAATTTTGAGGGTGATGACAGTATGAGCCCGACGGGGGCATACGGCGCGTTGGAGTCTCTGTAATTGCGGTGAAATCACCGCTGTTATTTAGCTGACTGCAAAAATCCTTCGCCCGCAGCAACGAGCATGATTCGGCTCGCTCTATTAAAATCGGCAGGAAGGACTTATATTTTTTGTGAGGTATGCTTCTGGGTCTACTCCGGGGAAAACACTTATTAAAGACAAAAGTAGAATACCAGTGAGAGCTATATTGGCATGGATGTGATATAAAAATGAAAAGGAGCTGGTTTCTAGCCTTAGGCTGCGATAAAACATCTTTTAAGGTGAATATTGCTTTCATTTCGAACTCAGACGGAATGAAATAGAGAGAACATTTCAATTTATCATAATTGCAATCTGTAAAATTCTCAGGTAGGTGTTAGCTTCTGAGAAAAACATAGGCCTACATTATAGGATTTGAATACTTAGTGTTATTTTCAATGGAAGTTCTTATTTTAACTGACGTAATTGTTTATCTGTGGTAAACCGAGATAATATATCAGTATTGCATTGGATAAACACGGAAGCATTGGACAACATTCTTCATTTTACACCGGATTAATTGTGTACTTAATTCCAAAGGGGAACCTTTTATTTCTATTTCAATATAAAAGGAAAACATCACAGCCTGATACCGTCCATTCAATGATAATTTCCTGATTTCCGAATTCTGGAAATCTGGCCATAAAAAATGACTGGCCATACTTGAGTACTGTCGCTCGTCCATGGAGAGGACAGACGTATGGCATTGGCAGATGTTTCACTTGCGCGGCAAAGCTCATAAAGGTATCTCGTAATGAACATTCCATAATCAGCTCGGATGTTCAAAGACGTAAGTCCCAATTTAGATTAGTTTTGTACGACTACCGATGAGGGGAATTTAAGGCCAAGAACAAGAAGGAGATAAAATTAAATTACGGAATCGAGGAACTCTAGTTTGTTTACGGTGACTGCGTAGCGAAGCGGGCGAAGGCGACACGGCAGACGGGGACTTACGGCTCGCTCGCTGGCCAATTTCCTCTCTCCGTACGCTGCTGCAGTTTGCCTACGGCCTTAACCCTGCAATGGAACGATGGACTTGCGACGGGCACGTCATATATTGGACTTGATTGATCCAATTTGGAGTGTATTTTCGGGATATTTGTCCTCCATTACGATCCCATAGTCATTCAATTACTGCACAAAATCGAAGGGTGATTGGCGCTAGAGGCTGTGACGTCATGGCGTCAAGATCTGCGACTGCGCAGTCACCTTGACATGATTCACTCGCTGAAGAAAATTCAAAGCTTTATTTTGACGACATAATCCATTTAACATCATGAAAATGTCTTCTTCTTGCCGTAAACGGCACCTGTACTTAAGAGTCCTTCCGCAACTTTACTTTAATTGAATTCAATACAACAAACTTGAAGATGAAAGCTAAAGGAAAAACAATCCGTCGAAGAAAATATATCAGCCAAAGAGCTACACTGACGTCAGATAGAGGTAACAAAAACAATTTTGAGATCGACTAGAACTGACTCGACAATCAATGGATTTAAATGATTTGCTGCAAGTCTAACCTGGAAAATTAAGTAAAATACTGCAGCAGTGTCAGCTTGAAATTGACATAGTCAAGGACGGACAAGAACCTACTTTCTATGCATGGCCAATAATGAAGTCAATTTCACCATGCAGACTGTTTCTACTCTGTGAGCAATCCTCATTGTCCGATCCACAATGACTCGTGGCACATCCTGGTGTTACAATGAAAACACTCTATGGGTCTGCTACGACTATAACACGATCCAATCAAAATGTCAGCATAGATTTATACGGTTCTGATATCTGTAGAAAATATAGAGTAAATATTCAACTAACAATCGAGGACATTGCTCGGGATATTTTGTTCACGTATTCTTCGTTCTACGTGAAGTACAGGGTGAGTAAAAAATAACCAAACGAAACCCAAATGGCAGGACCAATTTTGGAATGAAGTTTGCCTTAAGCACTTTCAAAATCTAGGATATGTAAGCCCAATCAGTGGGCTTTCTTTTAGTCCAAGAATCATTCAAATCGCTCATGTACTTTTTAAGTTACGGAATTTTGAACACAAACACCGTTTTAAAGTTCTGTCCACGGATCACAAAAAAAATGGAAGTGTTCTTTTGCAAAACTTTTGTTTTCAAAATGACAAGAAACCGCAATGGGTTTTCATTCCACTCATAAAAAACTGACAATTATTACTTCAAAGAAACGATTATTAGTTACTAAAAGATTGAGCAAGTTAACTTTATAGAATGTGCTGCCTCTTCACTACTTGCTTCACCTACCTCCAAGGGGACAAAATGTATTTCAAAGCTTAACCTTTCTGAACTACAACTGGCTTTGTTACGAGGTAAAAGTCGACTTAGTGCATTTTTTATTCATTCGTGGCAGATGCAAGACCCGAAATGCCATGAATAACGCAGGGTATCAGATGTTCTGTTTTATTGATGAGGTCCAATTTCATTAATGTTTAATGTATCGACCATGCCATGTACGTATCTTATCCCGGAAGGTGTTATTTTTGCTTTAAAGCTAATCCAAACACGACGTGTTTATCCTTTCCTTAGGCTCTTGATGCTCAGAGAAACTGTTTCCATGAGAAGTAATCCCTCTCGAGAGTAGACTTGTCTCAAGTCCAGTAGACCGAAGACGAGATCATCTTTTTCACGGAGGTATTTCTGAGCTGAGACCCCTAGTCATAATAGAGGATGCGCTTTCGTCATATTCGTACAGTTTAACTGTATTTATTATTCGTAATTACACCCATCAAAACAATTCAATGAATATAACTTATAAACGATTTTTAGTGTCAATCCGTAAAGTAATTACGACATAAATACCCCGCATAGACCGACATATTCAAGTCTAGTTTCAACCTACGAGCAAACAAGAACTCGCAAACAGGAACCAAAATATTGAAAAACCGTCGATTGGTAAAGGACAGTAAACAGTGGAACCAAGACCTAAATAATTGAATGATTCACTGGCTGAGAAAACTCTGATGGTAATATCGGATGAGCTCATCCCTAAGGGTCATGAGAGAAGAGACAGAGAGAAGACCATCGATCAAAGATCGCATCCCTAAGGAACATCTCATCCTCTCCAAGATGCGCCAGGAGGCTATATGCGCATAGTAATGCTGACTGGCACACACGCAGGGGAAATTAAAAGTGGGAATTTTAGAAAAACAAATAAGTATTTTCGAGAATGGTTGATGTACGCCGGCAAACACACGGTGGGACTGAAAAGCATCGATGTGTGATGGGAACTTGAGATTTGACACGTTTGGTCTGTAGTCTGAGAAAACATGTGGATTTCGAGTGGGAATTAATGACCGACCTTTCGAGGTGAAAACAGAAACGGGTTTGGAATCGTAAAAAGCATCAGGGTGATCCCGCACATTTTGATCAGTTAGATTCAACGGCATTGTGCATGGAAAGACCGAGTTTATTTTTGTTTGTACAAGAACCTTCTTCTATACGGAATAATCAATGACAAATTCTGGAGTAGAATTCCATGACGATCACGATACAGTAATCGTAAGATTGAGATAACCAGCTTTTGCATTCATTTGTTGAACCTATTAACAATGTTAACTAAATTATGAAGTCGCATGACATTCTCACAATTTGCAAGGCAGAAAACGTTTTTTCTTGTACGATATCAAACTTTAATCGATGACATTTCACAAATAATAAATTATGGCCATACATCCGGCAATATCTTTGTCTATATGGTTTAACAGAATATAAACAAGAAGCTACACTAAGTGGCGGGCACACTTTAAGAGAATTTTGGGACCGAGATGTTTCGTGATTTCTATACCAATTTGCTACTATTTTGGTAACTAGAGTTCAGCTGGAGATATCTCAGCCTGATCAGAATGCGAAGTCATCCCTGGTCAGAGTGTCCCTGATGCCTGCAGGACTGAACTCATTCCAGGCATGTATATGCATTTTCTGTTAGCCAAGGTTCTGACACTTCGGCGTGTATGAAATAGAAAAGATTGTGGGCAGAGAAAGTGCGTAGTAAGGTTCTCCTATCTACAATACGCTGAATGGCCAGTCACGCACGGTGATAATTTACGGCTGTTACATGTCGAAATCTAAAACGTGCGGAAGCAGACGACAATTGCATGAACTAAAGTTCGTGGAACATCTGCTGCCTCGAAATTCTCAGTTGTTCAATTGTAATTGGCACAGTGATAATGTGGAATATATTGACCTTTATCTTAGCACAAAGCTGCGATCAGTTGCATATGTTATGTGGAACTTTATGCTAGAATTATTTAGTGTTTTCAGGATCTCCGTTTACGCTCCTTTTTGACAGTCAATACTGTCCGTTAGAGTAAAAGAAACAATAGCTGAATTTTACGGAAAGACTTCGCATATAGTAGACTTTCTGGAGTAAACAGGTTTAACTTCGTGAAAGTAATATAAACATCCTAAAACACTTGTGACAAATATAGTTTATTTGAAGAAAAATATGACATAGATGAAACATTACGCACAAGGACACTTCACACAAAAAAAACACGTTACAGTTTTGTCTGAATACATACATTTCCCAAATTATATATAAATTTTAAAAAAAATGATAACAAATATAAGGTTTGACAGATAACCGGGCTCAGAAATGTATCCGGTTCCATTAGGAATAAGACATTGTCACACCGAATGGTAATGGGAATCGTGAAGGCAATAATTGGATTTTTTGTCCTGATGGGAATTCTTTTGAAAGTCGATCTGGAGAGAAGAGCTGGCGAGAAGGCCTAGGAATAAAGGACGGTCGTAAATACCTCGTTCTAAGAGGTATTTCGTATGACGGATTAGTGACCACTCGCATGATAAGAAATGTCATTTACGAATTAAGGATGGCAGCACAAAAGTAGCACGTTGCACGCGAGGCACGGATCAACGTTTAATAGGTTGTAGAAATCAATCTAAAGGTAACAAGACGTACACTATATACCATGTCGCTTGTGACGTCATACCGACAGGCAAGTCAAACATAATTATAAATCTATTTTGTACGTCATTTTGCCAATATTAAACAATTTAGATTGTTTACGCTTTCAACCTACTCAAATTTCAAGAGATATACAATGTACATTTTTTCCAACTTTCACTCGGGAGGTAACACACTGAGTATACAGTGTTTATACGTCAGTGAAGGGCAAAACCTAATTTGATTTACAATGTACATGCAGTGCAAAAGAAAACAGTTTTCTGAAAGTTTGTATCACATGACCACAAATCTAATTTTGTCACACAGTCAGGAGAATTGAATGGACATTATAACTATGTACTCATGTAGCTCATGTGGAAATGTCTTCGTATTCTCCCAATTGACCTATCGCAGTAGAACCGCGTTAGAATCGCGTCAACGCAGCTTGTGAAATATTGTCCAATTACATGATATGCATGATATACAAGTGGACGCGGAACGCGCAAAATCTGAGATAAACAAAACTTAGTGTACAAAAACTCCAAAGGGTTGTGGGGCGTGGCTAACTCGCAAACGGCGATAGGTCAGTTATATATGACGAACATGTGCACTGGTATTGACAAAAATATGGACCATATAGAAATGGTACGCATACGAGATGTTAAATTGGTGGCGCTATACATCCATTGCCATGACTTGGGTGGTGGTATATCGTACTGGTTTCCACATACAGTTATACCGTTCTTTCAATCTAACAAAACAATGTCATCAGTTGCACCAGGGAGACATCAATCTGCGTAGCGACTACACGCGCACTATTATGCGCCGCCAGACTGGGGGCCACAATGGTGAAAAGGAGCGGACATTGGGTCATATTAGAAACAGCATTTGTAGTTAAACGTCAAAATGTGTAGAAATCACAACCATTTGTAGAAATTAAAATAAAAAGCAGGTATGCTTATATATAACGGTTGGTATTGGATTAGCGTTTGCTTTCTTTCATATAAATTTCCCCATTTCGAGTGATTCGGTATATACTATCCTCTCCGTCTCCATAGTCAGGTTTCTATCCATATTCCGGAAACCGTTCGATGTTATTGATTGAGCAGATCCCGGTTTGGCCACGCAACGCCGAACCTCACACCGACGGACGGGGTCGGTATCTACTACGCGTTTGCTATGCAACCCGCTCCTGGTGCTATATCACCTCATCTGGCAGGCATTTTGGTATTATTAATGCAGAGGCAAATTTGCTTGCCCTTTTTACCAGTTCGCCGATGGGCGGTGATTCTACGAACCTATAATTATTATTTACATGTATATTAAAATAGGCTACAGTAAAGTACTCTTTTATTTTTTTAAAGCACATTTCAACATTAAACTAAGTGCCAATTATATATTGGGTTTTGCCCTTCGCCGATGTATAAAAAAAGTGTGAATTATAAGAGTTCGTGTGTTTCGGTTCTTTTTGCTATAGATTTTACTAATGACAATGAGTTCATGACTTCAATGAGAATGTCAGCATTAATTTTAATGAATTCTTTGTTGTACACTGCTTTGAATAATATGCCAAAATCCTTATACAATCTCAGATACATTTCTGGCAGAATTCGATTCAATTATATGAACGGGCTAAATTTAGAAAACTCAAATTTCTATAAGCATTGACGTCAATTTGATATCAGTGCGTTACTTAACACGACAATAGATGGCATCAAGCCGGCAAGCATTGTACCTGAAAATGCTTTTAACTCACAAAGAGATAAATGGTCTTTTATGCGGAAATGAAAGCTACGACATACCATTAAAGTATAATTAAGTTTTCGAATCTTAAACGCTCTCAGCGCTGAGCTGAAACTGATGTCAGATGAATTGATTGGCAACAATAGGTTACACTGTCGCGTTACTGTGAGACAATAATACACACGAATGAATAACAACATTTGTTGGATTGTTCAACTACGTTTTGCGACAACCATCAAACCATGGATTCCCAACACGTTGGTGTGAAGGACCACAGGGGAACCTTTAACACCAAAAAGGCTTTGATTTCGATTCGATTGATTCTCATTTGCCTCTCGCAGTGATCTGAAGGTTCCAGGAGACACGAACTTATCGCATTTCATCCACTCGGCCAAATTGATGGGGCCAGAAATGGCTACGTGGAGAGGCGGGAAAAACAAGCCAAGATTTCGATCGGGCCTGGGGAGAAAAATCTATGCACTTGGTCGTCTTGGTATTCGTATTCAGAGTGTCTCTCTTACATTGAGATGTTGCATCAGTTGCTGTATACCATCCTGGATAAATTATTACAAGGGTCACTGTATATGAACATGTAGAGCAGTTTATTGACCCATTCTGTGCACTAGATCCCCTGACCCAAATTAGGTCTGCCGCCAATTCCAGTACAACTCCGTAGGTTACTATTACTACTACAGGGGAAATGTCAAAGGTTTGATGAATCATCACAACGACCAAAACGAATGCACCTCTGTGAACAGTTAAGAATATGACCAGAACATTTTTGTGAAGATCGCTGAACAGGAAAGTTATAAGAAACGGCCGAGACCTGACCTAAACCCCGAGGTGTGTAACACCACAATGTAACCGTTGGTCCGTGAGCACAAATAACAGAATACTCAGCCATGGGAAAAATTGAGATCACAAAATGCATGATTAAACAAGAAGACGACATAAATAGCAAAAATCTCTCATTTGCCTGCTATCGCATCTGCAACATTATTATGAATGTACACAACTCATTAAATGCCAACATCTTCATCAGGCCTACATGTATAACGAAAGCGCACCACAGCAAACAAAACAGAATAAAACTAACTTTTTTACACTACGAACTAGCAGCAACAGGACACACAATATATTGATCTTACATCTCCCCATCAAAGAAGAAAAAGTTCATACAAATCAAATTTCACGCAAGCGAATTCTTATGGAATCCATAAGGGACGGCACCTCACAAACTTTCTTCACTTTACCAAGTGATGTTATTGGCAGTACTCGCCAAAAATACCAACACGAATGATGACACTCAAAAGCAACCATTTGCCTTCAAAACACAATTTGCTTTTAAAGCGCAGGTCAACTACCCTGCCCTCGCTGGCATTTCCTCTTTCTTTGCCAAAATTTTACCCACTTTTAATGTACCTCATCCGTCATCTATTTGTTCGTATAAAAAAATATAACCAAAATAACTAAATGATTTCAGTAAGTATAAAGGTCCTCTCAACAGCAAACATAAAACAGGTTCAAGAAAGTGAACAATATATCGAACATTTCCAATTTGGAAGTATCTCTTCACTCACAACTCTAGATCTGACTGCAGTGTACTATTAATAATACCTTAATGGAAACCCTTCCAAACGAAACGGCGCCGGTACCATTATTATACATCCGTAATAGTGAAGATGACAATCAATACGATTAATGCTGTATTGCTTGACACGATTCTGCACTTGACATTCAAGTTACAGTAATTCTGTCTTGAGAAGATGGTCAGTCACTCTAAGATGATATTTCCTTCCAAGCGTCTACACAGTACTCATCATACAGAAATTCACCCCTTCGGCCCCAGAGTCGAAACCTTACCCTTCCCTCCGGACTACTTAGAAACACGGGCACATCTGCGATTGCGCATTACATCATAAAATGACGTCGCAGTGGCAAGAGAAGCATCTGATTGGCTGGACAATATCAGAGCGATATGGGTGTGTACTGGTCCGAACGCAGCTTAAGATTCCCAAGAGATACCCTCAGGACTTACGAGTTTAAATATTCATGTCTTGGATGGGAAGGATCGTCTTGCAGGGAAGATGCATATCAATGCGTAGATGGAACGCAGATGGCCGTGAACGCTATGCATAACTTAAGGAGCTTAGGGCAGGAAGTGACAGTGGTATTATGAATAATTTATCGAACATCCAGATGCTCCAGTACGAAACAAAAATGCATGAACGACAACACAAATCGATGTTGCTTTCCATGCACTTGTATTTTGGGTATAAGTTTGTACGTTTATTTAAAAATTATAAGAGATAACGCCCAGTTTTGGCAACAAAAGTGGCATGTTGTTTTTGCAGATTTTGGTGGGCTCCGTGATAGTTAATTTCCATGTCACAATGAAGGGACGTTTATACGACATCAAACAAACATTACAATATAATTATTGTTTTCTTTTTCTCAAAAATCTCCATTGTGGCAATACTGATTTTTGGTAACGTCAAATGTCACGTTTAGGGTGACGATCATAGAAAATCGATTGGAAGCATGACATGTGTTGTGAAAAAATATCACATAAAACACTATGACGATTTTAACATGAAAGTTTTCCAAAAAGGAAACATTTAGTTACGGATACTCTAATCTTGAGGGAAAAAAAAGTGTTTTTGACGCATTAGATAAAAAATACTAAAAGAAATATTTAGAATGCAAAATATCAAATTCAAGGAAACATCAAATTTTGCCTGAAGCAATAGACCGAAACTGAATTTTGTTGACGTTGTGTAAATGTTCATGTTAACATCTGATATTTGGCCTCTTGCTAAGACGTATGAATAGAATAAAGGACGCCGCCAGGGTGTGTCTAATGTTCTCCAAAAGCCCAAAACGGAAGGTCATAGGTCACAGCGGAAACCGGAAATCCTGCATATCTTGGCGCGTAATGAATGGTAAAGCCCCTTCCATATAGCAGCAGCTGCATCTCCAAGTTTAATTAATGGAAATTGAGTGAGTGACGCTCTCAGTTGTGCGATGTTCAGTCACCTTGTATGTGGGTGTGTGACGCTTCAGCTAAGACACCAATGTATTTGACTTCGGGCAAAGTGGGAAATTATAATGATTAAATACAGAATTAGTTGAACGGATGAAAACAACGCGTTAGTGTCCAAACACCTCGTGTATATTTGTTTTATATTCATATCATTGCTCTAACAAATGAAAAGAAGTTACATTGCGTGCAGACTATAGACATTATAACTGTTCATATAACTGTTCAATAAATTACGCGTTCGGGAGTCCAGTTTCACATATTTTGGTTCGCAAAGGTACTTTTATGAGAACAAACGTAACACACTTATTATGTTTTGAGTACTTGGTCAAAAAATATATTTTGTAATTTAATCACAAGATTATTTACTCACCTTGAATTCCTCTGATGCTTGAGACCAGCAGACAAAAACCCAGTTGTCTGTTGATAATTCGGGTAAATTCGTCTAGTTGTCTATGGATAAAGTTTAGGAAAATATGTTTTAAACATCCATTGAAAATTGAAATTGGTACAATAGTGGGAAACCGTCATTGTTTCTTTATGAAGAAAATTAGGAATTTGTTTCGAATACACATTAAACAAGTGACATTGGTTTTACAGTGGTACAATATAGCCTAGATTATAATATTTTTGCAAATTCTCTGTTATTACGTGATATCACATAGCAATGTACGTTGTTGAATGCGGCTATGTAAAAGATGCAGCTTTGACAGGGCATCTGTACTATGCAGACGAAACTTGATAGAAAAAATCAAACAAAATAGAACCTACGTGCCGTGTGACTTTCCCATAATCCCAGTAATTAAGAGTGCAATGCCATGAATTCGATAGGCGAAAGATAATGGATTTCTTGAATTTACCTCACTTTCCGCTCCGTGCACTAAGATAGTTCACGATTCCTCAGCCAAAGATAGGTGAGCAGCGTGGTTTAAGTGATAAGAACTCTACCGCCAAAGCCGGAGGGTATACACTGAATCAGAGATCTGACTGGGGCCTTGACGAAGCGCTGGTTATATACGGCGACGTGAAAATACCAGTCGGGTTCCCTGACTCAATGCCAGCGTCACCCCCTGTACAGACTAATTGTAGCATGGGCTGAAATCCTCATCCTTATACTATGATCAATTCGCCAATGTGTCTTGTGAGGCAACAACGTCATGTGTGACAGTGTGCCGATATATCAAAAATATGTTTGACTTTTTGCGTCCGTCACTATACTACATCCAATCTGAATTGACCAGTCCGTTCCAATTGTTTGATATTCCAATAGAATAAAGAGAAAACACCCCCATCGTCAGTTAGAAGTACAATCGAATAATTCCATCTGATTCTAAGCTTTCTGAGTCGCCAAACTGGTTGTAAGCGTCCGAATATCAGATTTGATGAGATGTTTAAATTTGCAAAAACAGTTAGCACAGCTAGTTCTGCGGCTTTCTGGCGAAGACGGATCGAGTGGGGCGGAGAGCAGGTTGAGGGAATGGGTAGGCGTGGCGGTGGTAAATAATTTGAATCACGGTTGTTTTTTTTAAATATGCAATCCACGTGCTATTTACGAGTTCCACCTCGAAAATAGATGTTTTTTTCAATTGTTATTTTCCTAGCAATATGAATATTACACATGTATTCACTTTCGAATAAGACATCGAACGAAAACAAATCAACCAACTTTTATCTATTGAAATATTTGTTAACAATTTCGCATTAATATAGGTTGCCAGACAATAATTATTTAGCTCACAGGGCGGATTCATTTGTACACGAAATGAAAGCCCCTTTTCAGAGGGTTGCACAAGCCCCAAATCAGAATAAAGTAGTTCTTTCGTTGAAACAAAACATACACATTGAACTTAGCAGAAAAAAAATACAAATCATTTTTTGAAGAGCATGGGGTATGCAATTTTAATAGAATTCTTCCTAATAATCTTAGTAAATTGCCAAAAAAAAACACATTGAGCATAGCCATAACTATTGCACATCATGAGGAATAAATTTATTGTAACATGACCTAATGCGAAAAACATGAATCACCCGAAGACATTGCTAGTGACTGGATCGAATGTTGCAATATAAGCCGCGCCAAGATCCCTGTGTACCCTGGGACATGCTGAGATATATCCAGCACGTTGTACTATTGTCATTTCCATAAAAGAAAATTAATTCGGCGGTTCAAGATTACTTGTAAGTTGTTCATGGCTCATTCTACCTGCCTTGTTTTCAATACGATGTATTTGTTTTCTTCATCAAAATAATGTCCGTTTACTGTTGTTAATTCCGAATCTTTCCTATACAAGCTTGTTATTGTGACTGTCATTTTTTACACAAAATAATGAAATGTTCATAAAATCAGCAAAATGCGCAGATAAAATCCTTTTTTCCCATTCAATAGAGAATGTTTTTGTGGTAAACGCAATCTTGTACTCTTTAATCATCATTGAGGGCGCTATACATGTATCTAATATATCCGGGTTTCGTTTGCTGACCGTTGAGATTTTGGAATTCCTTCAGAATAAAGAGAAATGATCGTACATATCTATAAAGGAAGTCTTTATTAAGTTTTTCCTTTCCAATTTGTATCTATGGAGAAAAAGTTTTAAATCAATTCACGGCCAAAAATGGGTTTTGTGAAAGTTTAGACGAAAAGGTTTATAAGCGTTCATAAGCATAAATCACGTGACAACGGTTTGTCGAATCGGGGGCACCTCTAGTGAAAGCAAAATGGTAAATATTTTGGTGTGCGGATTAAAATGGCCGGGAGTAACACATGCCTGAATGGGAAGTGGTTGCAGCCCGCGAGCCATTGGCTTCCATAGGTGCACGGGTCATGTTCCAGCCACAGTCACAACCTTTGAACACGGCACATTATTTATGTACACAATAATAAAACGAAACAGCGCCCCCATCTGTATATGTATTATGAAACGGTTAATATACCCACAATGGTATGGGCTTGATATTACGTGAAGTCAATTGAGCCTTTTTAAAAAAGGAAATTCCTTAGGCCAAAAAAAAAGTCTCCGGTTTCTGGTATGCGCGCGCATCGCCGTAGCCATGCGCGTCGGCAAAATGAAAAAGTTTTTTTTTCAATGAAAGATGATGTCTCAAAACCGCCAAACTCACTGGTTTGACTGGAATCCTGCTGCTGCACAATTTGATCGTGTTTTTAGATGGGGTTATGATCGAGAATAAGCTTTATGTGGCCTCTCTGGACTCCCATATATTTGCACTAAGTTTAGTCGGGCACCATTTGCAGTCATCAGCCAACATTTGAAGCAAAAAAGTCAGGTAAAAAAAAAAAAAGCCGCGTCGCCGCACCACTTTTTGGACAAGCTCCATACCAGAAACCGGAGACTTTTTTTTTGGCCTTATATAAAAACATTCCGTCATGATGTTGTTAGTAACTACACCTCAATATGACACATTTTTTCAATGACCCCATGTCCATGGATTGACGCATACTGACATCCCTTCAGGTACATCACAGGAACGATCTTAATCCTATCCATCACTCAAGCCGGATCAAAGAAATGAATTGGGATTGCTATTCTCCATCAGCGATACATAACGGTGCGGATGCGTCTGTCATCCTTAATAACAGAGCATCAAAAGACTCACTTGACTTTTTGTCGTTATACTGAGTTGGCATCCGGATCTGTTGGGTCGATTGTGGGCATATGGTTGTGGTAACATTACTGACCGCAAGAGGTTGTCGAACCGCCAATAGCTTGATGAGTTCCAGTCATCATGAATACTCCTGATTGTGGACTAAAGGGTCCCACCCCTGAAGATGCATTGAAGGTGCAATGTAAGGCATGTTATCTTTTTTTCGTTTCGAATTAGATTTGAGATGACACAATTTCACACAGATAAGCTAGCCATGAATCTAAACGTCACGAGAAAAAAACGTTTTTAATAACTTTAATTAGACATTGAGAATTACAAGATATTCGGCCCGAGTTATTATAACACGAAAAACCCTGTTAGAATTTAAAATTATATTTGAGCAATTGTGATTAATGACATTGTCTTTCACTGATCATGCGCAATTAACCCTGCATGTACAAGCATACACGTAGAGTAGACAGTGTCTTCTTCAATTTACACTACGCAACATTCTGACATTTGTCCCGGCAACTCACTCGCTATAAACCTCGCTCGCATGGGTTTTATTACATTTCGCTACGTGGTGATAGATTTACTGAAAAGACCTACTGCAAGTAAAAGTGAGATTCAGCCTCACACTTAATTTCTGTATCCGGCACTGTGAATTTTGTGCTGAGAAACACTGCATTACAAACGAAACTCCAAACTTGTATTCTTTGGTATGATGAATATCAGATTTGAGTTTCGGCATTGAAGATTATTATCAAACAAAATAGGACACAATTACGTGGTATACAACGTTACACAACGAATTCAATTTACCAAAAGGAATTCAATCTTACAAAACTGTCGTATGAAAGTCTTGTCACAGTTAAACTGTAACAAGACTTGCGGTATTAAACTGCATATCGTAATTACACCACGTACGTATACGCACTTCCACCGGTATTCAACTCGAAAGCTTTTATGGTACAAAGAGCGCGACTCGGGAACAGTGCAAGCCTGCGGTTTGTCAAGCGGTGTTTTTGTAACGGTAGCTTACACTAGGGGGTTGGCGGTCAGTAGAATAACCCAGCTATCGATCGCGCCTTAAGCTCTAAATTACAGCAATTTGTTCTGGTGGTATGGAGTAGTTCAAGCACATCGTCATGTACTGATCAGCGGATGGTGACGGCATAAAAAGTACGGTAACTGGACGTGGTGAAACTGTTTCAGGTGAGTAAAAAACCCATTTTTTTCTTGATTCACGTATAACTGCTGATTGGTCCTATAAATCCATGTGTCACGATTGAATTGACAGCATTCGTGTAGGTCACATCGTTAATAACTTCAAGAATGAAACTGTTTTGAATTACCTGCTGGTCACGGAACCATGGAGGTATTCCCACCTCCACGGTGAAACAAAAAGTAAAAGTTCTGGAAAAGGATACTGCAGTCTGTAGTTTACATTTATTCAGAATTAGTCAGTGACATACAAGATCATACTCACAGACATGCATGATTCACATGTGCCGTGTTCTTATGATAATAATATATTAGGCCTATTGTTGAATTTAATTTCCTTTTTTTTTCGACCCAAAATATAACGGTAAGTCGTATATATAGCCAATATACCAGAAGAAATGATTTGAAACTAATTATTATCAGGGATTAAGCAAATCCTCCTTATTATATCAAAGTTGATGAAGAAGGATCTCTCTGTTCCGGTCAAAATCTTTGCTGAATATGTGATATAAGGTAGCAATGGCACGTGAATGTCTAGCGAGATTTATGATATATACATATAAACAGTGCTTGCTAAAGATGTACTCCACCACTATCAGAACGTTTTATAAGAAATATATCTCGAAAGGATATACGCCGACGATTACAACTCATGGCAAGCAGTTGCATACTCACAATTTAAAATCGGTTCTAAGAAGCTGGAGCAAGTACTACATTATCGCAGTTATCACTGCCGGTGGCCATTACAAATTCAATTGACAAGATTTCCAATCAGTTTGGGGTGGTCCTGACATTGTATCGCTCCCTGGTGTACGATAGACCTTGTCGGTGTTGTCTTTAATGTCGGTCAAGGAGCATGGGGGGCAAGTTCAGATAACTCACAAACCCTTAGGTGTGTCATCACCTTCAGCTGTGATGCAGGACAATAACCTCAGGGATACACTGCAGTCTCAGGCATGCATACATTAAGGATACAAGTCTCAAAAGGAATGTAAACTTAGCTGTATTTTACGTAAAATTTGCTGCGGGGAAGAATTTGCTGGAGCCAAGAAACTGTTATATGTTATTGGTGAATTTTCAGTGTTTAGAGTTTCAGTGACAGTGCATTTTGAACAAGCGAAACATACATTAATATACGCTCTGCTTAATTGCTATATAGCTGATCTTCATTTTCTGCACATACTGTGTAAAATCCTGCATGTTGTTAAAAACGGGCTGTTTGGGATTGGAATCATTTGCCCTAGAGCATTAAACCGAGGTATTGCCTTGACGACTGATACTGTAAAGCCAGGCAAGTGATTCCAATCCCAACTGAAGCCCTTTTCACAATATGAAGAATTTCACACAGCTTACTTAACACAGCACTGAAAGCAAGGAACTTAGTCACAGTGTCAAAAATTGTGTGGTGATCATTTGATAATACTTGTGTAGTGATGCGTGACTGAAATTAAATGAAACTCTGGGGATGAGGCCAATGCTTAAGAGTATCTGCACAACCAACAATATCCAAAATTGACCTCATGGTTTTGTATAGTTATTGAAAAAAATTGTCAGATTTACACTTTTTGGGGACATACTGCATAATAGGACTATATATGCTACACTAACAAAAAAGTTGGGTTAAACACTGTTGGGCGATGTTATTGGTAAGAAGTTTAACCTAATTGTTTGTTAATTCGTGCATGTACCGTAATTATTGACCAACTACAAGGGCGGATCCAGGGGGGGGGGCCAAAGGGGGCCATGGCCCCCCCCCAAAACGAGACCAATTTTTTTTTTTTTAATGTGACATCGCAATAAAGGCAGGCAATGAGTACACCACCATCTTTTCCTCAAATAACATTGGTTAAAGTGGCCAGAAATTGCCTCAGATCGCACCACAGAGCATCTAGAATCCCAAAAATTTTCGGGGCCCTTAAGCGGGCCCCGAACCCCACGCCGTAATTTTTTGGACCCACTTTTTGGGGGGTCCAAAAAAATGTTTTGCCCCCCCCCAAAAAATTGTGTTCTGGATCCGCCCTTGACCAACTATTGGGAAGAATTTGCTCAATATTGTAGGCAGTAGGTAGTTGACCAACATTGACAAAATGCTAACCCGTTTGTAATCTACGTAACATCAATAATAGTACAATCAGTCTGCGACAAGCGTCAATGTTACAACGTTTTCCTTTCAGCGATCAGTGCGTTCACGTACCATACCTCAAATCATTTGCAAACCAGCAGTCCTCCAATCGCGTGGCCCCACGAATAAGTAGCCATTACCAAAACGTGCATGAAAAACATCATCACTTGTAATTCATGAGTCCGCGTACACTTATAGAGGAGCAAATCCATCCGTCATTATCATTTAATGGTCTCAACAGTATGAGTTGATGGGTGATTTATAAAACCTCCACGTTCATCGAACTATGCTCCCGGCTCGATACCAGAATGCCTGTGTATTTTTGTTGGTGTCCACTGAAAGTGTTTTGGCCTACCCACGGATCTGTTTTTGTATATAATGGCATGCCTGATACAGGCTCTGCTTTCAAGGTTTTGCCACCTCTAGTGGCCTTTATATCTTGTTCAATACTTATATTACTTTTCAATTTTGTCACGAAGAAGACATAATTGTGTTTGAATTGAAATTGAAATCGAAATGTCCCATAAGGCTATGCATGCGAGTGACGTCTACGCTAATATAATCTGGGACCACTGCCGTTTTTTAACACATTAATAAATACTTTAGATATGCCTTGATTGCCGAATTGGTATTAAAATAATGTACGCGATTAAACGGTTCATGCCATCTTAATTCGGAACATATTTTGTTGAACGTTCTACTCCTCTTAAATGTATAAAAACTATATGACATCCCTTTTGGTTAACTTTTATTGAAAAGTGCACTTCTTTAAATATTTTTAAAAAAA
The DNA here is from genome assembly GCA_029964075.1 of Patiria pectinifera. Taxonomy (NCBI): domain Eukaryota; kingdom Metazoa; phylum Echinodermata; class Asteroidea; order Valvatida; family Asterinidae; genus Patiria; species Patiria pectinifera. Next base: position 38,647 of record CM057134.1, on the reverse strand, counting down.
TGTACCATGTTTTTCCTGACAATTGAGGGCACTTTAGGAGGTCACGGTTCAGTTTACGGGGGGGGGGGGGTTCTGTTCAATCATCGAAAACATTTGCGAGAAAGGGTTGCTTATTTGCTTACTGCCATGTACTGACACAATGCATCACCAAAGAAAAGAAACATTTACGGCAGCAAAACATCCCAAATTCTGGCAACTTTTGGTTTTGAAGTAGCTGTAACATTGAGGTTTCTGAAAACGACATCACACTTTTGCTTATAGGCCTATATATGGAAATTCGCATTAGCGTAAAAACCATAAGGGCATCAAACTACCTTTGAAAATGGCAAAACAAAAATTTAAAATGTGGTTAAATGGGACACAAAGGTGAATGTTCAATGATTGACTATAAACAAAATTTTATTTCATGGTCCCTTTAAATGAAAACCCTTGCCGCACCCTTTTATCTCCCAATTACAAAATATAAGGCTTGGCTATTGGACCGATTTCAAGAGGCAACTTACTAAAATATAATTTGATGATTATAAAAAGAGCATATTATTTTGTGTGAAGTTCGTATGAGTTAAACTCACGACATAATTTCTATTGAGTTTAAAAGAAATCACACAGTTTTTAAACCAACTCGATGTTTACATCAAAGAATTCGTTTAAGTTTTTTTTTCTTCTGTATAGACCAGACAGTTTATCTTCTCGGCCGACCGTGCATGACTGTGCAAATAAATACTGGGAACTGGGCTGGGAATGGGATCAAGAAAAATCAGGGTGAATAAGATTAATGATGTGCGAAAATGGAGTAATTGAAAACCACGCCGGAGAACTTGCATTACAAGATGAATAAATTTAATATTTATACATAAAGACGTTTTTATTGGGTTATCGACACTTGACGAATCGCAGGCACGGTGCTTGGGGTCGTGTCCTACGATTAAATGAAAAAATCCTCACCTATACGGTAAATCAGACAGATAAACATTCCTATATCAATGTCTCGTAATCTTCCCAAGATCTTCTCGTTATTTATGGGATGTTTGCTCTTTCGTCACACTTGCTTCGTTAAGGAAATAGTTTTCCGTGCGGATGTGGAGCCGGTATAACAATATACACACCCTGACGGTATAACTTTGGTTTTTCAGGTGTGCAAGAATTATTTCAGGCTCAAGGCGTTGGTGGAGGTGGTTGGTATTTCGCTAGCACTGGGAGCACGCAACACCCGACGAGACAGGCGGATCGAAGCGGTTGACCAAATCCAAACAACACAAAAGGTTTGTGGTTTTGTCTTCCGGACTTCTTATTTATATATAATAATTGTATTTATTTGTCTTAACAAGTAAGGTGTGAAATTCCTGTAAATCGTAGTTACATTATGTTACCTTTAATGTTCCTCTGGTTAGTTTGACGTGAGCGGACTCATGTGGCCTCAAACACTGCAGATGTTAAAAACCCACATCTATTTTACAGGTTATATGCTTCTTCAGATGTTGGTCACAACCGGATAAGCATATTAAACAAGATTAGCCAAAATGCAATTTCAATGGGTTATAATTTCGAAACATATAGGCCTTGTGCACCTGTTATTGAAGTGTCAGCTTTATGTACAGGGGGAGTATAAAAAAGAAAGTGACCTGGCTTTTTCTTTTCTTAAAAAGCAATTAAATTCGGGACACCAACTAAGCATATATAAAACCAGCATTTTCTTACACTCACTTCACAAAAGGAATTACTGAAATCGATCCATGCAATATGAAAAGTTATGCATATTTTACTAAAACAATCCATTTTTACAGCTGTCCATGGAATGCCATTTGAAGCTATTGAGCTTAGTGAGAACCAGAGATTGCGCTTGCACATAGCCTTTCAGATACAAATGGGATCTTTGTGAGGACTGAAACATTACTTAAGTGTTACTGTTAGATTTTGTGTTTTGAATATGATTATTTTTTTTCTGAAATACTTATATTGATTTTTGTCGTTTTTTTTAGTGCAAATTTTCATTCATTCTTGAAGGCAGGAAAACGTCCTTGTTTCTTTGTATTTGGACGGCAAATGATCATTGGTGGACAGCTGAAGTTGTTCATGCTATATTGTAATGGACATAACTTGTGAACATAGTACGCAAATTACGTGAAATGTTCACAGCTTCTAGTCAATAATATGTACTTCATCCCTATGTTATTTTATTACATGGAGTGAGCCACATATTTTTAAATAATACGTTTTCTCTCATTAGGTCACTTTCTTTTTGACTCATCCTGTACTTTATAGCCGCTCCTTCACATCAAATGTATACACACCGTACCTACATCAACATCACAAACAAATGGTTTCCTGTGTCGATTAGGGTCATTTTAACAAGATGACCAAGGACTTTGAAGAGCACCGTTTTTTTTAATCCGAGTGTTCGCTCCTTATACCAAATTACATAAATTGTTATGACAGCTAACTTGACATAAAGTCACACCAACGTATGCCTACATCACGCAAACGAACAAAAAGCAATGTGAATGTAAACTTAACGGAACCACGTGTCGATTTGGGTCACTTGAGTTAACAGACAGAGTAATTTACACTAAGAAAAAGTGGTTGATACATCCGATGCAAGCATTCAAACTGTTATGACAGCCTACTTGACATTGCCGCACCTTCATATCATGAAATCTGAATTGTGTCACGCAGCGTGCGCTGAAACAAAAACATAACGGCCCAAAAATGATCCCCCCAAAAAATGTCATGAGGAAACTCAACGGAACTATGTGTCGACACGGGTCGGCTGAGCGATATAGGAGTGCCGTGGGCTAAGGGGAAGGTGACCATTCGCCAAACGTTTACTTTTGCACTTTGAAGGGATTGGTGGATTAAAAAAAAAATACCCACAAAAGATAAATTAAAAAATGGATATAATAAGGCAGTTATTTTAGGAACTCCATAAAACTTTTTAAAAAATGGCTGGCAAAATCGTTCCTGATGGGACGTTTTTATAGTAAAAATATAAAACAAGCAGTAATCTTTCAACGAAGTTTGTTCATGATTTTCGACTAACATTACTGTTCACAAAATGTCAGATGATCGACAGAGCGATTCACTTACATTCAGGGAATGAGTACGTGTCTAACAATGAATCAACTCGCATGTACATGGGAGACTACAGTGCAAGTTTGGCTTCTAGAGAAGCTTACGACCAACATTTACATGACAAACGATCAATTTGGGCTGAACCTGATGTTTTTCTAGGCGCGGTAACTTTTACGCTACAAAGGTGGCTTGGTGTCGGCTGATTTAAGAGCAAGGTGACAAGCTGGTTTACCGGGCGTTTGCCCTGACCAAATACACATCGTCATAAATACCACAACATTGATGGACTTATGAGCAAGCGGCTCAGAAAAGAAAGCACTGTTTTTGCTCTCAAAAATTAATTTTGTATCAGACAAATCAAGCACATTGTACTGGTAATTGTTTTTATTCATTTCATTTATTTATTTTGGCAAATACAAACAAACATACAGTATTACATGACTATGAGAATACAAATACATGTAAATACAAAGCCAAGGATAACCCAAAAAGCTGTTTACAAGACGGCTTATTTCCATCGGGGTCCTTAAAAACACACACACACACAAACATACAAGTACATTATAAAAAGTTCAAGAAAATTACACAGGAAATAGGCAACATATCTAATATCACAGAAGATTGTTTGTCATACTTTTGACAAACTTTCTTGATATAAAAAAGTCATGGTGTGGTAGTTTAGCACCTTTAAAGGCAACTTTGTTTATGTTTGTATACAGAATGCATGGTGATTTATGTTGAGAGAAATTTATGATGCCACTCGACTTTTTCGAAATGATTTTTTCATAATTTGATCATATTTCATTAGGCTACACAAAACAACGTGGTTCACAAAGATGTACACACGTATAGAAATATTATTTACGATCTAATCCACAGTATATGTGTATATATTACCTGAGCAGTTAATGTATGAACACAAATCAGAAGATGCACCTCTGAAAATAACTAAATCTTTAGAAAACAGCTTCAAAAAGGATATGTTTTTTTCACATAAAATTAAAGGTGTCAACCCAGCTTAATTGACAATAGACCTCATGCGTTCATATAGGCGGCGTCAGGGGGTAATAGTTTTAGTATCACTTGGATAGGCATAAGTATAGGCGGCGTAAGGGGGTAATAGTTTTAGTATCACTTGGATAGGCATGAGTATATCTTTTGTGCATTCATTGTAGCCTAATTCATTGTAACTAAATTCAAACAACAAAGACACCCTCTGACAGTCATTCAGAATAGTTGTTGAGCTCTTCTAACCTTTTTAAAAGGTTAATTTGTAGTCTGCAGATGTGTCATTTGTGTCCATGGAGATAGGATATTGCAGCTCAATATCTTGCTTACGAACACAAGTAAACCATTACTCTCTGAGCGCAGCTTGGGCAGTTCAACTCGCCGTGTTCATGCTGTGAAAGATTCATGTAAAACACCTATAATTCCAAAATTATGCTGCTGCTATTACAAGTCCTTCAATGGGCCAACTTAATTACGGCCTGCAATCCCCGACAATTCTAGGTTTGGATTGCTTACTTATCCTATTTCAAATTCAAAGGTCTGGTCGAAAGGAAACTGTGTCTTACCGTTCCCGAGAAAATAGCCTATACGTATTTCCAGCCGTAAATAACTCCTGGAACTCCATCTCGGCGCGGTGACTGCAACAGGCTGGTGCTGAAAATAGCTGCGGTAATTTGATTAATCTAAAACAATTATGGTAGTTTTTCAACCAAATAAGTCAATATATTCACTAAACCGATGAACACGCACGCGATTTTGAGATTTTTTTTCAAAGGATTATGCTTGCGACTCGAATCACGACCAGCATCCAACAGCTTGATTTTTCGGAGTCAAAATTTTGACCCAAAATTCGTAATCGAGATCATCACGCGCCATCGCAAGAATAACACAAAACAGCCAGTTTTTAAAGGATGGGTGTGTGGATATTTATATCCTGTTTTTACATGCTCTTTCCAATTAACATCATTTCCTTTAAAACGCGTGTTTGTTGACCGGTTGTGTGCATTCCGTGACGTAAATGTCCCTTTAAACTTGAATCACGACAAAGCAAACTTCTGTCCAATGTTTTGCTTATTGAATTGATCTAAATAACATACTCGTACATAATGCACTGAACATGGAAAACACATAGATATTCATACCAACAGCACGGGCATCAGCAGCAATTAAACCATTGACAAACAGAGTTCAAGGCAATAGGGTCATTTGCATCTATCCCGAAAGTATATAACCTACTGAATTATCATTTTTGAAAACAGAGTTATAGACGAAATCGTATTTCGTGATCCAAAACTAAAGTTGCACAGAGTTTCACTGTTTTCTCGTAAAGTGTAAGCTAGGCCTACTTCATGTACATGTATATCTATACTGAACTGATTCAACAGGTTATGTTTTGAACATTAACTTTTCGTTTTGGATTTTGGGTGGTGTTATTATTGGAAAGGAACAAACTACAAGAAACGCAAATGATCCTTATACACCTTAATTTAAGCCCATGCGAGCGGCTAATATCAATCATTAACCATGGTGTACCGTCCGCCCCCTTCCCACACGGTTCAAATCCACTTGTCCTAATGACCCTCTAGAAAACACTTATCACCTCCATGTTATTATAACAAAAAACATGCCTCACAAGCACTAATGCACCAACAAAGAGATTTATGTTAAGGGTTTTACTTTATTTCCCAAGTGGGAGAAGTGAATTTATAGGAGTCGTGGTTTTCGAATTTGTAATCATGGAAGTCGTAAAATATCAGTTCCTGTCCGACAATCGTGTAATGTAAACATGTTCTGTTCCGGGAACGAATTTCCTTGTATTGAACGATTTGAGGGGAGTGGGGTATTTTCAGACTCACGTTTTGTGTGGGGCTTTTGCACTCAGCAGGCTGAGACTGAATTTCTCTTTGCTGATTTGAATGAACGTGTTGTACTGGTCTGATCACGTGAATCATGATAGTTGGACCAAATCCAAGACCGCAACTCTCTCCAAAACCAAGGTTCTAAATCAAAACAAGTTCCGCACTGGGAGGGTTCTGTTATTCCCCAAACCACCACACTCGCCACAATGTTTCTGACGTAAAATATGCCGATGGGTGGGCATTACAATACACTTGACTTTGGGGTCAGTAATGAAGTTTCAGTCTAGCCAAGACTGTTAGAATGCTCGGGGCTATAATTATAACTTCCGTGAAATATGGTAGTCGTTTGCGACTACATGTATAACTGATGCAGCTCTACAAATCACTTGTTCTCTTATCGACCTTGTCTGTAATCATCTTATGATCAAGGCTGGGTTACCATTTGACGAGATCTAAGCACTACTAACGAGATCGGTATAGCAGCGCTTGGTATGGTGAAGCAACGGCAAAATAAGCGACGAAAAAAAATGGTTCTTCGGTAAAACAGATCATTAAATTTCTTCAGTTGACCACAGTGGCAGATTTACCACCTCTTGGGCCACAAAAAAAGAGGAAAATCGTACAATGAGGAAGACATAGGAAACGCCTGATTATACCCCCGCCTCTAATTGGCAGCTCGATCTCTTGGATCCGCCCCATTAGTGGACCAGTCTAACCCTATGACAGTTTGCATTAACCCTAATGTAAACCGTCAACAACCGCAAAACAGTTGCAAGTATGACATGCGTCATGTACGAGACTTGTGGGGCGTATAACTTCTTTAACTTTCGGTGGAGGAATGACATTTAGCCATTATTTTGATACAATCAAATTTTAATACTGCATTAAACCATGGGGCCAACGGCATGATCAAGGTGCGAGCTTAATTATTACCCGTTCATGGTCATCACTATACCTAGCCGCGGTTAGCCAAATGTGTTCTTTTCACTTATAATAGTTTCTTACAGGACTTCAACGAGAAATCCAACATGGCATCAAGTAACATCCTGATGCACTTCATCATCGTTAGTGTGGCATTCTTGGCAATTGCTACGGACGCCGTACAAGCAAGGCCTGGTGGTCGTGGTGGTCATAACAGTGGACAAGCGGTGGACAGATTACCGCTATTCCCAGACAAGTCAGCGTGGTGTGAAGCCCAAGGAATACAACAGGTTATCAGTCACGATGGGTGCACGTCCAAGAAAATTGCAAATAAGGTGAAAGAACATTGCTTAACGCCTGCAAAGAGGGTAGGCTAGAGGGCACGCCCCCCTCCCCTTGAGCGCGCTCAAGGCCCATTACCCGCTCCTTGTTCCCCCTCCCTCGCTCAGAATCTTCAGTGAAGGTGAACAGCCAATTGAATTCCCTCTCCAGAAAATGGGGCCTATCCTATTAAAGCAGAAACATTCTTTTGCTGAGTGGTTTACGAGCGGGGTTGATTAGGCCAAGTTAATAAATAAACAAGTCTCTCGTTCCCGTCAGCATCCTTTTTACCGCCCGCCTCCTTGTTTTTTAGATCATATTTTGTCTTTTAAAAATTAATTTCCAGCAAAATTGTAACTATAATGTATGCAAGTTCAAATCTGGTGATGTCTCCTTTAGGTACAACAGTGTCAGGAAAAGAATCTTAAATTGGAAGAATCCATCCTCCCTCTCGGAAAATCCGCCATCTTAAGACAAAAAAGACGCCTCCTTTTTTCCCCCTCTCAAAAAAACGCACGAGAAACTTTAGTTGGCCTTAACTAGCCGCTCTCTCTGTTTCCATACAGGTATGCCTTGGTCAGTGTTACAGCTACAGTGTTCCCCGCACTATGCCAACAGAGACTAACTCACAGCTCCAATATTGCAGCTGCTGCAAACCATCAAGGGCTACGTGGCAAAAGGTAAATCAAAAATGGAAATTCAAAAACGGTAATACGGTGACCACATCGGCTGAAACAAACAAAAGACACAAAGTTTTTAAGTATGATAAGGAAATCTGCAGGTAGCTTCAAAAGGTAACGCCTAGAAAGTTATGTCCATTTTCCTTGAAGGACGCCCTCTTTATTTCATTGCAGTGTATACATGTATTTCTTTCTCTTTAAACTCAACCTTTTAAGTGAAACAAAAATAATTCATCTTTGATGAAGATCATTTGTTCGCAGTGTAGTACGAATTCTTGATTTCGAAGGCCTTTTGGCTACTTTTTTACCCGCCGATTAGCAAGTCGCAACTTGATCTGAAAGCAACCGTGCTTTGTTTGCAGATACCGCTGGATTGTGTTATGGATAGCACCTCACAGAAAGTGGACAAACTTGTGGAGTTGGTTCAGGAATGTGAATGTCAGAGTTGTACAGGTTCAGTTGCAAGTGGCTTCGATGGATTCATCAACCTGTGACTGCACATCGCCGCAAAGATATGATGTAATCAAAGACATACAATTTGCTCTGCATGCATTTTGTTCGTATCCATTAATAACAGCACTAAAAGTCAAGCCTAACCCGCAAGTTTCAGCTGAGTGGATATTACAGTTTTCAAAAAACTGTGAAAGCCATGCACAACGTTTTGATCACGAAACACGACCGATTTCGCCAATAGAGCTCTTTATTCCAAATATGAATCAACTGACTGATCATTGAAAACCACCTGAATTTCTTGATTTTTTCTAAATGACAGCAAGCCAGACGGAACGATGTCAACAGGTGTTTTAGCGACACTACTTGTACAATCTTTAATCCGTGTAAGTTTTTGCTAATAATTCGGTCAGTTACTTTGAAGATAAATGCAAATGATCGTACGTGCCTTTAAAGAGTAGGTTTTTATTGGCAAAACTGGTCTGGAGAAAGTCAAGAAAGATCAGTCGAAGTGTATAAGATATGTAAATAAAACCCTCTTGTAATTGCAGAGTTACATGACTTGTGACCTGTTGTTTGCTTGTTTATTTTTAGCGCCTAGATACTTCTAATAACATGTTGGATTTTTTTGGTATCTACAAATGGTGCATCAACATCTACATTGTAAATAACGACGCTAAACATTGTGAGAAATGTGACTTAAATGCACACTCAATCAATACTGTATTTTCAAGATGCTTTTCATATTTTCATTATACAAATTCAAATTTGAGAAATAAAAAGAACTACATGTATCTGTCAAATGAAATGTAACGATTAAATTCGTTGCATTTTATTTAACAGATAGTTCTTTTCACTTCACAAATGTGAGTTTGTATGCTGTAATGCATTTACAAAATAATTCACACATTTCCTCATTTTCAAGGCATTGACTGTTTTTAAATTTCACACATGGCTCTATTTGCGAGATAATTTAAAAACGTTTTGGTACCTGTTAATATTACTATCTACGGGCATTGTTAAACCAACCGCTCATTATCGATTGATTTTAATTGCACTAGGACTCGTATCCTTAGAAAAAATGTATCAAAAATATGTAAATATGATTTGAAAGATGTAAATAAACAAAATGTAACGTTTTGGTTTATAGTAAGACACAGCAGTAGCAAGTTGTATTCGATGTAATATTGGATATTAAAAGCATTTGTGAAATTTCTTCCTGTTTCAATCTCAACCTCATATGTTTCTTGACGATGAACTACAATGTACAGCCACATCACAGAGTATGTACAAACCTCACATTGAAGCAGTTTGGAATTTTACTTTATTTTGTCCGTCATACTTTCAATGAAATTTGATTTTGAACATTTCACAAAACCAAAAATTAAGTTTAATTAACATTTCCGTAGGCACATCTCAAATAAAGGGGGGGGGGTAAGGAAAAAGTATCTTAAAACTTCAATCAAGCATCAGTGGTTACTTAGGCCAACATGTATATGTACATTGAAGTTTTATCAGCTGCTAAGATTGAGGACTTGGATTTAAATTTTAAAAATCTCAAAATACCACGGATCCGTTTGCAGTTCTGACAGCAGTATCCTCTGCTTAAAGAAAACAACTGATATCAATGACTATTATCTGAATATTACCTCCCTAGAACTTAGAGCATCAAATTATTGAGAAAAAAACCCTTAACCTTAGATTTTTTTTTCTCCGGGCCCTTCAGTTTTCCTCCCTCCCCAAAAAATCAAACACTTTCGATCTCTGGCTGTGCTCCATGATCATACATGAGTCGCGTAGTGGCTGCCAAATGCGCCTTTACATGCCTGCGGCTCGACCATGTTGCATCAGCGTCCTTTGCAATTCAGCTTCTCAGCAGCGAGTAAGAATGATTAGCCTCCCAAATTATCATTGTTATTATTATCTTGTGAAATTATTTCAATTGATATAATTTTACTTTTGGTTACATAAATTGAGAAATTTCAAATGTTTTTTCATATTTTATCAACCCATGATTTATTAATAATCAAAACGTCTGATTTTAATTAGAATTCAGCCTTTTGATAGCAGACTTAATATCACAAGAAAGAATCTATTTTCAACTGAAAATCTGTTTGCTTTGTTCCTGTGTAAAAAATTAGTGTACTAATTTCTCTGAAAAATTCAACTGGCCTTTCAGAGCATAATAATTTATTCATATTGCTATTTTAAAAATCTCATATAATTTTATGATACGTTTTTGTACATTACATTTACTTTGCACATAAAAAAAATTGTATTTTTGGACAGTTTTCAATTGGACAAACGTCATAAACATACTGTTTCAATACTTCTATGTAGCCTCAATAGGTATGATTCTTTATGGGATGTGGTGTCCAGCAAGCACTTCTTTGCCACATGCCAAGTGGCGATTGTGCACAAGAACTATTGAAGGTAATATTAACTTTCAAAGAATGCTCAACAGTTTTAGACAAACGACCATAGATTCACACGGATTAGAATCAAAATATGACCTCATTGTACATTGAAGGAATCATATGCTTGATTCATTTTGATTGTTTTTGACTAGTAAAAATTTTTATGAGGTGTTTTAAATTGATCCAAATGAAAATATACGTTCACAATTTGTATTACTGTCATGAATATAATTTCTCTTCATTAGACCAAGTCATGTTGTTTACTCACACATTCTCTTTCATTTTTAGTAATCATAATGCTGCTTTCAATTCACAGACAAAAGCTCAATGATAGTAAGAATGCCTTCATAACATAGACATCACTTAAGACAATGAGTTGTAAGTTCCCTTTTTGACATGACCTAGGTCACTGAACGCATAACTCACAAGGTCAACGAACTATGACGTTGTTACACCTGGGAGGATGGAATTGTCTTGTAAGGATTCAAGATTCCTTTGGGGTCAAACAATCGCTTCATCTGTTGCATAACCAGCACAGCCTCATTTGTCTTAGTGTACCCGATATAGTTTCTCTTATTAAAACCCAGTCCATGTTCCGAACTAACACTTCCCTTTAGATTGGACGTCTTCTCAAAGATGAAAGGCTCTAGTGCCTGTTTGATTTCCTCAGAGAATTCCTCGACAACTACATTGATGTGGATATTGCCGTCACCGACATGGCCATAGCCAACGACATCACAGACTGGTAAATGGGAGTGGTGGGTGCGAAGATGCTCACGGATCTCAGGAACAATATCATAATAGACACGGTGAGGGATAGTCAGGTCATACTTGTATTGTACTTTGGTGCGTTGGATGGACTCATTGACTCTCTCTCGCAAGGCCCATATCATCTACAATGAGTAGATACAGAGCAGGGGTGAGATTGGGAGAAAATGAAAAATCCACCAAATAATCGGCAGAGGCTTTAATTTGGGGCTTTCAAGGGCCCTCAGGCAACATAGGGTATGATAAGTTATTATTTGCTTCTAGGCACCCCTTAATATACACCTTTCTTTAGTTCTATTTTCAAAAAGTCTTAGGTTAAAACACCTTCATGGTAAAATCTCCGGAATTCCAGTTTCAAAAGGAGTTCTCTACACATCCCAACAAAAATTGCTGACATAAGGAACAATCCCGACAGCTTTCACCCCTGGATATAGTTGCACATTTAGCAAGTTATCCAACGTACATGAGATACAAATATTGCTTTCGTCTTCTAGAAATATTAAAAGGGGCCTAAAATTTTCAATCTTGGAATTCAGCTTTAAAATATTATGATAAGTTAATATTTGGTTTTTTTTCTGTATTCATTTGTTTACTGTTCATCAATGCAGAATTTGAGTTTGGACTTTTTCTGAGAACAACCATTAATTTTTTGGTTATTACTTTTTGATCGTGTGTGATTGACTAGTATTGTGTGTAAAATATGAAGGCTAATATATAAAGGAGTTGTTTTAATTTGGGTATATTCTTAAGGGGGAATTTAAGGAGGGGGGGGGGTTAAAAGTGGAACCACCGGCTGCATGAAACCATATAGGCCTACATGTATGTACAATACATTGAATTAGCTTTGTATGCAAGAGCAAACCTTTCGCATTGATTGCATCCCTCCCCCAGTTGGGATTCTATTTAGTTTAGAGCATACTTTCTGAACTCACGTAACTCACACAAAGGATGTCAAGGAATATTTACCTGAATTTTTGCTGAATCTGTAGCAACCGTTCCATCCAACACCAGTTCCGTTGCCATGATGTGTTCAAGGAATCGATTCAGTTTCTCCTCGTCGTGATTTCCGTCTGACCCTGAAGTCTCCACTAGAATGTAGAATGGGTACTCCTTGCTGAGTGGGTTTCTAAGCTCCAGATACTTGGTGACATACTGTGCAAAAGAAAGCCCAGTCTAAATGAGTAGTGGCTGAGATATCTAAATGAGTAGTGGCTGAGATATCTAAATGAGTAGTGGCTGAGATATCTAAATGAGCAGTGGCTGAGATATCGCAATACTTCAGCTTGGGTTTCTAGGGCTTTCTCTGTTTATGACATCCAAATGTGTTTTGACTGTATTATTTCCCTTTTTTTCAAATGCATATTTCCATTTTGGAAATAAAGTCTTCATTTCTTACCATGAGAGTTTCTTGATCCATGAACTCAAACGCAGACAAGATCTCAACCAAATGAGACTTGCTTTCCTTATATGTAGCAAGGACTTTAGAAAAACTGTCACAACCTGCAAAGAAAAGTAGAGAAACCACAAATTTACTGAAGTCTGTCTACATATTCATGTACAGTTGAACCCTGATAAGAAGGGCACTGTTAATACAAGGTACTGCTTAAAAGCAAATGTTTAGGTCCCAAGTCTTTGTTTTTCTTTGTTTTCCATTACTGTTAATACAAGTTATGTTATAACAAGGTAATTCATAAATTCATAAGGACCTTGTTATAAAGGTGTTTGACTGTAGTTGCATTTCAGCAAAGTACAAAAGAGGTGAAATGCTATGTACGAGGATCTTTTGTTATAACGCAAATTTACTCGTCCTTCCTACGGGTACTGCAAAGTTAGAGTTGACACTGTGGTAGGAAAAGATCGTATAGCACCGTGCAAAGTAGGTAGTAGATAATCCTTCAAAGCTGAGATGGATGGCAAAACTTGTAAGAAAAACATTGAGCCAACACCCAGTGCTGGGTCGGCACGATTACATGTATGATATGCCATTTGATCAAGAATACAAAGTAAGTAAGCCCTACTATCTAGTTTACAATGCAGGAAGTGGGTGCGTGTAGTCAAGGGCAAAGGTAGTAATTGATGGTTTTCCAAAAAAAATTAGGAAAGGGGATGTCAAAATAGGGTAGGTAGGGTACCCGGAAGCAGAACTATTTTGTTTGGGCTTAATCAAACGCCTACTGCAATAGTGGCCCATTACGGGGAAACCGGATGGTCACGTGCTAGTGCTACCCATTACAATATAATTTATATTTTTAAAATTTTATTGTAATCTTTAATGAGGGTAGTCCATGTCAGCTAAAAAAATCCTGCTTTCCAAAGGAGTCCTCGCATAACTGTGGTAGGTTTATACTTTGATAGGTCTATAAATATACCTACCAAAGAATGCAACATTTACAGACTGAGGCCGAGGAGGACACAGAATAGACACTCCAGTCACAACTCCAAGTGTTCCTTCAGAACCAATAAACATCTGCTTGAGATCATAACCAGTGTTGTCCTTACGTAGTGAAGAAAGACAATCAATGACACGTCCATCTGCAAGTACCTTATGCAAACAAAGACAGAAACATGCAGGACTGAAATGCAATAATGTCACAGATTGTTATCATGAACATGTGTGCTTTCATATGGAATGCGTGGCATGGGTGGCTTGTGCGTAAAGCGCTTGCCTCTCACCAAGGTGACCACGGTTTGAATCCTGGCCGCGGATCACATGTGAGTAGAGTTGTGCGTTGGTTCTCTCCTGTGCCACGAGGGTTTTTCTCCGGGCCCTCCGGTTTACCTCCCGGAGGAAAAATCAAACACTTTCGATCTCAGGCTGTGCTCCGTGGTCATATATGGGTCGATGTGGCCGGCAGCCATAGGCGCCTTTACTTGCCAGCGGCCCGACCACGTTGTAGCCGCGTCCTTCGCAATTCAGCATACCAGCTGCGAGTAAGGATGATTAGCCTCCCAAATTATTAAAAATGAGGCCTGCCTTGCTCACACATAATCAAACTTACAGACCACTGTGAAATGAAACACTTGATGTCATTGCTGTTGTTTACCCACATGACTTCATTAGATTGGATAGTATATAAATATTGACTGCTTCGAGTGGTGTAGTAAAACTAGCCTCCCGATTCGCCTTAGGAAAAATAGAATGCTTCATGATCACCTCAGGAGGCTAATTTTACTACACCACGAGATAAAGCAGCCAATATTTGTTTAATAACACCTCTCCCACAGATTTTGCTTGCGATAACTCATCAAATTATTCTAAATATAATTATAATTTACTTCTATTTTTTTTTATATTTGAATATGAAATTAGTCGGAAATTAACTTGCACTTTTCCAAACTACCCCTTCACAAAATGTTCGAACCCAGCTCTGTAGCACTAGCGCTTGGGAACAATACGCGCAACGCCCACATCATATACATTTGCACAGATGGCGTAAAGTACGTTGGTTTCTACAGGTTTAGTACTTTGGTTGCTACGGGTATAGTTCTTTTGGACGTGCATAGCAAGATAGCAAAATAGTGAATGCCATGTGACATGCTCTCTGCCAATCAAGATACAGAATCTGTGGGTAAGGTGTAATAATATACAGATATTACATGGTTGCATGGTGGATAGTCGATGCTAGCTCCCCGAGGTATTGGACATTGATAACCGAGTCAAAGCAGAGGGAACTAGTTAGTCAATTCCCAATATGCTGGGGGAGGGGGGGGGGGATTGGTGTCTCATATTGACTGTCCAACTGGAGTAAACTATGATACATTTGTCAGGTTATCATGGCAAAACGTTGCTGTACGTGCAACCCCATCTTTTCATGTAGCTAGGGCAATGTTCAGACTAGTGCACAGGTAACGATAGTCTACTACGCATGCGTATAGAACCTGTGCGTGAAACTTCATGTGCATTACATGTACTAGCGGCTGACACTTGATGGTGAATAGATCAGTGAAAATGCATCGCTTTATCATGAATATGTATAAGGTATGAATATGTATGAGGCATGGTAATACATGATGGAATGGAAGCAAAATACACTTACTGCTTCAATCCCTAGTACTGTTCCCCGTAGGCTGCCATAACGCAGTAATCTGATTCCTCCTGCGTTGGTAGACACATTGCCTCCAATGTGACAACTTCCTTTAGCTCCAAGATCAAGTGGCATTGTGTAGCCGTACTCTGCTAAATAACTGTCAAGTTTCTCCAGGATACAACCTGCCTGACACACTAGAACACCTGTCAAAATGACATTATGAAACACGTCTTGACTGCAATGAATGTAGCATTCTCCTTGACAAACGCTTTCCCCCAAATCTATAAGTATTACTATAGATATCAATATTAACAAAACAATGTGCAGTTACTTTATGGCGTCTGTTCACAAGTACCCCCTCAACAGTAAAGAGAGTTGGAGTAGACCACTGGCAGAGATTTTCGGACGCATTCCCTTTGACGCCCAATGCTCAAACTGCTATGGCTTATACACATTCAGAAAAAAATTAGTCGTGTGTACTTCAAGCTAAACACGTGCAAACCTGTATTCACAAGCAGTGTGTCCCATTACCATAGGGCTCTTGAAAATGGTAAAAAAACCTCTCTTGTTTGCACATGGAGCCCATACATACACATGAGCATTTACATAAACAAGTAAATAAAATGTTCTTGAACAACAACATGCGAAAGAATTATCAAATGACCACCAACCTGACAGTTCATCAAACTCTACAATGTTATTCATGAGTGATGTTGACAATATGACCTCGTCAAAGACAGGTACGCTTCCTCCTACTAGACCCGTGTTGCCTCCCTGAGGAACTACAGCCAGGTTATGAGCGTGACAATATGCCATGATCTTAGAGACTTCGGCAGTAGTCTTTGGTCTTAGTAGAACTTGACTTGCACCTGGAAATGAGAAAATGTTTACAAAAATGTAGAACCAGTACAATCTTTAACCCTCCAATCTTTAACCCTCCTGCTATTTAAGCAGTCACAGACAGTCAAAATTCACTTCCATGCTCATTAGGAATTTGACATTTAACGTTGGAGGTAAATGTACGTTCTATCCAGCGGTAAAAAAATGGCAGAGTCCCTAAAAAATCAGACTCCATAAAAATGGTCCGTTTCCCCTATAATTCAAACCCAGGTGAGATTAAATATACCCCATACCATGAAGCAGTCATTCACAAAGCTAATAATCGACTTGAAACAGAACAGCAGTGACTAAAATATGAAAAATATTGATGATTTCTGTGGCTTCTTACGAAAAACCGTCTGGGTTCCGCTGTCATGGCTGTGTTTTGGTGGTTGCGTACCTTTGCGCATGTACGTGTTCTACATAACCCCCGAGGACCAACACACAAAGGGAGAACAACAGATCCTTTCAGACCTCGGAAGTTGGGTCTTTTTTTTTGGAAACGGTCCCCTGTAGTAAGTTTGTGTGCTTAGTCTATGGGAGAGTGTTATATTACGGCACAAAGGGAAACACAAAGCATTGTCCTGTAGAGTATGGTAAAGCAAGAATGTATGCGCATGCATGTGTCAGTCTAGCCCGAGTATCACTCGTTATCCACGGAGCAAATCTCCTGTACAACGTCTGATATATCAAGACATAATTATACATACAATGTATATGCATCCCGCGCGCCAGCTTCTTCTTCTTCTTGCGTGTGAAACCAAAACAAAGAAGTCGTTAAATCTCTGGGTGCTTGCTGAGAAGCCACTCTCGAGTTGCTGCATCTGCATTATCATCGATCAGGCCATGGTACTTGTTTGGAGGGCGATAGAAGGGGCACTCGGAGATGATGGGGGCACTCGCCAGCTAATCGGAGTCGACTTTACTCAATTGTGACGTCATTTCATTCCTAAATCAGGACTAAATGGTTTGATTGGTTACTTTGAATGCAGTGTTTTGTAATACAACAAAAGCCGGGCGCGATATTGCTTAACATGATACAGAGTGCGTGACATATTTATTTTAATCCATTGTCTATGATGCGCAACGGGTGAATGACCGAAGGCCCGATATAGAAAACGCCCGCTGATTGGTCGAAATCTAGGAGGTCAAGAGGCGGGGTCTTGCCTAATTAATCAACGAATCTGTTCATGCGTATCACATAGACTAGTGTCAGTCTGGGTGACCAGAGGAAAATCAGAAAATCGAGAATCAAAAACCTGCTAGATCATCTGCTTGACTCAAGCCATTTTTTTACCGCTGGATAGAACGTACATTGACCTCCAGTGTAAGATGTCGAATTCCTAACGAGCACTGGAGACAAAGTAGGCAAGTTGTGGTCACAGCTGTTTTATCACTCAACCCGAGTAAAAGCATAGCTGCATCAATTTACTTTAAAGCAGTCCCAGCCAGTCAATCCTGCTTTATGTGGGCTGGGAATTGTTAGCTGTTGAAAAAAGTCACTTGATTGATTTTGACTGCAAGGACAACTTGGCCCAGAATATATGTTTGCATAGGAGTGTTAATCCAAGTATTAAAGCTTTTTGGTAATTTGCTGGGTCACTTTGGGATAAATCACCCCATTTGCCTTTAATTATGATTCTTAATTCAGGAGTAAATCTTTGATACCTCTTAATGACCCGAGCCAATCAGTATTAGATGAGATGAGGTCATCTTCATCGGTGATTACTCTCTGTGGTAGAAGTTCCTGAAAGAATGCGACATTTTCATCAGTGACTCTTGAGAAAGGACCGCGTTCAAGTGTCGGATGTGATGCGGAGGTAAGAGGCACTTCTCTTGTGGTCTGATGAGCAGCAGAAGATGTAGCAAGATGTCTCCATGACAGCTGTTGACAATGTGAGATCTTCTGGTAATCACAAAATGTGTAGACAGCTTTGATCGAGCCGTGGTTTATTTGTCTTGCATTGGTGGCCAAGGTCCCAATGTACATGTACGTACATACAGTTTTGTTGTTATGTAAAGGAATACACTGCACTGCAGACTTGGAAGGCCTAAGATGCCCAGCCATACTTCGGTGGATGTTCTTGAGAGACATTTTCGTAGCCCTTATGGATGCCATTACCAAAAGTTTCTCAAGACAACCAGACGAAGTGAAAAGGTAGAATAAGTATCAACTGTAGAAAAAAAATAAACAAACAACTGGAAATTACACGAAAAACAGTCGTCCAAGAAAGGCGGGACTTCTTTTCCATCGCTATAAAGAGGGTGAGTGTGCTTTTTAAGCGTAAATATACTACAAAATTTTTAAAGTCTAGGTGTGAAAATCTAAATTTGATTTTAAGGCACACGGGGGTGCCTTCTAATTCTAGAAGTAGTTCCATGATATCAGCAGTATCAAACAAAAAAGTTTCTTTTCATTCTCTTTTTTTATGTGGGACGGAGTCCTAAACTACAAGATTATCAAAATCTGTTCTTATATACCGTTAACTTATTAAGAAAAGAATGTTGCAACCTGATGCCACTTTGTTCTTCATCATATATCATCATATATCATCTAAATAATGCGCCTATCAATTGTTTCCCCCTCCCCCCCCCCCCCCAGCTGCTCCACCCAAGACTTGGGGATTGTCACTTTTGAAGTGACAAAATCCCCACCCCTCGGGCAAAATGTAAGTGACAATCCCCGACATGCCTTTCCATGTAGTACGCCAATGGTAACAATGTAATTTGAGTGACCAAAATCCATATCCCCACCCTGGGGCATGAAAAATGTGACCAAATCCCAACGTCAGACCTGCCTGGGGCAGCAAGGGGGGGGGGGGTGGATTTGCTAGGCGCATAAGTCATTGCAAAAATGTTGATAAGATGAATCTGAGATTATAGTGTAGCTGAGCTGCTGAGAAACATTTCACAATTTTCCTGACTCTCCATCGTCATCGACTTTTGCACCATCATGACCATGGAAGGATTTCTTCCTACATCATCAATTATGTTTGAACAGTCATGCACAACCGCTGAACACAGCGCTGAAGTGAAGTGGCGTCAGGAAGCAACATTCTTTCCCTTGATTTTTGATAACAACTTAATTCAGGCAAATTTACGCATTACAATACAATATAGTAATGCGCCTATCAATTGTTTCCCCCACCCCTCCCCTCCTGGGCTGCCCCACCCAAGACGCGGGGATTGTCACTTTTGAAGTGACAAAATCCCCACCCCTCGGGCAAAATTGAAGTGACAATCCCCGACCATGCCCCGACTTACAATATACGTGGGGCGCACTAGACACTAGTCATGCTAGTGATTGACTAAATTTCCATTAGCACACGTGCACCAATGTTATGTAAATAATGTAATTTGAGTGACCAAAATCCCCACCCTGGGGCATGAAAAACATGACCAAATCCCGACATCGGACCTGGGGTAGCGCGGGGGGAGAGGTGGGGGAAACCTTTGATAGGCGCATAATACAAAGTTGAGACAAGTAAGATTTGAGGCTTTGCATGGTGGAGATACTAAATAATGAAGGGTTTGCGGAAACACCATGTGCGAATAGTTTCTCAACTAAGAGAATGGTTCTGAAGAGAACCAGAGGTATAAACTCGACGTTCCGGTCAGTATGCTCTGACCAGCTTCTCATCATCTGCAACGCATCCTCCGACAAGCCGGCATCAAGGTGTACCACTCATCTGGCAACAAGCTCCAAGGCAGCCTCCACACTCACAAGGACAAGCAGGACTCCTCCTCCAAGGCGGGAGTCTACCGCATTCCATGTGAATGCGGCAAAGTCTACATCGGCGAAACCGGTCGGAACCTTCCCACTAGGCTCAAGGAACACAGAGCACATGGACGGCGAGGGGATTATGACAAATCGGCCATTGTCAAACATTCCCACATCAACGACCACAAAGTTGATTGGGAAGCGGCCGAACTCATCGCACCGATCCAGTTCTGGCATCCAAGACGCATACGGGAAGCCATCGAGATCCGCAAGCACAACACAGTTCCGCAAGACATCGGGTTTCACCTCAACGACATCTGGCTCCCACTTCTCCAGACTGATGGGTCTCCTATACCCTAGGTCATCAGCTACCACTCTAGACTGATGGGTCTCCTATACCCTAGGTCCTCTCTCTACTGACACAGCAACCCTACTGTTCCACCCCAGTGAGCACCAAGCTTGTTCCAGGATCCTGCCCACTTAGCATCCTCACAGGATGCAACTTCGCACTTCATTGACTTTTGCTACTTAAGTATCCACTTTCTTAGAGTTTAGGCATTCTCCTGAAGACGGTCAGAGCATACTGACCGGAACGTCGAGTTTATACCTCTGGTTCTCTTCAGAACCATTCTCTTAGTTGAGAAACTATTCGCACATGGTGTTTCCGCAAACCCTTCATTATTTAAAGTTGAGACACTTTTGCTACCACCAACCTGCGTGACCCGTTAATGCTACCATGGAGGATGATGCTGTCGAGCGCAATTTGAGTCCCCCGCGCAAGTTTAAACTTGCGCGAGGGACTCCTGAAGCACGCAAATTACACTGCGCCATTTTAATTTGCGTGCGCAAGTTTAAACTTGTGTAAAGGCGATCGCAACCTTCTTTTGCGGGCGGGATTTTCATTGATGAAGATTTTTTTTTCAAAACACGTACGAGTACATGGAGAAATAATGGAATAAATGAATGAATAAAGAAAGAAATAAAAAGGGGAATTCAATTAGCGTCAATGAAAAGAAACATTGAGATTTAGCAGTGCGCGCGTCGCCAGGGGGCACGTGCCCCTGGAAAACCTAGTGCCCCGAGTGCCCCCCCATCTGAGATTTGGGTTGGTAAAAAAAATTCTGCGCGTTGTTAAAATCATTACCTCAAAAATAGCAATTTCTGGAGATATCTTCAGATCGAATTTAGCATCAAATGTGGCACCATTTTGCATCTAGCCCATCCTCCGTATGCGAAAATTTTCCAAAGGGGAGGGGGGCACAGACGGCGATCCGTATCCACCAAAGTGCACCCCCCATCAAATGCTGGTGCCCCCCCTGTGCCCCCCAGACTGAAAAGTCTGGTGACGCCACTGCTTATCAGAGAAGTTGTTTAAGGGTACGTGGGGCGGGGCCGCAACTTAAGCACACTAGCGGCGATTGCATGGAAAGTGTACTGAAGTTGTTCAAAAATGGAGACCAGCTTCAAGTTTTTTGCTTTGTAAACCTAATTAGCTTTTATTTATATTCTTGAATGTAAATAAATCATAATTTCCTAGGTGTAACCCGCTGTTAACGTAAAAAGAATGATTATGATCCCTTCAATTGTTCAAGTTTTGACATTATACTAATCATTTACATTATTTTTAAAAATGCTTATGTATTCTACAATTAAAAAAGTACTTACTCTTAAAAAAAATACTGATTAATTTAACAATTAATAAATTGTACGGTACAATAATTCATATTGTTTTTAAAAATACTTGCATAACATTTCGAGCGATGTGAACACTTCAAAAATGCATAATTTGAAAAAAAAATTAATGAATGCATTACTAATTTAATTGATTAATTAAATGTATTACTTTAATACATATTTTTTATTGCAGGCTCCATAATTCATATTAAAAAAATGTTTACAACTTAAAAACGCTATGCATATAAAATGGTAATTATTTTAAAAAGTAAATAAATTTGCAAATGATTTAATTAATGAATTTAATCAAATGTTTAAAAAAAAAGGCATTAAGGCATTGTCTCCCGAAGCTCAGTGATGCTATTAAATCGGAGAAAAAATCTGCTTTAAAAATAATGTTACATATCTGCATGAGCATACCCAGGGGCAAAATATTTTAGCGGCTCTGTATGCGTGGCCGGGAAATTCTATGCAGTGCGCAAGTTTAAACTTGCGTGCGCAATTTGTAGCAAGGAAATGAATGCGCGCGCAAGTTTAAACTTGCGTGCGCGCAAGTTCAAACTTGCGCGGGGGACTCACTTTGCGCTCGACAATGCTACACATCATATCACAGATCAAGACTTGCCAAGTACATGTATAGACGTACGTGAAGGGAAAAGTTCGGAATCGACAGACACCAGACTCTTGGTATTGAAAATACATTTTTTAACGAAATGAACAGGAAACACGACCAAAGTTGGGGGGGGGGGGGAGAAACGAGTTCACAGTCTCATTGCAACAGAGGGCGCTAAATACATTTTACGGATCGATCATGGATACGCGATTTCGCTCGTGCCCCGCCCACACCCCCCTTTTGTGTGTTGGTCAATGTGTTACCAGAATCTCAGGAATATATCTGGGGGGTGTGTTAGGTAACAATAGTCTAGGGTTTGCAAAGGGTATTGGGAGATGGGGAGGCCCTTCGCCTAATCATGGCCCTATCGTGCAGGGTAAATCCGCCCTGCAAACAGGTAGGTGCATACGGTATGAGCGAAATGCGTGATCTGAAGTGCAGAAATCAGAGAGCGCTATAGGCCTACAACTTTTACGGCGGATTTTTTTTCTTTGTATGAGCGAGTGGAATAGTAAAGTGTTCCATGCTGTTATTTGAAGTAAACGTCTTCCCCCACCTCTTCCCAAAATAAAAATACAAGGCAAAGTGAGGGTTTCTAATTTTTAAACAAATCTTTAAAATGCTTGAAACTTTAACTTTTGCAGTCCGCTAGATTTTTTGGTCTTTTTATTTATCTATTAAATTAAAACAAGACCATCAACGTTATAATGAAGACTAAGTTGCAAGCCACGTAAAAAAACTTTTAAAAAAACCTGCCTGTCCAAATTCTTGATTTGCGATTAAATGAAGTACAAAGTGAGCTTTTAAATTCAAATTTCTCAAAAAAACTTACTAAAAAAAAAACCCCACAAGAACATGCTATGATGCTACCCATGCAAACTTTAATTCATCCAATATGGCAAGTTACAAGGTCATAGCTTTCTATTCACATGTTGCTGCTTTTTAAAGCTTCTATGCCTTGATGGATAACTTTGTTCCTCCAATAATTGAGCGAATGAATGATGAATGCATTTAGTAGAGACACTTAAAATGTAATGTATCTGTATAAAAAGTGAACTATGAATCAGACATAAGAAGCTTCCAGTTCATCCGATAATTCCTCCTCATTCTTCCCATCAATATCTGTCCTTTTAATCAGGTCTTCTGGTCTTAGCTCTCCAGAAGATATCTTCTTTTGGATCCAAATGTACTCTAAAAGACTGTTCATCACAGTGGCGACGTCATGGACCTCTTGCATGCTGTCCACAGAGTACAGAAGCTCATTACCAGCAGGCTTGCCACTGTTCTTGATTTTCAGGATTGGAACTTTCCACTGCTCTTGAAAATTCTGGAGTTCTCTTGTGGTTATTTCACTATTGCTATATAGATCATACTTGGTTCCAACCACCATGCGGATGACATGTTCCCCAGATTGAGATGAGCGGGACATTTGAGATTGAAGATCTTCAAAACTCAATCTATCCGTGAAGGAGAAGAGATTGAGAATGGCATCTGCTCCACTCTTGCAAGCCTGGGTATAGACAATGTGTAATCCAAAGAATCAAATTTGAAAAAAAATATGAAATTGTTAAACATTTACAAGTAACAACTCAGAAGAAAATGAAGACATAGCAGTTTGTACTTACTGGTAGAATGTGTTCAAATTTCCTGACAGCATTCTCTCCTGCATCCCAGAACTGAAGACGAAAGAGCAACACCTTGTCAGAGTGCAGCAGTTTCACAGGCCAGTACACAACATATGTCACAATTCCTACACATTAACAAAATGAAGAATTATTTATCATTACTACATGTAGTTCTTTCTCGGATTTTGAACTTGCATACATAGCTAAAACTTTGCTAGAAACAAATAACAAAAGATAACTATATTGCAAATTGTGATTCCAAAAAACAAACAAACAAATAAACCCAGAAAAGAAGCAGGTGGGAAAAAGGTCACAAGCAGGGATGAGATACATGTACATGTACTAGCTTTTATTTTTAACTTGGTCTTATTCAAACTCCAAAATGTATTTACCTGGGGTTTCACTGTGTGTTGTGGGAACTGGGAGTCCTACAAGCTTAGCCACAGTACTTGTCTTGCCAACTCCAGCCTTACCACTGAGAAATACTTTGTAGGAGATGAGTTCAGGAATTAAATGGGGTGGAAGAGATGGTCTTTCCAGCAAACCTAAATAAAAACAGTTGCAATTAAAAATCTGCAACGATAAGCTGATGGTTATATTCAAGTTTACACACATTTATGTATCTAAATTCCAACATTGAAAGATCATGCGCGTGCCGGTGTCACATGAAAATCTGACTCCTTTTCCCTATTATTGGTTAATCCCTCGCACGTGACAGGTCACTCTCCCGTATGTGATTCTAAAAATAGCATATTATTGAACTTACGCATGCGCAATAGTCAATACTACCAATGAGTCCATATTTCACGGAGTCGGATATTCACGCTACACCTGATCATGTCTGCTGTCAAAAACTGCTGTCAGTCATGTAGACTTGAGTCCAGGTGCAAGTGGTAACCCAGACATGAAAAACAGAAAAAAGACCATGCAAGTGCCGGAGCTTGTTGGCACCATGCGCCCCACTCCCGTGGTCTTTTTTTCATGTTCTGCTTACCAGTGCACCTTGACTCGAGTCTACGTGACTGACAGCAGAAACAATCCGGCACGCGTGTGATTTTTTTCGATGTTGAAATTTAGATACCCAAACGTGTGCAAACGAACCTGGAAATTACAAATAAACAAATAGACAATAGTGACAAATAGACCTCTGAGAAAGGCCAGACTTCTTTTCCATTGCTATAAAGAGGGTAGTGCGCTTCTAAAGCATAAACATGATAAATAAACTACATGCAATTGCAAACGGCAAACTGGCAAAGTCTAGGGCCCTACATAAATATGTAAAAATAAAAACTTGACAAAAGTTTTACATTTTTGGGTACATGTTCCAAGTGTGGCCGTTATATTTACTGAGGTAGTCAAGTAAATTGGCCACATTTATGGTTGACATTCTTGGACTTTGTAACTTTTGTTTAATTCGATATTCGAATTCGATTTCGACTTACCATATATTCTTCTTTTCCCTTTCCGGACAATGCTAGAAAAATACTCCTTACCCGCAGCAGTTTTAAACCAACTGGAATCGAACTGGCTACCAGACAGATCATAGTACTGATCTGAAGCCATGGTAATACAATAATTTATGTCATGGCACTATCATAGTTATGGAGATAGGCTATACATAAACTAACCGAAACTCACTAAGGCATGAGAGCTGACATGACAGGCTCTTTCCAGCATTATTCTATTGGTACCTTTTTATTAAAAATAAAAATTCATTATCAAATAATTGCTTAAAAATCTATTAATTCACATGCCTACAAATAGGTGAAATAATATATTATTCCATAATTCAAATGGTTTTATTTTAGGACTATCAAAGAAGATTTCTATTCAAAAAGGTTTTCCTGGCCTGCATGGTCATAGCCTTTCGCCAAGACCATCGTGGCTTCTAGCCGGCCTGTAGCGCGCACGCGGGCATACGAGACAGAGCGCCTTGGCGCGAGCCCTAGACTAGACTAGGCCGGCCGGCCACGCATGTGTATATACATGTACGTGACGTGTGTCACAAACTCGCAAATTGCTAAAAATAATTTAAAAACAGCCTCCCCTCTAGAGCTCCACTCCCTCCAGCAAAATATACGTCAACTTTAGTCTTTGCAACACAATTTTGACTGTAATGGCATATATACGTGAATCATGTCACTGTGTACGAATACAAGACCTGCCGGAGGAGATATTAGAGAGAATAATGTCATATCTTTCGCCTTACAGTGACTGCAAAAATGCATCGCTCGTGTCGAGGAAGTGGCGTCGCTTGATGCAAGGTATGTGTAGTGCTGTTGTGCGCTTTCTTGCAATGAGCGCGCATTCTTATTATCTTAAGGACGAGTGCACATCGCTCATTCTTAAGATTGCGTGGGAATTACGTGCGCAATTAATGAATTTTGCGATTAATGAATTTTGCGCAGTCTTATTAAACAAACATTGCGCGGAGTATTATTATAATTGTTACTTATGTTAGCATGGTTAGGCCCTAAATTAAAATTAGGGGTTTTAGGGGAAAAAACGACGTCACGAGACAAGAAAATGATGCCGCAAGATAGCGCGACAAGAGTCTGACGCCTCATCATAAGTCGGAAATTTCGGAAATTTCGGACGTTGGGAAGGGCTGACGAATTAATGCTCTGATTGGATAAATTTTGCGTGACCTGTGACCTGCAAGTCATCACGACCACGACCCTGCAAGGTTTGAAACGGCCGTTAAGACTGAGTCATTCATCACTCTTTTATTCCCATTCATAAATGCAGCGCCCTTTTTTGGTTGAAAAGCATAATATTAATAATGAAGGAAATCCTTTTTATAGCTCCATGGTAAAACTTACCTGTTTTGTAAATTTTTAGCGCCCGTCAGTTGCTCAGGCTCCGTTACTGAGTTCGTTTGGAATTCACGAACATGACGAAGGGTCAAAATGCTTATCATTTGATGCTCAAAATTTGTCCACATGGTCCGCAATGAAAAAGAAATCACATCCGGTATAGGCCTACGTATGATGTGTATGCATTTCTATGGCAAACTTTTCGGATAGTATTTGTGCGCATTGGCTAACCGCGCGGTCTACAGCTGCAGCCAGATTCTTTATGCATAGGTCATGATAAATTACCCAGAATGCCATCCCCACTTCCTTCAAAAGATCCTGTGAAGCTCATCTACCCTTCCCAGCTTCCTGTTTGCAGGGTGGGGGGTACGAGCGAAATCAAGCCTCTTGCTTTTGGGGCCGACAGGTCGAAGGTCAAGGTCACTATATTGCTAAAACAATAGAATTCTTGTCAACGTGCTTAAAGTTGAGAATACTTTACTTGGGAACTTGAAATTTGGTTTGTGGGTTGCTCATGGTAGTCTTATCAAGCCTATAGCTTACAAGTGAAAGGTCAAGGTCACTATTGCTAAAACAATGGAAATCTTCCATTTTGATTTGGGACACTGACAAGAATCCGTACTAACTGACTGTATAAAAACTGCCAGCATGCCAGGGGTTGTGCAAGTCTCACTTGCAGTATTTTTGTAAGTATAAAAGAAATGTAATATTAAGATGGAAACATTGATTCTTTGTAAGGCTATTTTTGATTCATAAATGATACAGGTGCTATTATACCTTTGTTATAGTTAAACTAAAGTTTGCAAACCTATATTTATTTTTTGCAGGTGTCGTCAAGAGGAGACTGCAGGCTTTCCATTTGGCTGCTAGATCAGGATCTCTGAAGTGGTCTCACGCAGAACAACAATCAGCAAACTGTGTGGATGGCCGCTTATCTCACAGTGCTTGCTGTGTAGATGGTGTCATGTATATGTTTGGTGGAATGATACCATCCGCCCGTGGAAGTGGAAGTGGAACGTGTTTCTGTGATTTACGAATATTGGATTTGGGAGACAGAGAATGGACGCGTCTTATGCCAACAGGTGTGAATTGTAGTGGTGGGAGAAATCAGAGATTTTAAAATTCCGGTTAGGCCACAAAAAAAAATAAGTCGGTCTCTGGTCAGCGCGCGCGTCGATTTTAATCATGCGCGTTGATCTTTTTTTTTTCCAAAATGTTCCGCGGTAGCTCCAACAGCGCCCCCTATTTCCGCATCTCCTCAATTTTTTTTACCAAAAAGCACCAAGGACATGAAGGAATGGGAAATTGCACCAAGGCAAATGATCGAAAGCACCAAGGCAAATTATGGAGGACACCAATGTACATGAGGACACCAAAAAAGCAAAATAGTACCCACCTTGTCTGTACAATCCAAGCTTGAAGAAACCCCCCCCAAAAAAAGCCGCGTGGCCGCGTCAATTCCGGAACTTTGGTCTGGCCAGAGACCGAATGTTTGTTTTGTTGGCCTTATCCTCATTTTTTTTTAAACCCGACTAACGGTTATCTGATTTCACTGGAAGTTCCCATTCAGCTCCCAGTCATTCCAACAAAAGTGGCGATTAAGATGCCACATGCAATGCCCTCCAGAACTGTAATGGTGACAAAATGGGTGGAAAGTCTCTGATCAGATGAATGGTCAAGCTATTCATGAACCAAGAAGACCACTAGCAAGTGAGTGTAATTACCATCAGTGACCATGGAGCTAATTGGGAGATGTTCCAGTTGTTTTCTTTAGCCTGTGTCAGAAAAATGGAAGGCTTAATTTTTCTGCTAGACTGATTCTCTGACCTTACAATTCCCCAAAGTGTATTAATTGCTCCGAGTTTCATCTTAAGTGGGGTCAGACTACAAGAACATGATAGGTTTTCTTGGTTTTTCCAGCATCTACAAGCCCAAAACGTCGGTTTCCAAAATCCAAACCAAATAGTGGAATTCAAACTGAAATTTAAAAAATCTAGATACTCATCCCACCACTAGTGAATTATGTCTCTCTGATGAAAAGACTGTTCCATTAAGTCCCTACAAATAGTGCTTTGACCAATCACAGCCTTGACTAATGGCTGTCATGCATCCACAAAAAGTGTAGCATGCGCGCATTTCGTCACGATTATGACAACCGTACGTTGCACAGATAAAGACCATTATGCCATTTGATAAAGAATTCACAGTTAGTTTACCTGAGTATAAGTCTTATTGTCTGGTTTACAATATGTCTACTGCCATGACTGCAATTGTAGCTGATTACAAGGAAACCGGGTGGTCACATGGTACTTTGACGTCATACGATCGGGACCTAGTTATGGTAAAACATCATATGCAAATTCTTTTTCTTCTATAATTAGGTGAATATCCCTCCCCCAAGGCAGCTGCCTCGATGGTCCATCACAATGGTTCTCTGATCTTATTTGGTGGATATGCACCTCCGGTTCCCAACCCTCCCCATCAACCTCCGACTGTCTTCAACGATCTTCACATTTATGATATCGCCAAGAATCATTGGAAGTGCGTAGTGACTAGCACATCACCGCCTCCCTTAGCCAATCATGGAGCCAGTATGATGGGCGATTTGATGATCATATTTGGTGGCGGCAGTGGAAGCAGACACAAGTAAGTTACTTTATATAATATTCAGTGTCGGCTTCAGCAGGCCAGTGTGCAACTATCAAGTGTGTGACCCACCCCATGACTCCAGGGAATGGTGTGTCATTGTGCAACAGTGAGTCATCCTTTTGTGGAATCTATACGCCCACTATGTCGGAGTAGTGACGCACCAAATGTATACATGGTTTGACACACTAAATCATGACTTGGCACACCCCTGTGTCACAGCCATGAAGAACATGACGTAGTTTTGACACGCCCCTGTGTCACAGCCATGAAGAACGTGGCGTGGTTTTTACACGCCCCTGTGTCACAGCCATGAAGAACATGGCGTAGTTTTGACACGCCATGCCTGGGGGGTCATGGAGTCTGTCTTGACATGACAGCAGTCAGTTTGTCTTAAATGGATGAACATTAAGATGAACATGAAGAAGTTCATTTATATGTTACCTGTAAACTATAGCATCGTCCCCACCGTAGTTGGAACCTCCCAACATAATAGTATATACCTTTGCCCTGGTTGGGGTCAACATGGTTACTCCTTGTGGCTGGATTTCAACTCTGTCCATATCTAAGATCATCAAAACAAAGGTGCAAAATAGTTTTCCTCTCAGAACCCAACTTTTGAAATATGTACGTGCATACATGCATATGATGATCATTGTCACTCAATCAGTAATATCAATTTTGTGTTAATTGCAGGGGAAATGATGTGTGGGTGTTTTCACTTCAGAGCATGGCGTGGAGTCGGATGGAGATAGCAGGAAAGAAGCCACATCCACGTGACAAGCATGTACAGGTCTGTCAAGTTTGTTGTTTTGTCTCGCCTAGACTTGTTCAGGAAAGAGACTATGCAATCACTCTGTCTGTACGTATGTATGTATATTGCATACGTATATATATGGTATTTTGGTTGGTTAAAGTGTCAAGGAATTGGTCTCATTTCAAATGTTGAAGTCCAATTGGAACCAAACTTAAATCATAGATGCAACATTGGAACCATCATATGATAATGATGTCAAAGGTCATCTGAGGTCAAGTTGTACAATAGACTGAAAATGTAAAATTGGTCTCATGTCAAAAGTTGAAGTCCAATTGGAACTTGTGTCATAGATGCAACATGGGAACCTTCACATGATAATGATGTCAAAGGTCACATACCAAGGTCAAATGTCACTCTTTAGTTTAAAGATAATCAGTCACGAAAGCAGGCGAGACGCGCGGTTCAAGAACCCCCTTGTTTCATGCATATTTGCCCTGAACAAGGTTTAAAGCCCCTCAAGGAAAAGTGCTACAAGAGAAATAAAAAGAAGGGTAGGTACTCAGGGAAACTGAAGGTAGGAATTAACATTCCTCTTGAAACAGGACAGATCATAGGTTGGATGGAAACAATTGCAAGCACCAGGCAAGGAATTCCAAAGAGATGCAGCACGTGGGAAAAAGCTATTGCAATATCCTTTAGACATCTACCTTTTGTAGGTATAGCAACAGTACATGGATGTGAACAGGCAGAAAGCCAAGTTTCGTTGTCGAACACCTTGATTGGAGGAACCAGGTTGAATAGCTGTAAAACAAACATTGTTTGTAATTGCTGTTATTGTTGTAATACATTTAAAAATTGCTTTGACTGTGGGTTCACCACTGATAGTAAAGTGCCCACATGTTTGTCAGAAGAGCTCCAATAGCATTAGCTTAAGTTATTCTGAAGAAGAATTGGCAATTCTTTGAGAACAGGCAAGCATACAGGTTTCATTGTTTCTACTGATGTCTCATGAATGAAGATAAAGATGCAGTTAATATAACCGGTTGACTTTCAATTTTTGTTCATCAGGTTGTAGAAGATGACGGCCATATCTTGATCATAGGAGGACTAGGAAACTTTGATCAGGTGAGCTTTTGTTAAGAAGTAAACACAAGGTTACTGTGAACTTCATTTAAAGGTACTGGACACCATTGGCAAAGAATTTGTTTTGCCAATTTAAGGAACATTATATATCTGGAGCTGGCCAGTAAAAAATAACCTGTCCAAATTTCAGCTCAGTAGGTATCACACTTTTTGAGGAAACTGAAAATGCATCCATCTTCACTTTCCTTGAAAGTGTGATGGTTTGGTCTTAAAAATTGCAAAATGACAGGACACTAGGAGCAGTGATTTAACCGGATCCATGATCCTATTATTTACTTACAATCAAGTAGGATATCAGATACTATAAATCATTATTCATCAATACCCATTCCTATTGG
The DNA here is from genome assembly GCA_029964075.1 of Patiria pectinifera. NCBI lineage: Eukaryota > Metazoa > Echinodermata > Asteroidea > Valvatida > Asterinidae > Patiria > Patiria pectinifera. The sequence goes on along the minus strand of CM057134.1, from coordinate 6,914 downwards.
TCGATAGCCTGTCATGTGGCCAGCTTTAAACGTTTGATAAAGACCGGCTGGCTGGTTTTAAACACTTTTCCATAGTCACATGAAATTTGGACTCCTATGAAATCTGGTGCCTTTTTCCATTTTATTGGTTGAACGTTCACAATCCTCATGTAAGCATGTGCAATAACTACCAGTGAGTCAGTATTTCATAGTCCAAAATTCACACTACACCGGCGCATGCGCGCCAATCTCCATGTAAGGAGTTGTTCACCACGACTCGCGATAGAGACATACCATAATATAGCTAGAGGGCTGAATATCATCGTTGGAAATATATAATTTTTGACTTGTTTTGACGTTTGGACTGAACAGTTTTTATTTTTGGACAGAAACGGTATTTATGACTATGTTTAAGACCAGTTGGAGTCTGGATGCTGATCATTACCATCAGCATCCAGACTCAAACCCGTCTCAAACAGAGTATTAAAACTGGACAAGCACATATTTATTCCGTTATCAAAGGGTGTGTGTTCACAACTTGATCTTAGGCACTCCCGAGATCACCCGCCTAGCATGCGATGCAAAGCTTCTTTTACATGATATTTTGGCAGTTTCATATTTGAACGTTTGAAAATGGTGTCCATTATCTAAAGTAACACTGATGCAGAATAACTTTGGTAGACGGATTGCAATTGACAAAAATGTCAGATGTTACACAATTTAGCTCTACAATTTGTAGATTTGCATGGGTGAGTGAGCAAGAAGAATAGGGTTACTCTTTTTCTCTTATGGTCTTATTAAACACTAAAAAAAAAACCCACCAATAGCACCTTGATTTTAATGGAAAGAAACACAAAAAATCTAGAATTGAAATGGCAACCTAGTACTAAAATATTATTGTTGTCTTTGTTCAGGAACTTCAAGATGTTTGGATGCTTGACATAAGTGAAGTGCCCTGGTGTTGGAGAGAAGTGGAAGTAAGAAAACCAGAACATACAGCTCGTAACTTTATTGGCCATGCAGCTTGCAAGGTATGGAATATTGGCTAATGAAGATAGGGGCCATCCATGAAATATGTACATTCTAAAAGGGGGGGGGGAGTGTTGATATGAAGTACACCATGTACATGGGAGAGGGTAGGGGGGTCCAACCCAATGCGTACATACACAGACGATAATTAACTTTTAACATTTTGTCATGAAATCAATGTAATTTCTCATATTTAATACCAATCAGGACCAGTTTTTGTACCCTTCACTCGCAGCATTTAGATTTATCTTGCCAGTGCCACCACCAGCCAATTCCCTTCATTTATGCTTGTAATGTACATACAGAAACGACGTACCATGTACATGTATCTTTCTTGTATAAATACTTGCATACATGTGTGTAACTTGCAAAGTATTAAGAATGAAGTCAATTAATATTAAGGGGATAAAACTTAGCCTGTCTGTAACATTTACAAGTCCTATCCAGGGTTTTCAGCCACTCTTGAAACCGGGGAAAACGTTGAGAATTAGTGTCCATTATGCAAGGGAGGGAACAATTTGGGAATTTAGGAAAATACCCCAATTAGGGAAAACCTAGGGAATTTGACAGTGGCCTAGGTTTTGGCCAGTTTGGCGAATGTGCATGTGTCTTGTGCCATGTGTCCAAGTTGTGTGCATTGACTGCAATAACAATTGGCTGTGCTGCAACCACCTCTTGACTTTCTAGAAACCTTGTTTAAGTGTAAATATTTCCAATGAAATAGTTGGGAATTTTTCTGTGAAATATCCGGGAATTTTGTATTCATAAAGTGAAACCCTGCCATTAATCTGTAATGCCTTCCAGGAGACATTTTATCATCAACTTAATGCTTGTCAGTGGATGTTTTACAGGAATGCATTCTTTGTTGGGGACATAATGATTTTTCTTTGTCTTTCACACGCTTTCCATTTTTGACCTCATTCTCTTAGATCGGTGAATGTGTTGTGATCTTCAATAGCCTACGAAAAAGCTCCAAGTCAGTTGGGAGTGCATTGTCTCGGATGTTTACACAAAATGGGAATCGTCAGCGAGGGGCATATTCATCTCAATCCAGCCAGTTATCACTGCATTCAACCAATCAAAGAGGAGCTGTTGAAAGTGGATCTATAGGTGACCTCCACCCAGAAGCCAAACGTCTGTGCAGTCAATCAAATGACAATGTAAATCAAAACAGTGTAGTGAACGATTCCAATCAGCCATCGATGAGTGACCCAAACAGTGAAAGTGTTCAGATCGGCTGCCCATGCTCACCAGAGTGTCAGTGTAAAACACCTGTGATTTACAAACTACGCGCCCGTAACAGACGGACGTTGTCACCTACTAAACTTGGATTATCTCCACCACTGGATTCCAAGATCCCATACGGAGAACAACAATATGTTCTTGACATTAGTAAAGCAGTCACGGACTGTCAAGTTGAATGGCTTGAAATTCCTGATCAGAATGCAGGACGTAGTCCTATAAACTTCAACCATCCATCTTTAGAGATGAGATATGGCTTGGCACCTGAAGCACTGTATCCGTCCATTTGTGTTGGTAGGGCTGAAATTATACGCTTTGGAGGCATGCTCATGGATAGGAGATGTCCTAGAGCTTTGAATGATCAATACTATGCATTCTAGCTTCATGAGTAAATACGTATGACTGTAGGCTGGAGTGAAACTGGGGGCAGGGGTGTGTGTTCAGATTGTTCCTGTTATTGTGAGCCCAATTGAAAAGGACCACAAATGGCTGGAACTCATTTACAATTCTTTGTACGACTTTTAAGGCCAATTTTTCTGTGGTACCTTATGACAGTAATTTTCAGTGAAAATCAAGTTTTTGGTTAAAACATTCACCCATTTCCAAAATAAGTTGATTATATCAAAGTAAACTATGTGCGATTGTGAGGCATTGGGTTCTATGAATAAAAAGTAGCATTTGCTTTTACATCCATTTTTTAAGCATTTACTCGCATCTGTATGAATCAAATGAAGCAAACCCTTTTACTAAAAAGCATTCGTAAATCTGAAAGTATTTACTTATGACTTTTTGATAGACTATAAGTGTTTACTTCCTTTTGTATGAATCAAATGTTAATGAGAAAAAATGTGGCGAAATTGCTTCTACGTACCAGCAAGTCCTAATTGCACAACAATATTATGCATCGGGACTTATTTCCATAATGCTTGTAGGTGATCCACTCCTGAGCCATTCATCGAGTTACCAATCGGATGTGCAGAAAACTTAACTACTTCCATAAATTCCCGGAGGAAAACAGCTCAGCTGAAATTAAGGATGACTTCAGAGGCTTTCCAAGTTTCCAGGAGTATTTGGATGTGTTGATGGAACACAGTAAGAAAGAAGAAAAAAATAACAAAAACAAAGGATTTTCCGCAAGCTGCTATGCGGAAAAGCCAAAATCTTAACATAGACAAAGGCCGTTTCGCCTGGTTGCCAAAACAGTCCATTTAAACCATCCAGGAAATTTAATAATTTGTTAGCTTTATAGCTTGCATGTAAGAAGTAAATTAGAAAGTTTGCGGGTGAGCTCCGGTAGTGCCGCTACCGTCAATATCTTCCAAAAGAGGGCGCCCAACACAAACACTGTGAGCAAGACTTTTGTCAATGCGGATTACGATCTGCACATTTAACAAAATTATAACACTTTCCGGAGACTAAAACTGCTTAACAGAACACTGCATTTGATTTGAAATTGCGTCCGATTATTGGCCCACTATTTGACACAACAAATTGGAAAATTGACGGTAACCGCGGAAGAATACATTTAATATGATTTAAAGAAAATGTCGTGCTTTAACCCTAACGGGGCTGGGGGGAGCGGAATCCCCTCAACATTTTTCGCGATAGCCTCTAAAAAAATGTTTTCGCGACCCGAGCTGTTATGACTTTTAAGCCTCGAGCTTTGCGCATCTTTTGATACCAAAAACATAAAAATCGGACCACGGGTTGCCGCGTAGCGAAAAATTTTCCGGCGCTACGCGCCGTGAAAACTGAATTTTTGCATAGACGTCGCGTACACAGAGCAGAATTGCCATTCGTACACATGAATAATTAATTAGCCATAATTCCAAAACCCTTTGACCTATAGTCATGAAATTTCTTGGGTATGTTTAGGAAGAGTTGCTCTATGCATGTGCTTAGTTTCAAAAATTTTCGTCACTCGATGGCCGAGATCTTAGGCCCCCCCCCCCCGGCTGAGAGATGGTCAAAATAACCCGGCCCCTTTAGGGTTAATCACGAAAAATTCATTCAAAATCCAAATCACTTTTAACTGAACAACAATAAAACATTCTTTTTGGAGGCGATAACTCCAGACCAACATATTACAAATTTGGAAATTGATCCAAAAAAGAAAATGAGTGTTTTAATTACAAACAAATCATTCCATAGTGAAGTTAATTTTAATTGAATAAGAGTAAACAAAATCTTCATGGGGACAATAACTACAGACCAACGCATTGCATTAGTTTGAAATTGCTTCTGGTTATTGGTCATGACATTATTTGACACAAGTTTAAAAATTGGTGAGAACCGTGGAGGAATAAACTTAATAACCAGAGCAAGAGGAAAACTGAAAAATGTCAAGTTTACTCACTACCAGTGCTGCCGCAAAATTCGTCAGGCTAAAAGAAAAAAAAGTTTTTTTTTGCTTTTTGAGAAAACAAATAATATAAATGTATTTTTTTTTTAATTTTTTTTTTTGGTCAGTGAACTCTTTCTGTTAAATACAAAAATAATTGCAAAGTTTAGGACAAGACAAGGACAAGTTAGAAATAGAATATTTATTACTAAGATAATTAGGACCCAGTCTAGTTGAACCTGTAAGAGAATACATTGATTTAACATATTAGTTTTAATTTAACAAAACCAAATTCCAATTAGTATTATTTTATTACTTAAAAATGAACTATTCTTTGAATAAAGGCAGTTCATTCATACAACAATTTCAATTTATATAAATAAATAACTGTACCTTATTCAGGCATCTACCAAGCGTTGGTCATTCCGACCCGGTACAGATACTGAACATGTACAATAATTTAAATAGAACGTACTGCTGTCTATATGTACCTGAGCCACGCCCAGACCACATGGCAAGCCAAACTGAATAAAACACGCTGGTGCATCGAGCAGAGCTCGAGGCTGAAGAAGGATTGACAAGGGATATGGGCGTATGTAGCATGTGACAAGGGATCAATGTTCATTCCTTTACAAGGCTCCGCTTGAGTATACAAGGTACAATTTAAAGAATGCTAAAATGGGAACAGCCGCCAATTTCTTTGGTAATGAACAACAATGAAACCTCAAAACCACAGCACCTTAAATTGACAGGATCAGGAACCGTGGAAGAATAAATTTAATATGATTTAAAGAAAATATAGTGTTTAGACCCCGACAAAAAAATGATTGCGAATTGAAGTCACATGTAATTGAAAAAGGTAAGACACTCTTTAGAGAGACAGTAATTCCAAAATAATAAAGTTGTATTGATATGAAAATTTGATTATTAGTCGTGATGTACTGACATAAAAACGACGGAAACCTCTGAAGAAAAATAAAAGACATTAAAACAACAGTGCGACGCTCCATAGCTTTTGCTACCATCAATTTCTTGCAATAGAGGGCGTCCTACACAAACACTGGTCAGCACCTTTAAGACTTTTGTATAATGCAGATGACAATCTGGCTATTAAACGAACAATAAAACTTTTTGTTTTAGACAAAATGACTGTAGAATAATACATCGCATTTAATGAAAATTGCGTCCAATTATGGGCCATGATATTTTACACGCTTGGAAATTGATGAAAACCATTCCAGAATAAATTTAATATGATTTACGAAAATATGGTATTCAGGTTAATCATGACAAATTCATAACGAAACTAAGTAAGTTTTATTGAACAAAAATAGAACACTCTTTCTAGAGACAATAACTGCAGAATAACACATCGCTTTTTTTGGACACAGAAAGTAAGAAACTTGATAGGAACAGTAGAAGAATGAAATAATGTAACGTCATTTAAAGAAAATTTAGTGTTTTGATCGCAAAAACAATAGATTGCGACTTACAGTCACTTGTACATCATAATTGCTTCTATCAGTTTCTTCCAAAGGCGGAAGACGTCTGTCAATGTGGGTCACGATGTGCCCATTAGACAAAAAATACACTCTTTCTGGAGATAATACTGCAGAATAACATATCGCGATCGCATATGATTAAAATTGCGTCGAATTATTGGCCGTGATATTTGACGCAACATAATTGAAAATTGAAGAGAACCGTTGGAAAATTTAATAGGTCGAAGGGTTTTGGAATTGTGGCTAATTAATTATTCATATGTACGAATGGTAATTCTGGTCTTTGTACACGACGTATACGGAAAAATTTAGTTTTGACGGCGCGTAGCGCCGGAAAATTTTTCGCTGGGCGACAACCCCTGGTCCGATTTTTATATTTTTGGTGTCAAAAGATGCGCAAGGCTTGAGGCTAAAAAGTCATAACAGCTGGGGTCGCAAAAAAAATTTTTAAAGGCTATCGCGGAAAAAGTCGAGGGGGGGGGGCGGATTCCGCCCCCGGCCCTTTTAGGGTTATATTAAAATTTCGTCCAATTATTGATCATGATATAGAACATGAAGATTAAAAAAAAAAAAAATGACGGGAACCGTAAGACAAAGTAAATGGCACTGTAATCAATTTCTTCCAACAGAGGGTGCACCACTGAGGTCCTCCTTTAGATCCCTTATAACGCTGTTGTTTTCCAATGGAGTTAAACTAACATTTTAGATGATGTACAAGAGAAATTACATTTTTTTGAGCGATTGTCATCAGTTTTGTACGAAAAGGTAAAATTTAAACGCCATCCAAAAATACTCACTTTCAGAATTTGCTACACAGTTGA
>CM057133.1:20561832-20729896 GCA_029964075.1 Patiria pectinifera | reverse complement strand
GAAAACAGACAGGATCCTGCCCATTTCCGAAAATGTCCGAAGTTTACCGAATACATTGACACTCGGATATGTTCGCACTAGCTCGGGTAAAGCAAGTTTTATTTACCGACAAAATAAATACCGAATTCATAAATTCAATGCTTGTTTTAAAGGATGCACGAGGGGTGGGCTTTGCTGCATCATGTTTTATTTTTATACGTGACGGCTACCTGAGCAAAGATTTGTCAATAAAGTCAAAATATTTTGGTCTGGGAACCAGACATGAGTTCCAAATACCAACCATGCTCTTGAACGACACACGCTGATGTATAAACAGGCAGGGACATACATACACAAATCTCAGTTCTCATTCGTCATAAACATTTTATTATTTATTCAGCAAACTCTTAAATACGAGGATCCTGTCCAATCCAATAGAAAGAGTACCGGATTGGAAATGTTACAAAATAAAGTGTTAATAAAACACCTATGACATTTCTTAACGCAATAAAAACAAAAACAGCAAGCCTACACTCACTCTGCAAGGTGATTTTTTTTTCTGAATAAAACAATGTGCGTTTTCACTTCAAAATGGCGTCACTGTGTTTCATTTATTTCAAGAGTTCAGCCAGCTACACAAGCAAGCCATGTGAATAGACTGTATTGCACGAATTATGTTTACTTTTTCTACAACTTTTGGGAGTTTTACATCTTTTACAATATAAGCACATCATGATTGTTTTCCGAGTAGACAAAAAAATGTTTAACTATCAAGGGGAAGGATTTTATCGAAAGATATGTTGCTGAACGACGATTTCATACTACTAGGTGGTGGCAAACCGCAGTGCGACGGCCCTCCAGATCCCCGATCCTCCTGGAAAGTTAAATATACAGTCTTTCCCTGGCCAAGGCGAACGCTCTGATTATGCCACCCCTAATAAGACCAAGACAATATTGGCCAAGTTGTCCACCGATGCGAGGGAAGGATCTTTAAAAATTAAGGTATTCAAGGACCGGAATCCTGGGAAAGTTTTTAGTTCTTCATATCTGCATGGTCAAGCGAATGAAAGTTACATTAATCGAATAGGCCGCGCCGGGGCCTACTGTCAATTCAAAATCCAAAACACTGAGATCCTGTTGCTTATTAGCATATGGATATTATTATTTTGGGAAAACAAAACGTTTAAAGGGTGTACGTAGATAGACCGTTTATGTGTTACGTTAACTAGTCGTTTAAAGCGCATCGTCCCTGCTAACCAGGGTATGACGGAACGTTTTCTTTGGCAGCTCGAGATCAGCTTGACTTGTTCTCTAACCTAATAGGTACCCATACTCCTGCGTGAACAAATTGTGGTAAAAGCAAAGAAAACCAAACCAAACCAAACCATACCGAAATGAATCGAAGCGAAGCGAAACGAACCATCGAACCAAACCGACCCGACCGGACCCGACCCGATCCATCCCGGCCCGACTCAACCCGACCCGACCCAACCCCACCTGAACCGACCCGACCCGACTCGACCGACCCGACCCGACCCGACCCAACGCGACCCCCTCCAGCCCTATCCAACCCAACCTGACGGCAGATAGCCTCATATTTTTATTGGCTCCTTTGCCCGGCTTAGATCAAAAACAAAAGAAAACGAAGGGGTATTGCTCACTTTGGATCGTACATCGGGGGCTAAAATCGATTTGCGCTAGAAACTCTAAAACGCAAACTGTAATATCGTTACTAATTATTTCAAGAACTCTTTCAAAAGATCGGTAAACGGTAAATTTGTTCCACCTGGTTTTTTTTCGGCCATGCATACAATTATGGCCTTTAAAATTTGCAACAATTCTGGCAACAGCATCAAGTGTTGCATATACATGGAATTTCTGCAACCTGCTCCTAATGTCTGATAATATCGTACTATCTACAAATTTTTTTTATCTGGTAGTCTATGGTTTTTGTTGATGTTAATCATTTGCCGAGCTCTCGTGCTTAATTGCAAGAAGTCCATACACATGCGTTTTTCTCACAAACACACCTGTTCTCGTGCTTTATGATTGACACGTGCTAATTTTTGCAAAGCAGATAAAAGAAAACAATTTTTCAAATTAAACTGAATTTTCCTGCCTTAATTGAAGGCTTTGAGATAACACAATGCACATGTCAATCTTCAAAGTTTCCCATAGCAAGGCTAGTCTTTGTTTATACTTGTTATAAAGGTATTTTGAAAACGCAACTCTCTGCGTTCGACGGTAAGAGAGCAGCATTAGACCGGACGTTCACTATCAGAGCTCCTTTGTAATCTTCACACAGGAATCCTTAGCACCATGAAGCTACTCTTGATAATGCTAGGACTGGTTGCCATATCCTCAGGTAAGACCTTATACGGAGAAATATCCAACGGTATGTTTTCCGTGATATAATGAGACAAATATCGTCATAGATATTGAGAGAATACAGCGAGCTCTTTTGGTACCCCTCTAAAAAAAGACGCATTATGCAATCTGGAAAGGAATGTATGCAATATTTTTTTTCTCACTGATGCCATTATTTTTGGTTTCTATTATCAGCGGCGTATCCAGTTTTTGATTCGGGGGATCAAAAATCTTTGTCAGCGGCTTATTCATCATTTGATTTTTTTTGGGGGGGGGCAGCAAAATCTACGTGTTTTCATTTTCTGTTGCTGACATTTTGACGAAGTATAATGTGTGTTTTTTTTAATTTGGATTGGTTTTCTTTATTTGTCGTTTATGTCAGACCTCTCTATACCATTTTATGCAAATAGTTACCCAATTGGTTTTTGTATTATTAAAGAATCCGCCAGAGGGGCAAGTTGCCTCCGGATACGCCACTGGTTTCTATACAAAAACAGGCCCTATGCGTGCTTTGGTATAGCTTGCTTACCATTCACACAACTATATTATTCTGGGAACCGTTCAGAATTAAGGCAATTTGAATGTAGTTCGTCATTGTTAATTGGTTCCAAATGTTGAAATTTTTTCAGCCCGGGGAATCGGTCAACGCAGTTTAACGCAATTCGCGTCCATGTACTCATGTACTGTTGGCTTGGGTTACATGGATGCAGTTGGTGACTATTTTGGATACGGGTGCTACTGTGGCGCAGGAGGCCATGGGACGCCAGTAGATGACACAGATGAGTAAGTTCTTAGAACAGTTAAGTCTTTGTTCTGGAACACATACTTCTTTGTACAATTTTAATATCATTATATTATCAATGGTCCATTGTCTCCCCAAATTAGAATGAAATGTTTGAGTTTATAAAAACATCTTCACCTGCATTGTTGATGAGTTCGACATATATAAGAGCCTGTACTTGCCATTAAAACAAATTCTCAAAACTGAACGACACGATATCCCTAAGCTATGAGACATTTTTGAAAGTGAATGGGGATGGTATCAAATCGTTGCAAGGTTGAAAATTTACCTGCTTCGACAGGCACAAAGAAATTATGGAGAATTATTGACAATTGATAAATTAATCTAAATAAAACATGGAGTATACTGAGACAATGACGACTGCCTTCACCTCCGTGGTCTGGAGTGGGACCGTATCGTAAGTCCGACGCCTCAGAAGTCCGAAATTTCGGAATTATGAGGCGTCGGATTTATGAGGCATCGGAATTTTGTATTCCGCCTCATAGCTCCGACGCCTCATATAGTCCGACGCCTCATAAGTCCAACGTCGGACAAACGAGGCGTCGGACCTATGAGGCGTCGGAGCTATGCACCGTTACAAAGAGAGGTTCATTTTGTCCGACAAGGCAAAAAAGAGATTTACCAAAATTATTTTATCCAGCGATTTGAGCGAGGTTGTCTTCAATCGTGAGAGTGCGCACGGTGTTAGCCGTTTCAGAGTCTGCCAGCGCGCACGAACGTAAATCCGGGGGGGGGGGGGCATCCCTAGATGTGAATGTGTAATCTCTCCCTCGAACACTTGTTGGCGCTAACATTCTGACATTTTACGCGATGTTTGTATTCATTAATAATGGCTGTCGGACAAACGAGGCGTCTGACTTGTGAGGCGTCTGACTTATGAGGCCTCGGACTTATTATGGACAGCAATAAAAGTAAAATTAATTGTCGGACTCACGAGGCGTCGGACCTACGATGCGTCGTACCTATGAAGCGTCGGACTTATGGGCCTTTATTTGGTTGGGGCTGAGGTTTTGTCGGACTTATGAGGTGTCGGACCTATGAGGCCTCGGACTTACGAGCGGACCCCGTCTGGAGTATCAAACTCAATATCTGTGGGTAATTCTTTAGATGGTGGGATTTGAGCCTGGGGTGATGAAAATTGTGTCCTTGGGCAAGACACTTTGTCACAACTTGCTTCTCGTCCGGGAATAAATGGCAATTAGTGCGGAGACGGCACCTGTGGTTAATTTTAACTACTCTCCGCCGAGGTATAGCATGGTTCGTTGAATGATGCAGCACCATTTAAACATTATGTATACTTGCGCTGTAAAGACATTGGAAGATAACGGATGAAAAATAGCATTCTTGTAGCTTCCCTAATTTTCCGAATTCCTGGAATGATCTGATGAATTACAGGTGTTGTGCGGTACACGACAAATGTTACGAAGATGCGACTTCCAACGGTTGTAGCGCGTTACAGATATACTACATCACTTACGACTATGAGAAAACAACGGCTTCTGATGGCAGCTGTCAACTCTCATGCAGTGAGTATCAATAATCGTCGTGTCTAATTTCAGAAAAAAAGTATTCATCTCTGTGAACATTTGATGGTTTGTTGTTTTTGTCCAACTTGTCGTCTTACAATTTCCACAAGTATATATGAAAATGTGAAAAGGTCATAAAGTATTATAATTGCATGCAGTTTCCTTATACGGAATATCTCCGCCGACCTTGAAGAAAACATCGCGGGCGTTGATCGGGGGACACCCCCGCCTTTTTTCTTCATTTCTGTAATTTATTATATCTATATTTTATTGGCTGGGGTTGCCGATAGCTAATTTGTGAACTTGATTTCCCAAATAATTCATCCAAGAGTGTATACATTTTGACCATTGAGTTGAATTTCTCAATCGTGTAAACAATGCAAAGATATATCTCGTCAACAACCAATTAAATTCGATTTATAAAACTCACACATTGCGCGGAAATGCCTGTAAAAAAGGGAAAATATATAGTTATTTTGATGTACCATCCATGTTGAGATGACACCAGCCTCCACGCCCCGCTTTCGAATTCCAAGCTGGTGCCCCAAATTTGGCAAAATATCTAGGATGCAATTGATACACCATTCGTACGAAGAACTGTGCTGCATTTTCACAGTTAGATTATCATTCATGATGAAAACTAATTCAAACGTTGCGTACTACCTCTTCTGTTTTAGACTTTTTTTGGTGTGGAGATGTGGGGTCTTTATTTAAGTCAGAAAAGAAAACAATCTTAACACTAGTGCAGTTTCAATATTATAGCACGTCGTTGAATTTTGTTACATGGAATACAAACGCCTTGGAAAGCAAAGACGCAGAAACAAGTCAGTTCTCGAGGCAATTTACCCACAAGAGAAATGAAACGGTTTATCCAAAAACTATTGAACTTCTTGGTTAAAAAACAACAAACTAAATTGATATATACATATACTGTCTTGACAGACTTGATAAACTTCTTGTCACTGTTTGGTTGACAGAGGCACAGGCTGACTACGACCCCAGCGACAATGACGCGCAGTGCAGAGCCTACATGTGCAACTGTGACCGGAAAGGATCTGAATGCTTCGCCAAGAACAGACCAACATACGACAAGAAGTACAAGGGATGGTTGTCTCTCTTCTGTTAGTAACAGTTGTAACATAATGCATCTGGCTAGGCGTTGACCGTTCAAAACTAATGTTTCAGTAAACCCAAGTAGTTATACTAATTGGACATGCCGAGAGTGAAATAATAATGAAGCGAATTTAGGGAATTCATGTAGGAAAGAGTTACCTATATAGCATCTTTGAAGGACTCACTTGAACGTCAATGCACCGGAACGATGTATCGTATACTTTCCATGTGCTTTTCTCGTAATGAAATATGCCACAATTTTAAAACAAGAACCGAGCACCTTAAGGACGCCAATATAACAATAATAATAACTTTTAGGCAAATTAACACATAAAATACAAAATAAATACAATCAGATAAAAAGTACTGACAAAAGTAACGACAAGATACATATAAAAACAAAGGTTTTGGGGGTTTCCCGAAGGTGTTCTTTATGATACTGTCCTTGGAAACTGTATTTGTACATCCAAGGCCCTCAACATAATTATCCAAAATTTATTCAAAATTAACACATCAGACAGCCTTTGGAGAACAATTATATATCCAAGCCCCTGGCGATGAATTAAAATGTGATAACGCGAAGTTTCATTTTCATTGTTCCGTTTTTTTCTGTGTGGTTTATTTGGACGTCCTTATTTACACTAAGTTGAAATGGGTTATTTAGCCCAATGTATTCTCTATTGCCAGTGCGTGTGAATTGGATGAGTGCTTGATGGCTGCATGCTGCACGCGTTTTAGGTGGAAACACGGATCCGCATTCACTCTTCCTCGATGCACGGCATTGATAGCCACTCCATAAAAAGCTTGTATTTTGAATCTTAATTTCAATGTATCCTTTAAAATTCAGGAGGTAGATCAGCCGTCTTCAATTGACCAACTGCACTGACTTCACCCAAGTGCTTAAAATCCATCATGTACGTCAACATGATCTGCCCCACAAAATAAATTAAATATATAAGAGAAAAATAACTGCAAGACGGGTGTATAGTTTTCTCTGGGTGGGTGCAGACCAGTTAATAAATTCCCATAGGAACCAATGATAAATATTCAGACTTCAAGTAATCGGGAAAAATAATCCAAACCTCAACGGTTGATCAAGATAAACATCAAATTAAAGTTTGATTACATTCTTTTCAACTTTTGGTGAGTCGTTTGATCAATAACTTTCGGGTGATTTTTTCCTCAAAAGGTGATGATCACCCGTAATTTCAGTCCTGTATATTAGGCCTAACGCCATTTTGAAACTGATCCCTCCATTCCATTGCAAATTATGGAGCGACTTTTGGGTCAAATTGTTTCTAAATTACAAGTACAAAAACCGGTTTACATCTGGGACCGTATATTCAACGAATCTTCATCAAGTGCAGGGGCCACAAATCTCAAATATTAAGAGGGGGGGGGGAATGACAATTACATGTATATAAATCATGATTTAGCCCTTATGATTTCGAATTCCGCACACAAGGTTTGGCCAGTACTATATGAAAACACCAGTAAGAATTTAATTAGAAAACAGTTAAACTTGCACCCAGTTGACCCTAGCTGTAGTCAGCTAGGTGCAATTTTTTTTTTAAAGTTAATTCTAACTGTAATTTATTTCACAATGTGGTCTGCATGAGACATTTTCTCAATTGAAGGTAACTCTAGCACCGTCTTAGCAGGCTCGTGGGTCTTGGAAGACGGGACGAGATCCTGGAGGAGATTGGTTATAAAAAAAAAAAAGTGGCCAAGATGATTGACACCAATTAAACTGCATCTCGAATCCATCCTCTATCTTCCATTCCGGACAGAACATTATTCCTTTATCAGGAAACCAGTATATCAGTTAAGCAAGGGTTTGTCCTCTAGAACGTTTCATTGCGTCATTTACTTTGTCCAAGGTTATGAGTCAGTTTTATACATCAATTAAGCCATTGCACACCGTCATGACTGTGTGTAATATTGTCTGCAACTAAATGCTTATGAAACAATTATCGATAAACCACTTCACCTGCATTGTTGATGAGTTCGACAAGTCCTGCCGTCTCTGCCTCCAATCATAACCGAGGCCAGGGAAACCAAGTTTAGTTTGACCACCAACGTGTTGCTTCTTGTGTCTTTACTGCGAATGTCTGCAACTGCTGCTTCCGCCTGCAATACTCGGCACGCCAGAATTACTCTAGCAGCTACACAAAGACGCTTGATGACGGTGATATACGAAATGTTGATGGCTTTGATAAGTGTTTGGTCAAATTCCAGTTTTTTGGTATAATTCTGGAAAGTTTTCTGAAATAATTAGAAAATTGATTCCATGAACATTTTACGAAGACTTTCTATCAACGAAACCACCAGGAACAAATTCACTGTCATTTACGGCACTGCTCAGGCCTAACATTAATGGTTGCTGATAAAGGGCGGATTACTCAGGTAAATAAGCGAGGTACGGTAAGTCTTTTAGACGGGTGCCTGCCCTTGACCGGCAACCAGCATCTGACTTGAAACTCAGTTTTATTATGAATTCAACACTCACCTCCACTGTGGCCAAGACATGCGGGGTGCAGATCAGTAAATACACTGCCATAGACCTTTGTGGTAATTACGCCCACTTCTCAAAATTATTTAAAAATGCTTACAACTCTCTGATGTGTTCAAGACACGCATCAAATTAAAGCTTATTCAATTATCTTTCATTTTCTGTTCAATTTGTGGGGGTAATCCGATGACTTTTGGAAGAAATTTTTATCTGAAGATAATCACACCTAAAAATAGTCCTGAAGCCCATCGCCATTTTGAAAAACAATGGCTATATACGCTTCATCGCAAAATAGAGCGCCTTTAGAGCCCCAATTTCATCTACTGATTTCACAGAAATACAAGCTCACAGTCCTGTGCACGGCCTCCACCCTTCTTTTCACAAACCCTCAAGTTCGTGGCCCACAAAATGCTCTGATACCGAAGAATTTAAGGGCATGCCAATCGTGATTTGGCCAGCTCCGGCAATTTTGGACCGATTTACTGGTCTGCACCATGCGGGACCAAGTCTTCAGGCTACAAGGCGCCCTCTTTGGATCACCCCGCCAAAAAATTCTGCATCTTTCGGCAATAATTAATCAACTGACGTAGAGAGTATTCTATTTTCCACCTTTGTATCCGATTTCGTAAAAGTCTTTGGCAAAGATTCGGCGTTCAATATTTGACATTATGCGGTTACTTTGAAGCGGCCTGATATCAACTTTAGGTTTTTCCGAAGGGTTTAGACTGTACTACACGGGCACATAAATACCGCCCAAAAACGCGGGTTTTGGCACCGCCTGTCCGACTCTTTGCAGGTAATCATGTCCTTTCTTTTACTCCCACTTATGTAGCGTAAAATTCATTATTTTGTGGAAACTTTTGGGTCAGATGGCCTACTACCTTTACCGCAATTTATCATAGACTGGTTTAATAAGGATGGGGATGGCTTTTGTTGGATTGAAAATGTGGAATTTAGGTGAAGTTTGAGGTAGTGTAATGTTGGAACTTTAACGTTGATTTTTAACAATAGTGACATGTACGTGCGTTGTGATTGTGTAAAACATCACCTGGGTTAACGTGCAAGACTTACGAAATTTATTGGATTGTGGGATGGATTTAGATTTGACATTATGCGGTTACTTTGAAGCGGCCTGATATCAACTTTAGGTTTTTCCGAAGGGTTTAGACTGTACTACACGGGCACATAAATACCGCCCAAAAACGCGGGTTTTGGCACCGCCTGTCCGACTCTTTGCAGGTAATCATGTCCTTTCTTTTACTCCCACTTATGTAGCGTAAAATTCATTATTTTGTGGAAACTTTTGGGTCAGATGGCCTACTACCTTTACCGCAATTTATCATAGACTGGTTTAATAAGGATGGGGATGGCTTTTGTTGGATTGAAAATGTGGAATTTAGGTGAAGTTTGAGGTAGTGTAATGTTGGAACTTTAACGTTGATTTTTAACAATAGTGACATGTACGTGCGTTGTGATTGTGTAAAACATCACCTGGGTTAACGTGCAAGACTTACGAAATTTATTGGATTGTGGGATGGATTTAGATTTTATGTGACATCAGTAATTTAACTGTAACACCTTTACATGTGTGGGATTAAGTGTCGTTACCCTGGAACTTTAAATCGCTCGCTGTCAAGTTTAGTAGGCATGGCGGCCGTGTTGGATACTCGGGGAGGGTTTGTGTGTGTGCGGTGAGTGTGCGTGCGATCGTCGGTCAGCCAGCGCCCTGGGTTGACCTGTCTGCTTGCGTCCCTGACCCGTGTAGCCGGCGCTGCCTTCATGCCTATTCAGTTACATGTACATTGTGTACATGTACTCGTGAACCTTCGTGCCTGGCCCCCTCCTTCCTCTTTCCCCCTTTCCACCGGCCCGGTTCTCACACTTGCTTAATACTTGAAAGAGGGTACAAGTCCAATCACTGAACAAGGGCGGATCCAGAGAGGTTAGTACGGGGGGACAAAATTTCGGTCACTGCTGGGGGGGGGGGTGGACGTCTCCTTCGCACCCCCTAGAAACGTCACTGCTGAAGACCGACTTTCCGTAACCGACTCATTAATTTGCGTCGCGTTGGATACAAGCTGTGAATCTACGAGAGTCTGAGGTGATTTAACACATCTCCTCCCCTTGGTCAGTCATAAAAACACAAGGTTTAATGTTTTAGATTACATGTGTCATTGAACATGCACGGTGCACCAGAATGCAAGAGAGATCATTCTGTACCTCTATAAACGCATCCGTCCTGTAGTTTCACAATATCTTCAAAGTGTCTCTCATTTTTATTTAGTAAAGTGAAATTTTTCAACGCGTTCCATACTTCGTTACCATACTAAAAAGGTTCATAAAAATCAGTGTGACTAAGATGCAAGTAGGCCTATAAGTAAAGAAATGAGAACATTTTGCTTGTACATTTTGTATTTTGTTAATAAATATAGGCTGTTCATTACAACACAGCTCTTTGATCATTTTATGAGATGTATAATTGGAGAACATTTACAGTAGAGCAGGCCCCCTATGCAACTTATAATGTTACATTGAGATGTTTAGTACGATCACAGCTATTTCAGTAAAACTGCAACAAATGCTGAATAAATTATCAGTGCTGCACAAAGGACAAATTATTTGCAAACGATTATATGGATTTTATGATCAAATCGTCTGTACACTGCGTGTATCGGGGGACATCGTGCCAAAATCGGTTACCATGCCATCAAGCTTGGTAGTTGTAGTGCTGTTCATTTACCAATTATTATGGAACATACGATAATCATTTGCGACTCAGAATATCCTACAAATAATAAAAGATGGCAACGAATTACGTAAACGCACGTAACATTTAAAGAAGCACTGTCAAATTAGTCAGGTGGCTTATGGTCGAAATCATGACCGACTGGTCCAAAGCACCAAACTCGGTATAGATAGATTATTAAAGCCCTAGATAAGATATTCAGAAGAGGTGACACCTGGAATTCTTTCGGGAAGAGTGCCTAATTTGCATAAATTTAAATACCTGCCATGTACTTTGGAATATTTTTATTCTTACTTGAAAATTCTATTGCAGGGATTCTACTTACATATCCTTACTTAAATAACATTTTCAGAGGCAAAGTGACTGGATGATTATCAGAGCAGATCCAAAATGGATGATTATATCCTAAAGTTGACCGAATTCACCTTT
Organism: Patiria pectinifera; assembly: GCA_029964075.1. Lineage (NCBI taxonomy): Eukaryota > Metazoa > Echinodermata > Asteroidea > Valvatida > Asterinidae > Patiria > Patiria pectinifera. The sequence continues at coordinate 20,718,422 of CM057133.1, read as the reverse complement.
TCCCCAAATATCATCAAGTATAGTCTAACCAAACCTCCATATTGAAGAGCTTTAAGTTCACAAAGTCACTTACTGGCACAGTTATGTAGCCTACCCTGGTAAAACAATATGGAAAATCGTGTGAATAATGATAACACCATGATATTTAGCCCAAAAACCAAAAACAAAAAGGAAACAGTGAGGTGTCCGTAAATTGGCTCAAAATTAGACGAAGGGTTACCTAACGTGGGGACCAAGTTCAAAGAAATCCCCCAAAATACGAGATTATGGTTGTTTATAATAATTATGTCTACGTGAACAGTTTTCTTACCAGTAAATTTCGGGAATTCCTTGACCTTGTTTTAACCCGATTTAACCCGATTTATGAACATCTGTTTTTTTTTCCTTTTTGTTTTCTGGGCTAAATATCATCATGGTATCATTGTTCACATAATTTTCCATAAAGTTTTATTATAGAGTAAATGTGCTAGTAAGCAGCTTTGTGAATTTGAAGCTCGTCAATAGCGAGGTTAGGGTAGACTAATTCTGTGGGAAAGGTAATTGCAACTGTTGGGTGTAATAGCCATTTCGGATCTTCCATATGTCCTGATAAATATCCAGTCACCTGCCTCTAACAGTTATTTAAGTAAGGATATGTTAGTAGAATCCCCAAAATAGAAAATAAAAAAAATAAAAGGATATAATGAAAGTATGGGAATAACTTTATTACACGGCAGCTACTTAGGCCTACGATTTATGCAAATTAGGCAACCTTCCCACAATAAATTCAGGTGGCGGTGTCGACTCTTCTAAATATCCATAGGGCTATAAAAAACTATCTGCCCAGGTTTGTGCTTTGGACCATGCAGTCGGTCACGAACTTGTCAAAACTGAATAAACTATTAGCCACTTGATTAAATCTAGAAATACCAATTTTTCTAAAACCATACCGTGACCTATAGTACCTTGTGTACATGAAAACCGCTACAATTATCAAGCTGTCGCCCAATCAAGCTATCGCCCGATCAAGCTATCGCCCAATCAAGCTATCGCACAATCAAGTTATCAAACAATCAAGCTATCGCTAATCTACATCTACATCTACGCGGGTACTCAGCAAAGTCCACTTCTGGATGTTAACGCTGAGGTGAAGTTTAAGGTGCATGTGAAGCAGGGGGAAGTTTGTGCAGAAGAAAAATTTAAGTGCGAGTAAAAAAAAGCTAATGGCGGCCACCTGCTGCACCGTGACTTTTGACGAGCGCGACGGCCTTACTCACTGATTGCTGCGATTTTGCTGGCAATAACCAACCGTACTCCAGTTGTGGGAGTTGCAGCATTACTTACTGGAGTAAAGATAATGTGTAAACGAATTCCCTCTTTCGCATGCGCAGTTCTTACTGTATTACACCACGAAAACCCGTTAGGCTTCGGTGCAAAAGTCTGCCTGTATGTGGTGGATCACACTCGCAAAAATTGGACGGAAATTGGTAAGCTGCGACATTTTCCCGCCTAATCATATTTTCCCGGCTTCTGTTCCTTCCTCCACATAGTGCATTGTAACGCCGAGCCTAAGTCTATGCGCTCAAGGACTTTTGTTGCTTTCAACGAACCATGGAGGGGCCTAGTCGACCTTTCGTGGCAGATAGTTGAAGACAAGTCATTGCAGAGTCGTGTTTTGCCAGTTGGCGCCGTCAATAATGTACTAGCGTACGACATCCGCATGGGGTGTACGCTGTGACGTTTTGGACTTTACTTCTCTTAAAAACATGAGGGAAAATATACAATAAGAAAAAAAGAAGAAATAAATTTGAATGTAATGAAATTCGGCCAATTACCGACTTGAATTCAAGTCAAGGCTGATAGAACCCTCAACGCTTGAACTTGGAATTGATTGCGTATCCATTGCTTTGTTCACAAGTACCCCCTCACCGGCAAAGAAAGTACAGTTGGGGGTGACCGACCGACGCCATCTTGCCTGACTGCAATTTTGCCGCGACGCACGGCCATACCACTGCGTGTACACCATTGATCTCCATCTATAATTACACGCCTATATATACAGGTAGACTAGCATTACGAAAATGGGGACAGAACATTAGATCTGACTAATAACTGACTGTACGACTAATTATTCTGGGGGTGAAGAAACTTCATCTTCGAGGGATGATTGTTCACCTTTTGGTACAATATGTCTCGGCGTTCATATGAACTGCAGGTGAATGCCAGGTGCAATAACATTGCTGTTCTGTACCAAATTCAGCACTGAATGAGTTTTTTCCACAGCGTCCGTTGACCTTCCGGCCAGCTTTGTGAACAATCGGTCGGCAAAAAACCTTTATTACGGAAGCGTAGAAGGGCCAAGATAAATTAAGAAAAATGTATTTCCTATCTCGCCGCGGCGAGTTACTATAGAAAGTAGTAACTATAGAAAGTAACTCGCCGCGGCGAGATAGTGACTCGCCGCGGCGAAATCGTAATTTGCTGCGGCGAAATAGTAACTCGCCGCGGCGACATAGTAAATACATTTTTAAAATTTTTTCTTGGCCCTTCTACACTTCCGTACTATATTGTGTGCTAAGCAAAATAAAAGTCTATAGAAATTAGGGTCAAGGACTTTTTGTGTGAATCATTGCTTCAAAAATCAGCAAACGCTCGTGTACATGTTGGTACCGTATGGTGAGCGAAGTTTCGTGGCTGAAGTAGTCAACCGCGCTGTAAGTAATAGGTGATTATGAGTGCGTTATTGTGCGTATAGCACTGAGTCTTTGTGGTTTGGTTTTTATATCCGCATTTTGCCGTTCTCATATAAGCATCAACGATCGAGGTATACCGGCACGTTGAGATAGCTATATAGGTATCGTCGTCGATTTACTGTTAGTATCAGGCACAATTTGGAGGCATCTGAAAATATCGGCGACATTTGGCAGCTAGTGGAACAGATCGAGCGTGTCTGATTTCAGTTTGTATGTAAAAACACTATGTATAAACGTTTTTACGGGTAAGCCCACCTGGGAATGTCTTGAACCAGGGTTAACTTTTGTGGACGTAATTCTGACTACAGAATAGTGACAATAGCCCCGCCGATTTTTAGCTGCGGGTAGCATCTCAACAGATCATAAAATCTCTCCGGTTAGGCTAGTTAGTTCGTTAGTTAGTCAACATTAAACGTTGTCATTGTCAATTTCTCGTACATCTTTTGACCAATTTCATCCAAACTTTGTCAATATCAGTAGCCCAACCCCAACATGTCACATGACCAAACTCGGGTCAAAGGTCATCGCGGGGTTAAGGTCAAATAACGTCACATTTCAAATAAGCCCAAATGACAAAAGTAGTGCTGTCAACATGTTGGCCTTGGTCAATTAAAAAATGTCCATGGTTACCTCTTCGTCTGACCTACTTGTTATGGGTTCAAAGGTCAACATAAGGCGAACATGAATTCGTTGGCCTGCAGCTTTCGAGATGCGATCGATCTTGTTTTTGTGTGTGCAGAAATTTCTCCATGATCAGACGTACTCTTTTACTTCTGAGAATTGTAAGTCTCTGCGTGAGAAATATATATAGATCGAGGTATAGAGATGTTATAGTTGCTTCCTTGACCAGCTCACCAGTACCACATCTCGTCCACATTATTATCCCGATGATCAGAAAGCTTTCACATTTGGCCCAAGATCTACATACGCATAGGCCTACATTGCCCATATATATGAATCTGACAGCGGTTTGTTTAAAAGGCATGGTCCCATATGGGATTGAATAAGTTAATTAAAATCCGACATTTTGTTGCAATTGTTTTAATTTTTATTATTATCATTATGTATATTTTTATTATTATTATTATTTTTTTTTTTACATAGTAGCAGCTGCTTGCTTCTTACGTGAACATCACCACTTATTAGGACCTATACAATCAGAATTCATCTCGTTTGCCAGCTGAATCCCATCTTTTACCAATCCAGTAAATGCGAAGATGAGTATGTTCAGTATGGATCCTTTATTCGTTGGCCCTGTTATCTTCGGTGAGTACTGAGTAACACATTTTAAATTTAAAGTCGGATTTCCATGAGGCAGTGACTGCAGTCACTCCACACGAGTCTCAGTTGGACGGGTTCGGGTAATATAACTGCTTCCACAGAAGGGTGTAAGTTTGGTTCGGGGCGGAGTCGGATTGGATATAATTAGTTATGGACGTACACCGAAGGCAGACCCTCGCAAACAAAGTGTCAGGGTCTTTTTCCACAATTTTCCCCTGCACTCTTGTACCTGTTTCCATTTAATATTTGTTTGCAGCAAAAGATCGGCACGGACCATATGCTACATTATTTTCTTGAGTTGTAGTTCTTAATCATTGTTCTCTCAATAAAATAAACCAGACACATATAAAAAGAAATTGAGTAATTTCAAGCAAAGATCCTCCACATTCCTCGGGGCGAATTTATTCTTGATGTATATAATGATTTAGTGGAGGTTAGACCATGCCTTACTGGAAAGGGTAAGGCCGGGCGTATGGTGTCTCGGGATAGTGCATGGTTAGCTATTGCCGTCTTTTCCTGCATGCAGGTTGCTTCGTAATCATGCACGTATAGCCTTATGACTGCTTCGACAATTAACTCCATGACATCCTCGGTCGTGCTTTGACTTATACCCTCTTTCATTTTTTGATTGTTCTACAAGCTGTCATTGTGCTGTACTGGGTATTTCGGAGGTGGGTGGCAGGAGGATGGTGCCACAGCAAGGCTCGCCTGGACGGCAAGACGGTTGTCATTACGGGAGCCAACACTGGCATTGGCAAGGAGACGGCTAAAGATCTTGCTAGAAGAGGTAGGTATGTGACAGCTTTTGAGAAGATTCTGAACTATTTCTCGGTCCCTCCATGGATAATTTAAACCTGTCTGGGAGCCTGGAAGGGATGACCACTAAAAAGCCACATACATTTGCATCTTACCATCATGTGTTTGTTTTGTTAATCAGGTGCTCGTGTGATCTTGGCCTGCCGTGACCTTCCAAAGGCCGAAGCAGCGGCCGCTGACATCCGTAAGGTGACCGGGAACAAGAAGGTGACGGTGCGCAAACTAGACTTGGCTTCCATGGCCTCGGTCAGAGAGTGTGCCAAGAAGATCAAGGCAGAGGTGACAAGGCTGGATATACTCATCAACAATGCAGGTAAAGTGGTAAAGGACAGTCGATGATTGTTAAACAAGCATAGTCGAAGAAACTCAGAAAGTCTCATATTGTCTTTTGAAGTGTTAATCAGATTCAGCCAATAAACTTGTAGAAAACAAAAACAAATACATGACACAGTGAAATATTTTGGGGCAAACCTTTGTTCAACTGTTTTCCCTCTGTTATCCTTTTGAATATTATACAGGAATCATGTTCTGTCCGGAATGGAAGACAGAAGATGGGTTCGAGATGCAGTTTGGCGTCAATCATCTTGGCCACTTCCTTTTGACCAATCTCCTCCTGGATCTCATCAAGTCCTCCGCCCCTGCTCGTATAATCAATGTGTCCTCCATGGCTCACGCTTTTAATAAGATCTGCTGGGATGACTTACATATGAGAGAGAACTACGACACAATGGCGGCTTATGCACAGAGCAAACTGGCAAACGTGCTCTTCACTAAGGAACTCACTAAACGTTTGATGGGTTAGTTGTCTTTGTACGGGATGTTATTTAAAATCTTAATGGGTTTCTTCTTAGATAGCCGATAACAGTCATGAGATGAACACTGCTGACGAAGCAGCTTTTCATATCACAATGAAAAGTTACGAACATATCGTGCGCACAGTCACATTGCAGAACCTTTGTTTCGGTATCCCTCCAAATACCTCAGAACCCAACAGTGGCAAATCGATTGACCCCATTTACGCCAGATTAACATAATGTATAACACAACGGGAAATCCCTTGAATTTGAAGCCATGAAAGTAGGCTCACATAAGTTCGTAAAGGGAAAGCTCGATGCCTTTTCAGTCTTTGTAATAGATAAGAATTGCAGGTTAAACTGCAAACATGTTGGTGTATTGTATACAGTCGACTCCTGTTATTATCAGCCCCGATGTAACGACCTTAGAAAGCACATGATCTCGGTTATTACAAGTATTTTCTCCAGCACGATGGAAAACTATAAATAGACCCCTAATATTTGTCCAGTTTTAAAGCAAGCATGCAGGATTTTCTGCCTCACACCAGGCTACATCTAAAACTTCTTTGTCATTTTTAATGGTCGCTACAATGACAGGCTCTGGAGTGACAGTCTATGCCTTGAGCCCAGGAAGCGTGAAGACGGAGCTCATTCGTCACATGCATGGGGCCTTGAGTCTTCCGTTTCGAGTCCTGTTTGGGGTTATTAGCTTGAAGTTCCTCCAGAAGACTGCAGAGCAAGGGGCGCAGACTACCATCCAGTGTGCCGTGGCCGAGGAGCTTCGAGACGCTACGGGCCTTTATTTCAGGTGAGGCAATGAACGGTAGCCTTTATTCAAGTGGGTGTTCTTTTGCCATTTGAGTAAATGAGACCCTGTGCAGTTAAACATGCATAATTCTGGGTGACTGTTATTTACCCCCAACTATTGGGAAATGCGTCTGTAAATGTGAAAAGCCTTGGGTTATTCTCGGCATATGCTGATGTACAAAGCGTGCCAATTAAAGATGCAACATTCAGAAAACAACAAATTAAAACGGTTTGATGTTTTTTTCTTCAGTAAAATTATAAATTACAATAAAGCCTGACTATTTCTTAATCCACTCCGTTTTACTCCATTCCATTTGGGTCCATAGATCCAGAAATAATATCAACTCGACTTACGTTTGTGGACAAACACATGACTGTTTTGGCATGGCATGTTTATTTTATGTTATAGTCTGATAGAACATATCAGATGTGTATTTCTAAAGACAGCACACTGTTATTATGCCTCTTAAAAAGGCATTAAAAGTTATTAAAAACAAATTCAATATGACATCACGTAACAAACGATGACGTCACCAGAACGTCACTTTATTTGTTTACTATAACACCCCAATGTAGGTACGTATCAATTACAACCCACTCGGACCTATGGTGCTGCTGATATAGACCTTAGAAAATGCACCTGTAATGTGACGTCACATGACATGCGATGACGTCATGATGACGACACTGCAACTTTCATCTATAAAACATCCCGGTCTAGGCACAAACCCCGTTTCAACCCACCGGATCTACAGCTCTGTAGAAATAGGCCTTTAAAATGTGATCTTTATTATAACGTCATATGTCATATGATGCCGTCATCATGACATGACGTCATATTTCATCTATATCACCTCCCGGTCTAAGTGTACATATCATCTTTCAACCCAATCGGACCGATAGTTCTGTATATTTATACAGTCGACTCTCGTTAATGCAAACCCTGTTAACACAATTTCTGGTTAATAGCAAACATAAAACCTTGGTCCCAACTGTGCATGTGTAGAATGAATGGGACTGGTGCTCCTCTTTATACAAAATTCTGATACAACAAAAACGTTATGGCTGGGTCCGACTGAGTTTGTATTAAAGAGAGTCGACTGTATATGCCTTCAAAATTTGCACCTTGAATGTGATGTCACGTGACTCATGATTACGTCAGATGACGTCAATGTTTGGCACACAACTGCAGGTGCTGGTCTAAGTGTGTGCCAAGTACGAAAATCAATCGGATTGATTATAGTGCCTAAAGTGCCATGCACGATAAAAATGTGTATGGACAGTCGGAAAAAACCCCAACTCGGAGCAAATGAATAATAGGCTATTGTGTAGTGTAGGATTAAATTGTGGTCATATTAGTGTCTGGAGTATTTGATTATTTCAAAAGGCCTTTTCTGACCAAAAGTACACTCCTCTGAACCCGAATGACACCTGCTGTTGTAATTTGGGAAAGTTTTTCAAGGTAGAAAATGCGATTTGCTTACGCGGGTTACTTTTTGGCTGGGTCAAAACTACCCCAATCCTTATCCCGCCACCAATTAAACGCATTGACGTGTTTAGCGTGGTATTGCGAAATCTCGTATTTTTTTTACCAGAACCCCAGTCTGTCTACGACATGGCTGTTTGTTCGGTGTGGCACAACAAACAACTTTCAAGTACAGCCGTTTGGTTGCGAAGGCCCATTTCCATTATGGTGTGCAGTAAAATGTTGCATAGTATCCTCCTTCACGAGTTATTAATTAATAAACATCACCCTTTTTGCCGGCTATCATTGGTCGATATAGAGACCCACGCGAAGTCACGCTAATGAATATGCTAATATGCGCTTCGTCACTGCTTGTCCCCAAATCGGCCAAGCATGCGAGCGAACCTGAAAACCATGCACGTGAGTTTGATCGGAAAAAAATCCTCGTCAAAACTTTGCTTGGAGATAGTTCAAGGTGTAACACAAGCGTTTGCAACAACAGATGAAGCTGAAATTTTCGGGATACTTAGGTGATATCAACCACTCGTGAAATAACAGCTTGAGGAGATTCCTAGAAATCGATATAAATACATACAGTTGGGGACGTTTTCAAACGATTTCTTCCCGACTTTAAGGTCAGCTTAACCAGTAACCAGTATTGATGTTACGGCATCGATGATGGCCATTTTTTTCACTGAAATGAAGTCAAGAATTTTTTCTTCCGTTATAATTTAACATTTTCAATCAAACTGATATTTTTTTCTGAGAAACACAACGTTCAAAAAGCCGTATTCTCTGGGGTTGCATGAATTTCACTGCTCTGTTAAAGCGTCTAAGTATGTAATCGGATTAACATTGTTAACGTGGACGCTTAGGCCTTCGCAACTATACGGCTCAGTAGGTTGTGTTCAGCAATCGGGAATAGTGTCCTGAACTTCGCAATCCCTGCACAAGAACAAAAAAAAAACAATGGCAGTTTCGGGAAGTTGCCGAAACAGCCAATTAAAAGAAATACTTGGCCACTCTCACTACCTGTGATGCAACCAACTTCAGTGCCTATTCAATGCATATTCAATGCTTAACCCAGATTCAGCATGTGCAGTTGAGAGTGGGCCCAAGCAAAATTTACACCCTTTCACTTAATTGATCGTATTTCTGGATCTGTGGACCAAAATGGAATGGGGTAAAAAGAAGTAGGTTGAAAAATATTCAGGCTTTAATAAAAATATATGTAATTTCATTGAAGAAAAAAAAACATTAATCCGTTTTAATGTTTGTAATTTGTATGCTGCACTTATATTTGGCACACTCTCTACAAAACAATTAAGGTATATTCGTGACTTGATAACATAGCGCATTGCACTTGCAGTTTATAAGAATATAATGTTGAATAGTTTCATTCTTTAAATTCACAATCTTTTGATTTTTAATTGAAATTTTCTCTTCATTCCAAAACATATTTTTTCAGTGACTGTGTGCCAAAAACACCCAGTCGCGAGGCCCTCGACAAAGAGTCTGCGCGTCGCCTATGGGAAATCAGCGCCGAGTTGGTTGGATTGGAGAAAAAGGTTGAATAAATATGAGTAGCTGAGACAGTAACGGTTGTGTAGTTCATAATTATAGCATTTGGTATTCAAATGGTTCGTCTCGTTTATAGTTCAACTTCCTTTATTGCAAGACTGTTGGATTAGTTTATTATTGACATAAGATTGTTTTTGTCAGCAGCAGGTGGTTAAAAAAATTTTAATTTGTTTTTTAAAAAGTAATTACAGTTATTTATATCCTTTATTGTATGCCGCTGTACTATTTTCCCCCATAATTATGAAATTAAGTCAATGAAGGACGAAACCAAATATTAAGATAAAATATTGTTTTAAGTATAGTATTGCTGGAGCAGTGCTTTTGGAAGGATTCGTACACTGATGCATTCATTTGTGCACTGCAAAAGTCAGGTCTTATTAGCTGATATACTGAACATGTGAGAAAATAGTAGTAATTCTTTTGTGTGTGAACATAGCCCCATAGTGTGGCTCAAATACTGGACTTCAACTTCCCGGTGTGTCAGATATTAACCCTAAAAGTGCCGGGTTATTTCGACCATCTCTCAAGCCGGGGGGGGGGGGCGGATTCCGAACCCCCCAAAATCTCGGCCTTCGAGTGACGAAAAATTATGAAACTCAGTATAAACATAGAACAATTTATCATTTAAACATACCCACAAAATTTCATGACTATAGGTTAAAGTGTTTTGGAATTATTGTTAATTAATTATTCATATGCATCGTAATTCTGCTTTTTGAACACTACGTATATTGGGAAATTCAGTTTTCGACGGAAATTTTTTTTCCTTTCAGTAGTTGGGAATTTTAAAAAATCGGACTATTTCTGTCACTCCGTATTCACTATGGTTACTAACCAAAAAATATTGCTTTCGTATTTCTAGATGTATATTTATTTGGTAATTTTCAATAGAAATTTGAAAGAAACCTGGATCCGGTTTGGATTAATCTGAAAGTAGATATGTACTAGAAACCTTCTAGTTTTTCAAAATAACCCGTCACTGGGATTGGTGTTTAACAATTACTTTAACATCAGCGTTAATAATCCACAGGTGTTGTTCAAAAGTGGGGTGTGTAAAACAAAATTAAAACAGTTCTCATAGGATGGGACAGCCGAGCTTTCAGTGCGATTCACCTTCATCAGTGTTGCGCAGCATCCCTACATTTGGTGTTCTTGTACATATTGGATACCAGTAAAAGACTACATAAAATGTACAGCAAGTTATTGCCACCAACGGGGAGTTTCAGCCAAATGACCAAATGTCTATAACAACTAACAACGCAAAGAAACATCTGGTACCTCTTCTTGATGTTGGAAAATCACGACGATTGCGTAAAAACATATCTGTGTCTGTATGGCCCCTTTTCGATCGCGGTGGCTCAGTTTTTACAATTACTACTCCATTATTTTGTTTTGCTCTAATCGTGGTAGAAGCGTGAAGCCTGGCATGCTGTTATCGGGTATCGATTTACAAGCTAGTTTATTAGTAAAAAAAACAAACTATTTCTTTCATTCATTATATTATAATATGTTGGCATAACCTCAAGAAATATTATTCTATTTCAGGGAGAGAATTCGCTTGACATTTACTAAAGGGGTTATCTGGTTAAAGTATAAGTCATACAAAACGCATCCAGGAGCGGCCTCGTCCTGTGATATTCTTCCAGTAAGTCTAAAAACCCACTGCTGTACACCAATAAATCATTAAGATTGTTTCATACTTTGATGACATTTCATTATCAGAGTATACATTAATGACCAAGTTTCAAGAAAGAAATCCGAAACATAGGCCTAAGTATACATTTATGACAAGATATCAACCTTTAAAATCAGGAGCATTATACTGCACATTGAAAAGGATCTCTTTTACTCATTTCATTATTGATATATAGAATTATTACGCTTTGACACAGACATGCAGTGAAAATTCAGCCCAATAAATCAAAAACATTTAGCTGCAAATAGTAAAATTCAACGAAGGTTACATCCACAATAGCATAATTTATACATATCAATAATAAATTGAAAAGGCAATGAAAACAAAGTGAACATTGACAAACAGATTGGTCATCTTGAAATTAATATGTGAAAACGAATAACCGATGGAAAAATGGAGTTTGCAGGCGGTGATCAACACTCAATTTTTTTTAAACATTATTATTTCTTTATACAACTTGGTTACTTTTAGACACATCAACACTCCTGTTAGGGATATTCAATCATGAATTCTTTGTTTTATGAACCTTTTTCAACATAATTAGTATAACACTTTTGCTATGACACTATACACCACGCATTTTTGTTTTCAAATCCCCAATCATAATTTTTTTTATTAAAAGTGAGCGATATGAAATTAATGAGAGTCAAGATGAAACACAAAAGCTTTTTTATTACATGAAAGAAATGGGAAATGACTTCTCTTCCATTGATTTGCTGCACATCGGATTTGACAAATCACGTATCTGAATAAAACCAAATTTTATACACACGCTTTATATGACTAATGCAAGTTTTAAAATCTTTAAGTAATTTTTTTTCGTCTTCCTTTCTCGGATTTTTTTCTCTTTCAAAAGTAGATGTAGGTTAGTAAAATGTTATTGCTACCATTCATATTGTGTCATCTTGGACAACACTGATAACATTTGAAATTCTCAATTTCTTGTTGAAACATAAAGTGCATAACTAAACTCGAAGTACAAGAACAATAAAACGATTGTTGAACTTCATCAATATTTTTCGGTTTGTATCAATTGTGTCTTCATGATTCATCGAAATAATCAATCAATTTATTTCAGCATCACCACAACGTTACTACTCTTAGTTTCACATGTGTTCTTAATATTGCAATATTTGAATATTATTTACAGATTTAGTGTCATTAAATCCTTGGTTTAACCGAATAATTTAAGTTACATCAGTACATGTGCATTGGAGACAAAAAGAAGGGTAAACTTACACAGTATCTTTTTATCTCAAAAAGCTGTTACTGGGAAAGCTGAAACGTCAATTGGATTGAACATACACAAAGTCTTATTTCTGTTTTGCAAACTCTTATCTAAACCTACTACAAAATATTGCAATATTTGAATATTATTTACAGATTTAGTGTCATTAAATCGTTGGTTTAACCGAATAAGTTAAGTTACATCAATCCATGTGCATTGGAGACAAAAAGAAAGGTAAACTTACACAGTATCTTTTTATCTCAAAAAGATGTTACTGCACAAGCTGAAACGTCAATTTGATTGAACATAAACAATTAAAGTCTTATTTCTATTCTGCAAACTCTTATCTAAACCTACTACAAAACTCTTTCAGGCAGCTAGACATAATGTGATTTTTCTACAGAGAAATCAACAATCAACAAATTGCAGCTGAAAGTCAACTAAGGTTGCATCCACAAAACATAATTTAAACAGCTCGATAGTTGCTTCGTAATTACGCAAATTGAACATTCCAAATATTAATGGTATGTGACACTGAGTTACATGTAAAAATGTAGTAACCGTGAAGGAAATAGTCATGAATTCTTAGTTATATGAAAACCAACTAAGACCACAAACAAAACATCAGGTATAACACTTTTTCCATTCAATATACGCCTTGCATGCTTCTTTGTTTTTGCAAATCACATAATGTACAAAGGCTACGTCTAGGGCTTTTTTGGTTTTGATTTTTTTTAAATTCAAAATGAGCGATCTGAAATCAAAGGGAGACAAGATGAAACACCAAAACTATTTTAATGCATGGGGAAAAATCCATAAAGGCTGCTTTTAGATTGTTGCTTTTAGCATTCTGAAAATGCGTGAATTTTCAAATCACGAATGTGATTACCCCAATATCCACAAGCTCTATGCCAGCAAAAAGGTTTGCAAATCTCTTAAGATATTTTTTTTTCTCTCTTGAACTTTTTTCAAAAGCAGTTGCATTTTAGTAAATGTTTTTGTTATCATTCATTCATCGTCATTTCCAACAGCAATGACTACATTTTGAACGTTTAATTTTCCGGTTAAACTTTAAACAAGTACATATGTTTTTATGTTTTTAAAATAATCAATTTTAGTCCTCAACTAACATGGCAAATAGCGCGGCATTTTTATAATATCACTGACACTGTGCTGCTGATGGGTTGTATCACAGGGACTGCAAATCGTTCAATCGTATTAGTTGCAGAACAAATACAACTACCATCTGAAGTGTTTGACTTGCTTACTGGAATTTGATGAGGTATTCTGGGTAAGCTTGTGTATCATGAAAGATAACATAGATGCCTGGCTGGTTTACATTGTCCACCACGCAGTCGTACTGCTGGTCCGGATGACTTGGTTTGTTAGGAGGAGTTATCATTCCGTGATAGCCTCTGATGTAATCACCGACCAGAACCTTTGTCAGGTACATGTGCTGTACACCGTTTGCATTACGCTTTGCGTATTGCGGTTGTGCCGAGAAGTTAGCATTCACCGCAAAGTAGGTTCCATTTCCGTAGGCAGTTGCTGAAGATATAAACATGTGCGTTCAATTTATTAATAATTGTAAAAACCAGTTTTTTTTATGGAGAATCTATTTTCTCCACGTTTTATGTAAACATATCATTCTCAAGACTAAAACTGGGGCATTGCATTTTCAAGTTCTGATCAAGTTCAAGCACTGACCAAGTTCAACATGCCCAAGCCCAAAATGGCCACCAATTGGGATTTGTGTGAACCTGCGCCTGTCTCAAACTAATGAAAAGCTTGTTGAGTTAGCGGAAGGGATGATAGCGGAAGAGATGATATTTGACTGATTTTAAGAATAAATGTGAGCTGATGTTAGTTCATGGAAGCTCTCACATAATGTGCAAAAGTGGGATTTAACAAAAGTGTGGCATTTCGCAAACAATAAAACCTCATCATCTCCTCGAGGCCGCTCATATTTGTCGAATATATTTCAGTAAAAAAAAATGCTTTTTAGATATTTCGTTGATCGAGTATTCATAGAATAGGCATATTCAGTACAGCTCTTAAAATCTTTAATTGCACAAAAACAATACTTGCCTTCAGTACCCCCCTTGAACAATTGGTGCACCCCCAGGGAATGGAACTGTGTTCTTTCATGAGTTAATGATACATAATGGTGAATTCTCGATCCTATATAATGACCAAGTTTAAATAGGGACAATGTTCGGCCAAAATAAATTCTTTACAGCTGAGCGATACAAAAATAAACACATTCACGAATTATGTCGAACAACTTGTGCAAATTGAGGTTCTTACCATTCTTTCCACAGAAGCTGCGATTGAAACCAAACTTGTTGATCTTATCACACGTCTGCTCATCGGTACCATGGAACAACGTCTTTTCAATGTTAGTACGACCAAGACGAGCCTCCATCGCTGCCTTACGTGCTTCGTACTGCATCATCAAGTCTCTGTTCTGAATTCTGTGTATCTATTTAGATGATGGAGTCAAAACAATAATTTGTTTTTATGACACACCAATAATAACCAGTGAAAGCTCTACAATATTGGTATTTAAAAGACAAAATGGCATTGGGGTTTATGCAATTCAACGGCAAAATTAGCCTTATTGCATTCTCACTTTCTTAGTTACATGTATATATATAGTGATCAATTAAAAAGGTAACAAAATGGGGAGTGATGGGGGTTTTAACCATGTTTGGGCCTGCTGAGTAAGGCAGGATAACCTCTTTATTTTAACTGGACTGCTGGGGTAGAAAGATTAACAATAACAGATTCATAAGTTATAATAAATAATAATAATAATAATACAGAATATTTATAACGCGCTCTACCAAGATCACAGCGCCTAACAAAAGGGGGGGGGGGGAAACACAGAGGGGTCGGGACAACAGAGCAACAAACAATAACAACATTCAAGGGGGAGGGACACAGGCATTAAGAGAGATCTGGGAAAAGGAAGGTCTTTAAAGAAAGCTTAAAAATAAACATCCGATCCATATAAGAAAACAACTGCACCTCTTGAATTTGACGGCCTCCCATACTTTGCTGGAATTGTGTCTCCACGGCAGTGTAATCAGCCGAGCCTGCAGTTAATGGTGTCATTTTGAAGTGCTCTTTCTTATCCATAGGAATCCAGTTGGGTGGCAATTGAAATGAAGCAGCTGAGCATAAACAAGAAATAAAAAATGCATTTTGGCTAATTAAGCAATCACCAAATCTGACCTGCTGATTAACAGTAAATAAAAGAGTTAGTAAAGTTTATTTTAAATTACCCGTCGTGTGCCTGGTGGAAGGGCACATGCGCATACGCCCTTATGTGTGAATGCCTCATCACCAAAATGTTCCTAGCAAAACGTTGTTCCACAAATAATGATTCATACTTGTGTCAAATTTAAAATTTGTATGATTTATAATGAAAAGTGATTTTCGCGTCAGAGCGCTTATATGCCCTTTTGTCGGGCACCAAAAAGCTTTGTATTTGTTACACATGACTTACCTCGATGAATACAGTTTGGGTTGAAACTTTTTTGATCTTGATAGTTTAGAGGAGCTCATTCACAGGATGTATATTACAAATACAAATTACTGTTTTTCTCAACACAAGGAAAACATTACAACTGAGGATTCACACAAAAGTATCGATACCCACCTTTCTTTAGGTCAACACGGTGGACATTCAGATTTCCAGCAAATGAAGTCTCCTGCATGGTTTGAAAGTTGATTGTCACTTGTCCATCTCTAAGATTCAGACTAACTGAGGGGCACTTCTTCTTGTAGGCATCCTCTAGGATAACATTCACCTCAGGATCATATGCTTCCATTCCATGTGGCGTGCTGTACTTCCATTGCACCTATGAGATTCACCAACCAACAATTCAATATATCTTTCACATACAGTTCTCTTTTGGTTTTCGTTATTGGCTGCTTCGGCAATTGTATTCATTAATACTTTGGCTGTTTCTATAACTTGCAGAAACAGCCCTTGTTTTCAATGCTTCTTTCTCTTTTCTTTTTCAGACACCTGTCCATAGCATTTGTCCACTTACGTCAATCCCACTGACTTTATACTAGGCACACATATAGACCGGTCTGCAGACTGTGCCAAACAATGACACCATCATCAGGATTGGCTGATTTAAATCACGTTGATTTAAATCACTGATTTAATTCGCGATATAAAATCAAATGATTTCTTTTTTAAAAATCACTGATTTAAATCACTATTTTTGTAAAAACTTTTTTGGCAAAATAAATTGCTCGAGGGTTATTTTAATTATTTAAATCAACTGATTCCACTTAATTGACCTATCGCCGTTTGCGAGTTAGCCACACCCTCTAGACAACCATATGCAATTTTTGTACGTTAAGTTTTGTTTGTCTCAGGATGTGGGTTCCGCGTCCATTTCTATATCATGTAATTGGATTTTTTTTAACAAGCTGCTTTGACGCAATATTATTGTTTTGATTAAAGTCAAGATCTCAGTAGAAAAGTTTTTTTGACGTTTGAATTTTATTTAAAGACAGCACACTCACGTTTGCTTTAATCATTCCTTGATCTGTTTACAGTAATATTGTGAATCAAAATGTGCTGTGTAGGCTTACCTGAACCATCTAAAGGTGCATTTAAGTCACAATTGATAGTCTTATTCCTAACGTTTCTCCACAAAAATTTAGATGGAGATTTATATAATACTCTTTAAAGGTGCAAAGCCTGATTTCTGTTCTCCACCTTGTATAAAGGACCATCAATCAGACGATACAAGTATACACAAAGATCAGTGTCGCAGGTTTTGAAATTAAAAGCATTTTTATGAAATCAACCTGCCCATATCTGTACACGTACCATAAATCAAGTTTTTCATTCATATCACTCACAACGTATCTCAGCTGTATCAATCAAGCAATACACCTTTAAAGTGTCAGTATTAATGTACCATTAAACCAGTGATGTAGACTACATGTAGAAGAAATCAGGTGATGATTTTTTTTAATCACTGATTCAATACAATTTTTTTTCAAAGCATTTATCAATTTATTGAGTTTTGTGGATGATGGGTATTATAGGAACCTGTAATAAACTCCTTAGTGATGGATGTAAGGGTGGAATGGGAGACTCGGACACATTTTTAGACAAATCAATATTTGAAAATTAAAAACAATTTATGAAAATCCAATTTAAATTTTAACAAAATCGGAATAAATTAAAAATAAAATTGTGTTTTTTTCGGTTGGGGAATTAAAAAAATAAAAAATACAAAAATCGCCAACCCTAATCACCATGATATCATCACGCATGGTGCATATTTTGCAGGCTTATATCTACAGAACTACAGGTCTGATTGGGTTGAACCTTGGTACGTACCTAGACCGGAATGTGTCATAGACAAGAATTGAAGTGACGTCCTGATGATGTCATCACGTCATGTGACGTCACATATAAAGATGATTTTTCTAAGGCCTAAGGCTTAAATCAATAGAACTATAGGTACGATTTGGTTGTAACTGTACCAAAACCAGGATGTTATAGAAGAAAATGGAAATGACGTCATGACGACGTTATCACATGACATGTGAAGTCACATTAAAGGTGCATTTTTCGAAGCCGAGGGTTACAGCTATCAAATTCTGGCACTGGTAACGTCTGAAACTGTGGGTCTCTTCCTGTTACCGTACAGACTTGGCGAACTTAACTATTCGCACAGATTTGTTTTGTATTTTTCTTCGTGCTTTTCTTTGTGCTCATCTTTGGAACAAAAGAGAAACCTCTTCTTTGGAGGTGACATGTTGTCATCTGCCGACATTATTAGTTACGGCAAATTTTTTTTGGCATAGTTAAAAGAGGAAGACAAACAGTGATGAACGATGTAAACAACAATGGCCGTCAACAATGGCAGGAAAGATCAAGGTAATGTACCCCGTGGGGTACATCACTCGTGTACCATGGCGTACATTGCTCATGCGATGTAGGAACAGTGTAAACAACAATGGCCGTCTAAGCGGAAATAATCCTTCACTGTCTCCCATGGCACATCTTACAGGAACATACATCAATTTACGTAGTACCAGCGTATAGCTACAACCTCGTACCTGAGGTCACACTAATATAATACAACGCGGTGAAAACGACACTTTCAACAGCAGGAAAGATCAAGGTAATGTACCCCCGTGGGGTACATCACTCATGTACCACGACGTACATCGCTCATGCGTTTTTGTGGCATGTCACGTGATCCACTCTCGACCAATAAAAATAACCATCTATTACCGTGGTATAATATGTTCAGAACATGATGTGATCACTCTGCAACTTTCTCCTGCAAATGTATTAGTCCTAATAACACAACATTAATATGCAACAACAAA
This sequence comes from Patiria pectinifera, assembly GCA_029964075.1. Lineage (NCBI taxonomy): Eukaryota > Metazoa > Echinodermata > Asteroidea > Valvatida > Asterinidae > Patiria > Patiria pectinifera. The sequence continues at coordinate 20,699,644 of CM057133.1, read as the reverse complement.
ATGCTGAAACAGTCGTGTGTTCGTCCCCAAATGTAAATCTAGTTGCTTTTTTTTCACACTCCTGTCATAGCATTTGTACACATTTTCATAGTGCATGCCAATTTGGGCACTTACCTTTGTAATTGGTACACACATAGACCAGCACATACAGATGTGTGCCGAACTTTGACGTCATCATGATGCCATCATTTATCACGAGGCATCAGAAGGTGCATATTTTCAAGGCCTATACCAACAGAACTACACGTCACCTGAAACTTGGTGTGTACCTCATGATGACGTTATCACACGTCATATGTGACATCACATTAACGGTGGATTTTTGCATTCATTTATTTATTACATTTCTTTACCCATGGGTATGCCCAAACAGTTCAAAATTGATTTCCATTGGGGCCCTGCATACAATAAAGAATGACTACAAACATGTATACGAATACAATACATTACAAATACAATTAAACACACTGGGCCATGGGATAAAATCATTATTGGATTAATACATTATTTTTAAGCAAATATTATAAATACTGTATATTGTAAAACTATTATAACTATGTACAGTGTAAAACAACATCGCTAATAGGCTTTACTATAAGGTGAATTCAGTGAACACAAAGAACTTGGATCTATCTTGTTACATCAACAAAAAATACTGCTATAATTATATTCGCTGATCTCGGGAGGGGCGAAAATCCCACGAAAAACCCTTTTGGGAGAAAACACGGAGAAATTCCTATCCGGCTCCTTATTATTATGGTAACCAAGTTTGTTAACTCCGTAGATCAGCATATATTTAGATTTGTATAATCAGAGAAGACAGTGACAAATACGTAATTATTTGCAGAAATATTACTGACTGAACGTTTACGTAGTTCAGATTTGTATGAGGTTATAGAGAAGCCACGGTTTTAAACTGTACATGGAAAATTATTCCAGATGATTGTACCAGTTACAGCAAAGCTTGAGGCATTCCTTTTTTTTTTAGCAAAAGGAATCCTCAGTGCCAAATCAGTGGATTGTCTCGTTTCACAAATCTGAATAAGTGGTATGGCCGGAATATCTAAAGAATAATACATCCGATTTGGTTGTAATTTGAAACGTTTTTTGCACCTAGACTTGTTTGTGTTATAGATGAAAACTGAATTGATGTCATGATGACATCCTCACACGTCATGTGATGTAACATTTAACCAGTTGACGTGTATACTTGCAAAGGTTTTGCTGGATTTGGTACGGATGACGGATAAACACGCAACGAGCGAGGCCTGAAAAATTCTATCCAGTCAGTTAATTGCCGTGTCAGGCATAGCTGCTCTATTTTCTCGTCCAGACAAATGACAACAACGCGAGGCCAGCAAACGATGGCCGTAAGAAGGGCTTCAGAAAATTCGCAATTTTCATGGCAAACCACAACCGATCCAAACAAACAAAGCTGCCTCAGGTAGTAAAAGACCTACTAAATACATCTAATGAGGTATTTTTTTCTAAAAAAAATGATTTTGATGAATTTGGACGATATTATTTCACGGAAAAATTGACTAAAAATATGCCATGACATTTCCGGGTTTTTTTCGACAACAACGAAAGTCTTCCAAATGTTAATGTGCTCAAAGGAAAGAATGAACTTTCATCTACAACAAATCTCGTGAACGTGATGTCGTTAATATCTTAAGAATTCTAATGTTTCCAACAACTTCCATTTTTCACAACGCGAAAAGATTGTCGCCATTGCATGCATCGTAAAAGCATAGACCAAGGAACGCAAACATGGTATGACATTGTGACCCCATACGCGCCGCCGCCCACTGCTTGGTCGACCTTGAGTATGAGGCGCCATGTGTAAATAAATTATTTAACAAAATTATTTATATATAATTCATTATTTATTATATAATTCAGTTTCCCGGACAATTATATGTAAATAATTGTTTGGCAGTTTGCATTATATGTAAATAAATTTATTTGCCACTGCATTATTTATATATAATTTTTTTGGCAACCTAATTATTTATATATAATTTTGGGCAAACTAATATTATTTATATATAATTTATTTGCAACCTCATCATTTATATATAATTTTATGCACCCTTTTTTTATTTATATATAATTTATTTGCAAACTGATTATTTATATATAATTTTTGCACACTTTTTTTATTTATATATAATTTTATGCACCCTTTTTTTATTTATATATAATTTTTGCACACTTTATTTATTTATATATAATTTATTTGGTACCTTATTTATATATAATTTTTCACACTTTATTTATTTACATATAATTTATTTGGTACCTCATTATTTATATATAATTTTGTGCACGCTTTAATTATATATTATATAATTTATTTGGTACCTTATTATTTATATAAAATTTTGTGCACGCTTTGATTATATATTATATAATTTATTTGGTACCTTATTATTTATATATAATTTTGTGCACGCTTTGATTATATATTATATAATTTATTTGGTACCTTATTATTTATATATAATTTTTGCACACTTTAATTATTTATTATATAATTTATTTGGTAACTTATTATTTATATATAATTTTTTGCACACTTTTATTATTTATTATATAATTCATTATTTATTATATAATTCATTATTTATTATATAATGCATTATTTATTATATAATGCATTATTTATTATATAATGCATTATATATTATATAATGCATTATTTATTATATAATGCATTATTTATTATATAAAGCATTATTTATTATATAATTCATTATTTATTATATAATGCATTATTTATTATATAATGCATTATTTATTATATAATGCATTATTTATTATATAATGCATTATTTATTATATAATTCATTATTTATTATATAATTCATTATTTATTATATAATTCATTATTTATTATATAATTCATTATTTATTATATAATTCATTATTTATTATATAATTCATTATTTATTATATAATTGTGCTTGAAGCGAACGAGGCTATGATTTATAAATAATGGTTTTCAGCAAACCAGGGAACCAGACTACAGCAAAACCATTATATATTATATAATGGTTTTCTGAGCTAAATAATGAAACTCGCATGCAAATTAACTTCACTAGGACACGCCTATGTTTTAAATATTCATATCACATAGCGCACCAAAACACCGCACTTATAATAAAAAAAAACAAGCAGTATTGTGTATTTTGGGTATTGTGGGTCTGAATTTTTGTAATTTGCGCCCCGAAAGTTTTGGAAATGACTCTCAAATGCTGTAAACTAGCGTACTTCAGGTCAACGATTCTTTAAAATTACGGAGAAATTAGCTATGCACAACGTACCCTCGCTAGCTAGCTACGATGGCCATCAAGATCTATCCCGCAGTGCTGTCATGTTAACGCTGACACATAAGCGCGCCTGAGCTGACACTGCGTGCACCGTGGAGGTGTAGCGGTGGGTATCGGTAACGAACTGGATGCGCGCGGCAGGAAGTTTCGGGAAAACAAGCTGCTGCAAGTACAAGCGGTACAATCAGTACGCCCCGAAAATAAACAATAAATACAAATGAATACATCAAAACGGAAAAGGTAAACCACGGAAAATACATAATTACACATAATTGTGTAACCGAGACCGAGTTGACTAGGACCGAGTCTTTCGACTCAACTCGGTCCCAAGCCAACTCGGTCCCAACTTGGTCCCAGGTCAACTCGGTCCTATGTCAACTTGATTGGGAGAAATTGATCTAGCAAGGAACCTTGGACAAAACTCAAATTGTGCCATAATAGGGGCTGTGCCTTGTTAGGTACATCATTAATACACCGTTAAAGTGGTTACGTCATACACCGCTGAGGTCATGCCTTACCGAGGTCACGCGTTCCACACCTACCGAGTTGGTTTGGGACCGAGTTGAGTCGAAAGACTCGGTCCTAGTCAACTCGGTCTCGGCATGGTCTCGGTTACACAATTATGTGTAATTATGTATTTTCCGTGGTTTACCTTTTCCGTTTTGATGTATTCATTTGTATTTATTGTTTATTTTTTTGGGGGGGGGGAATGATTGTACCGCTTGTACTTGCAGCAGCTTGTTTCCCGAAACTTCCTGCAGCGCGCATCCAGTTCGTTACCGATACCCACCGCTACACCTCCACGGTGCACGCAGTGTCAGCTCAGGCGCGCTTATGTCAGCGTTAACATGACAGCACTGCGGGATAGATCTTGATGGCCATCGTAGCTAGCTAGCGCGAGCGTACGTTGTGCATAGCTAATTTCTCCGTAATTTTTAAGAATCGTTGACCTGAAGTACGCTAGTTTACAGCATTTGAGAGTCATTTCCAAAACTTTCGGGGCGCAAATTACAAAAATTCAGACCCACAATACCCAAAATACACAATACTGCGTGTTTTTTTTTATAGCAAGTGCGGTGGTTTGGTGCGCTATGTGATATGAATATTTAAAACATAGGCGTGTCCTAGTGAAGTTAATTTGCATGCGAGTTTCATTATTTAGCTCAGAAAACCATTATATAATATATAATGGTTTTGCTGTAGTCTGGTTCCCTGGTTTGCTGAAAACCATTATTTATAAATCATAGCCTCGTTCGCTTCGGGCGCACAATTATATAATAAATAATGAATTATATAATAAATAATGCATTATATAATAAATAATGAATTATATAATAAATAATGAATTATATAATAAATAATGCATTATATAATAAATAATGAATTATATAATAAATAATGCATTATATAATAAATAATGCATTATATAATAAATAATGCATTATATAATAAATAATGCATTATATAATAAATAATGCATTATATAATAAATAATGCTTTATATAATAAATAATGCATTATATAATAAATAATGCATTATATAATAAATAATGCATTATATAATAAATAATGCATTATATAATAAATAATGCATTATATAATAAATAATGCATTATATAATAAATAATGAATTATATAATAAATAATGCTTTATATAATAAATAATGCATTATATAATAAATAATGCATTATATAATATATAATGCATTATATAATAAATAATGCATTATATAATAAATAATGCATTATATAATAAATAATGCATTATATCATAAATAAGGAATTATATAATGATTAAGGAATTATATAATAAATAAAAAAAATGTGCAAAAAATGATATATAAGTAATAATATACCAAATAAATTATAAAATAAATAATAAAAGTGTGCAAAAAATTATATATAAATAATAAGGTACCAAATAAATTATATAATATATAATTAAAGCGTGCACAAAATTATATATAAATAATAAGGTACCAAATAAATTATATAATATATAATCAAAGCGTACAAAATTATATATAAATAATAAGGTACCAAATAAATTATATAATATATAATTAAAGCGTACAAAATTATATATAAATAATGAGGTACCAAATAAATTATATGTAAATAAATAAAGTGTGAAAAAATTATATATAAATAATAAGGTACCAAATAAATTATATATAAATAAATAAAGTGTGCAAAAATTATATATAAATAAAAAGGGTGCATAAAATTATATATAAATAAAAAAGTGTGCAAAAATTATATATAAATAATCAGTTTGCAAATAAATTATATATAAATAAAAAAAGGGTGCATAAAATTATATATAAATAATGAGGTTGCAAATAAATTATATATAAATAATATTAGTTTGCCCAAAATTATATATAAATAATTAGTGTTCCAAAAAAATTATATATAAATAATGCAGTGGCAAATAAATTTATTTACATATAATGCAAACTGCCAAACAATTATTTACATATAATTGTCCGGAAAACAGAATTATATAATAAATAATGAATTATATATAAATAATTTTGTTAAATAATTTATTTACACATGGCGCCCCATACTTGAGATGGCCTGCTTAATATTCATGTCATTTATTGCACGTTCGCACGTGCTGTTCAGGCCGTTGGCCTATTACGTTCGTTTACACGCGTACATGACTGTGATTGCGAAGTTTTCATTTTTCAACCGGCGATTTGGACCAAACATTAGAAGTCTCCTGCACGTGTTTGACATGAAAAAGAAGCGTATGCTTTCCTCTATCTACTGAGCCTTGCCATTTCTTTTGGCTGTTTTTAAGAATCGAATGTACACCTAAAAATTATTGGCCCTCGATCGCTTTTGTTGATATAAAATATGATTTAGTTTGACAGGCCGTAATAACACTTTATATATATTTGTCCAAAGCAGTTATTTTCGGTATCAAAATAAAGCACACGATTTCAACTTTTCAATCATTTAGCCATCTTGGCCAAACAGTGCAAGTATCCTGGTACTTTTTTGTGTTTTCTGTAGTCTCGAATACATCTCGTAACATCTCGCGTACGCTTTTGGGCCATGCGTGCGTGACCTCGGGACAAGAAACTGAGGTCAAACAGGGCTGTGTGTGTGACACGGCCACTGACTGTACCTGCGACCCGTTTACTGAAATATCAGGGTGTGCTACCCGCAGATGACGGCCTGAACCTATGGAAGCGTTAATTAAAGGGACATAATACGAACTAAAAAAAAAGAACCAAGTCACAATTATGACTTATTATTAAGTCATTGTTATGACCTATATGTAATAATAATGACTTAGTATTAAGTCATAATTATGATTTGTATCTCATAATTACGACTTAGTAATTGTTATATCATAATTATGACTTATATCTCATGACTTATTATTAAGTCATAATTATGACTTTTATCTCATAATTATGACTTAGTATTAAGTTATAATTATAGGATATCCTAAGTCGTAAGAACGACTTAATACTAAATTGTAATTATAAGATATAAGTCATAATTATGACTTAATAATAAGTCATTATTATGAAATATAACTCATAATTATGACTTAATAATAAGTCATAATGATGACTTATTTTTTTATTTTTTTTTATTATGTCCCTTTAGCGCTTCCGTATGAACCCGTATGGCATCGAGGGTCGTGAAAAACAATCGGCCGCGCTTGGGTTCCGATCCGGTCAATGTCAAAATAAGTAAACTAGTGTCGAACTGGTTCAGGGGCATTATTCAAAGGCCTGTATCTACAGAACTATAACGTCTAATTGGGATGTAAATTGGCATTTACCTAGACCGGGTGGGCTACAGATGAAAATTGGAGTGATGCCATGATGACGTAATCAAAATGACATGTGACGTCACATTACAGGTGATTTTTCTAAGGCCTTAGCTATAGGCATGCATGACGTCATTATTATTGTGACGTCACGTCTTTCTCACAAAACTGTATACGTCTCGTAAAGGTTTTTTTAACCACTGTGGACATGACAGTTTCCATCTACAAGACCCACGTCTTATTGAAGGTTGTAAACTTACTTCCTTGAAAAGGTGCTCTCGTCGTTGCATCTCATGTTCCTCTTTTTGCATTCTTGTGAAGAGTTCTTGGATTTTAATGCAGGCATCTTTGACTTTGATGGTCCACCCCTCAACCCTCACAAACTTGGCATGTCCCTTATTGTGGCAGTTTATTGCCACCTGTCTCATTTATAAGGACGAAAAATAAACAGTGAAGGTAAAAGGACCAAAAGCAAAATCAAAAACAAGAACAACCCCCAACAATTGTTTAAGTTAAATTAAAATTGTAATAAACTGAGCTATCCAACCCGATGTCAGTAGGTTCTGACTACAATTTCATTTTTCAAATAAGTCTTGAAGTGAATATATATTTCAAAAATAGAGCCATGTGATGCATCATAAGAGGGATGCATCAAAGTTGCAAATCAATGACAAGCTTACGCTCCTCGTTTATGATAAAACCATTAATGGTCTTGTTCATGTTCATATTATCCCATTCTTTGGGGTTACCTTTTTGGGGACTGAAAACATACTTTTTTCAATGTGTTTCGTTGGCTCTATTTTCACTCGTTCATTCAATCGATCCACCTACAAAGACTAACAGATGAATGAAACACATTCAATAACAAGTACAGAAACATGCGGGAGATAAAATGTACACCAAGAACTTTGGCCATGTCCTTGCAATTACACACAAGTCTATATAGACTTGTGTTTAATTACAAGCTGTATAGCCAGGTAATTTTAAATGACCTATATGTAATTAATATTGATCAATTAATTAACCCATGGCTGGTTTTATAAACTGTTTATACATTTGCATTTTGCACTGGAAAACATAAATAAGAGACAGTGCCTTTGTACGAAAGTGTCTAAGCGTTAAATTGGTATAGCGCCCTCTCGTGATTATGAATCTAAAAAAATCCAACGTGATTCCATATTTAGTCACATTTGTCCTGAAATCATTCCGATAAACCTCCCAATTATTCCTTCAATCAAAAGTAAAATCCCAGGTTAACCCAAATTTTCCTAATCATCTGTATGCCGTCCATCAGCAGCCGTGCGTAGAAGCTAAGTGAGTGGGTTTATAGATGATTTTAAGAGATATTTTGTAGGGGTATTTGTTATGGATAAATAACGTGGGTTTCATCACCTGTTGTTTTATGGGTACATGTACGTACATTTTATTAATCTTTTTACTAAGGATTATGCCCTCATATTTAATCATCATTGCTGGTTAATTTAGTGTAATTTGGGGCTTATAATAGCTTAGCTAATCCCTCAGTTTGTTAGATAATTTAGTTGATACTGGGGGAAATTATTACATGAATCTTAGTCCATTTTTGTGTGTTTTTCATGTCACCTCATAAATGTAGGTTCCAATATTTATTATTGTATTAATTTGGTTTTCTTGTAGAACCACGGCCTATCACACGGCTTACACAACCTCCATTACAGTTCACGGCTCCTATTCCACGGCTTAAAGTCTTCATCGGTAAATCAACTCAGTTTTCATCAGTAAATTAGCCTAATCAGCTCAGCTACTATCTTCATCATTGTAATTTGATAACAGTCAGTAATTAAAGGAGAGCAAATCAACCAATCATAGACTCGTCACCAGTCTCCTGTCCTGCCCTTTCTTTCAGTCTTACTGATCAATAATTATTTAACCCATTAGCACCGTACTACTAATTGTATTGCGCTTATTCACTAAACAAACAATAAGACCCAGAGAGGGCTCAGGTGGTTTCGGTTGCAATATGGAAAGAGTTAATATGTGACTACATACACTATACGTCTTCCCAATGGCGCGGAGTTCAGCTCTGTGTGCATCGGTCATCTTGTCTATCATTCCATGTTCATCGGATAGATTCTGTGACAAAACAATAGCAGAATTGCATTGTATATAAGGTTCAATAGGTAGAGACATAATTCAATGTTCATCTGTCGTTGGTGGAAAAGTCGCCATAACGAGATGATTGTACTTCATCATTTGTTCTTCTGACTTAATAAATCTGTTTCTTGTAATGCGCGTTTGATAATTTTACGTATGGATATGCCTAGTAATTTAATTGGTCTAGAACAGACATGTATCTTTTTTTCAAACAACCGCGGTAATTCAATGATCTATTCGCAAATAGACAATTATGAACGTAAATAGAGAATTGTGTACACATTCAGACAATTATGGGCACAAATAGACAATGATACACACAGACCATTGTGCACAAATAAACTCGATTTTTTTTTACAATGCTCATACATAGACAACTGACCAGATTGTACTCCCACAAGATTGTACTCCGGAAAGATTGTACTTTGGCAATATTGTACTCCGACAAGATTGTACTCCGGCAAGATTGTACTTCGGCAAGATTTTACTCCCACAAGATTGTACTACGGCAAGATTTTACTTCGGCAAGATTGTACTCCAACAAGATTGTACTCCGGCAAGATAATACTTCGGCAAGAATGTACTCCCACAAGGTTGTACCCCCGCTAGATTTTACTTCGGCAAGGTTGTACTCTGGCAAGATTGTACTCCGGCAAGATTGTACTCCGGCAAGATTGTACTTCGGCAAAATTGTACTTCGGCAAATTATACTTTGGTAAGAATGTACTCCCACAAGATTGTACTCCCGCTAGATTTTACTTCGGCAAGATTGTACTCTGGCAAGATTGTACTCCGGCAAGATTGAACTCCGGCAAGATTGTATTTCGGCAAGATTGTACTTCGGCAAGAATGTACTCCCACAAGATTGTACTCCCGCTGACTATATATGTTCAATGATAAAACAGTGGGTGGAAAACTTTGCAACAAATTTAACAGAATTACTGTGAATTTCAATACAAAGTACATTTCCAATATTACTGTGGTATTACTAGAGAGCTATTTTTTTTCTACAGAAGAAGAGTAACTTTAGCTAAGTTAAACAAAAAGATATTGCATAATTGCAATGGAACTGTCGGATAAAAACAGAAAGTAAACAAATATTAAATATCCATTCGATAAAAAACTTGGCATGGTCAAGTTCTACACCAAATAAGAAACACTTGCTACCTCTTTAATTTGATGATCTCCCCCAGCTGCTTGGAATTGTCTCTCTTCAGACTTGTAGTTGGGTGTTCCTGAAGTAAGTGGTACTGTGAGGTGATGTTGATTCTTCTTTAAAGGTATCCGTCTGTTTCGCGTTTCGAATGAAGCGGTTAAAAATGGTACATAAGCTGGAAACAGAACAATGGGCATTGGTCAATTAATAAGTCATCATGTAATTTGGAGCATCACTCACGAGACAGACATGATAAAGAGTGAGTCAAGCCTAAGACAATTAAGGTACGGCTTTAACAGACATGAGTGATAAGGTGTATCACCCACCAAAGTCAACTCTCTTAAATCTATAAACATAAATTAGTCTAAAAACCTATAGATTCTCTCATTGTGTTAAAACGCCTTTAAAGGTTGATTCTCTAGAGATATCACTAATCACGTTCCTAAAGCTATGCACACTCCATCATTTGCTGCAACCCAATTAGTAACTGACGTAATTATTGTTGGAAAGCATACTCGGTTAAGAAATAGTCATGGGACTAATTTCCCTATGAAATAATTTTCTCTGGCAAGCTGCATATTGAAAAAAATCAATGAAAGGTCTTTCCAACGATGCGTCGTTGGAAATTTCCGTTAGTCGTTCGTTTTTAATTTCGCGAAGCACGCCTACGCGTGGACACGACTGTGCGCGACATCGCGTAGCTGCAAACGGCTCAGTGAGAACGTGTCTCGGTTGCTGAATTCAGACCCAATTCAAAACATGATTCAGCAACTTTTGATTTGAAATTTAGATCCTAAAATGTTGTTATCTTGGAATAAATACAGCATAGCATTCACTAATCAGCACCTTTCTTTAGATTTAGAGCACTTTTGTTGCTTCAAACAAACACAATGAATAAGGAAACCCAAGGTTTAATTACAAGCAACATTGAACAATTTCGTCACAATGACTCGCACCACCCACGTCGTATGAATGGAAAGTACTCAAATAGAACACTTAGCTTTAATAAAGATTGTCTAAAGTTTTAACTGTACCCAGTGGCGTATCCAGTTGGGGGGGGGGGTGCCAAGATGAGCGGATCACGATACAGACTTGACGGAGGAGGAAAGAATGTTGAAGAGAGTTGAAGAGGTCTAGTTATTCTTCTTCTACTACTACTGCTGCCGCCGCCGCCGCCGCCGCCGCTGCTGCTGGCAATATCCATGAACATAATCAACTCCCGGGGCTTTCCAATTTGACAGTTTCCTAAAATGCCTCTTGATTTTTCCCACAGTGATCTCTACCTCCTCCTATCTAAGATTATTAATGGCTTGGTTTTATCTTTATATTGATATTAATATTAATGTACTTTTTATCTTTTGTACAGCGCTTTTTTTAACTGGAAGGCGCTATATAAGTTTTTAATTATTATTATTATTATTATTATTAGGAATACACCTCAGTTCTTCTTTCACTTCTTGTAGCCACTCTGCCTGGTCGTTGAGCTGCATTGGCTTATTCCAAATACAACCCCAGAAAGCCTTTGCACTTTTGCCAAAACAGCCTTTGTTTTCGTTAAGATTTTTTTATTTTATTTTTATTTTATTGGCTGTTTCGGCACTTTTGCCGAAACAGCCTTTGTTTTCGGTAAAGCAGGATTCACCTGGGAATACCGACTTTTCACATGTTTATGTTTTATATTGTCCTGGCCACGTGGTATATCCACCCGGGGCCATCTATCACTAGATCGTAGTATGGACCAAGGTACATCCACCAGAGGGGGCGTCAGTCTTGTGATCCTACTGGAGGGGTTGAAAATTGGCGGGAAAACCCTGTGTGCTTGTGCACATTTACATAGGCTTGTGTACAAATGCACTATATACATTGGGATTGTTTCGATCACCCCTGTGACCAAAATGGAATGTTTAATGGGGTTAAGTCTGTGGTTTTAACGGCTGTTTGGGGCCTGATAGATACTCCAGACATGCCAGAGGTTAATCAGGGGTGAATGGGCCGGTTGTGAGGGTCGGGTGGCTCAAATTACATGTTGTCATGGAGTCATTCCATACAGCCACTGGATATTAAACATTAAAGGTAATCGCTCCGTCGAAGGTATTTCGGCACTTTTGCCAAAACAGCCTTTGTTTTCGTTAAAGTTTTTTTTTTCCCCCTTCTTTTTCAGCCGTACGCCATAGCATTTGTACACGTGTTTACAGTGGAAGGCACTTTGGGTACTAAAATCAATCAGATTGACTTTATACTTGGCACAGACTAAGACCAGCATCTGAAGTGGTGTGCCGAACATTGACGTCATGGTGACGTCATCGACTAATTTATTATAGAATTTTGAATATTTAATTTTTTCCATAGACTTTGTACACAGAAATTAAAAAAAAATTGTCGATTTTCAAAGGGCATTTTTGACTCTTTGCCAGTAATTCATTTGCACCAATCTTAGTCCAAGCAAAGACCCTAATTCAAACAACATTGTGTAATGATGACGTCATGATGACGTCATCCGGTGTGTGTTTGTAGGCAATTAAATTGTGACACTTTTAATATTTAAAGATGCATAAGAAATCAACCGTACGCGTCCGCAGCATTCTGTTACCGGCAAGTGGTAGAGTAGGTTGAGATCTTTATTTCATTCAGTGTGCGTGAAATCACCTGACCCTTGCTTCCGGTCGAAAAAGGCAAAAACCGGAAGTGGCTTATAATTTGAAAATGTGACAGATATGAACTTAAGTAAGATTTGAGGCTTTGCATGGTGGAGATACTAAATAATGAAGGGTTTGCGGAAACACCATGTGCGAATAATTTCTCAACTAACAGAATGGTTCTGAAAAGAACCAGAGGTATAAACTCGACGTTCCGGTCAGTATGCTCTGACCATCTTCAGGAGAGTCTCTTCTGAAGACGGTCAGAGCATACTGACCGGAACGTCGAGTTTATACCTCTGGTTCTCTTCAGCACCATTCTCTTAGTTGAGAAATTATTCGCACATGGTGTTTCCGCAAACCCTTCATTTTTTAGACATGAACTTGCTTTTAACGGTGTTAGTCTCTTGGCTAAAAGCATTCTTCAAATCATCTACCAATGACGTCATGCAATCTTCGAGCGCCCTCTAGCGACAGGTTCAAAATTAGCAAAAATGCATTTTGAATAGATGTCTCTGGCGAAGTTTGTCGGAATCGCCTAAATATTGGTGTATATGATGACCTTGACCTACTTAGGATGTGTGCGAAGTATTAGGCAAATGACGTCATCAGACCGGAAGTTATAATAAAAAGACCCCTTTTCATTTGAAAATTTCTGAAAAATCAACCATGGCAGTTTTTATGTTAGTTTTTACTTTAATTGGCGATTGAAGGGTAGGTCTAAAACATTTGAAAGCTTCAAGGCAATAAGCGAACTCGGACATGCCCTGCGCACACTTAAAACTTCAGGGTTGACAATACCTCTAGCTCTGCTCTTAAAGGGAATATACAGCATTTGCAAACATCGAAAAATAAAACTACCGAGTTTTTACGAAATACCTTACTAGGATGTTGGTTAATGACAGTCTCAAGCATCTTGTTAAATTATAGCACCTGGTGTGAAGTCATATTCAAGAAAATGGTATTTTTGTATATATAGCTAGACTGGTTCCATTGCCTTTCAATTTTCCATCATCTATAAATTGATCCATTTGATCTTTTGTGGAGTCAGGGAACCGGACTACATGACATTTTTTGTTTTTCTTGGTTTTTCCGACCTTTTCGAACACAAAACTTCAAAAATGTCAGTGTAACAATATTTGATCTATTATACTAACCCCTCAAATAGTTCATTTCTGAAATAACAGCAAAAGCCTATGATGTACATTCCCTTTAAACATGCACAGAACGTCTATCACGTACGTTACGCACATACATCGTAGTCAGTCAGCCTGCAGAGCACGTGTTGCCGAGGTCAAATCTTGTCCACATCACAGTGACCGTTTCAGCCGATTTTCGGCTAACTTTGACAGATTTTATGTTCATACATGCGCATAGTCACGGACGTATAATAAAAAATCATAATGCCGAAACAGCCCTATGTTTGTCCACAAACATATGTCTAGTTTTTTTTTCTTCTTTTTCAGCCATCCCCGTAGCATTTGTACACGTTTTCACAGTGGAAGGCACTCTTGGCACTAAGATCAATCCGACTGACTTTATACTCGGCACACACTTAGACCAGCATCTGAAGTTATGTGCCGAACATTGACGTTATCATGACGTCATCACGAGTCACGTGACGTCTCATTATATGCGATTTTTCTATTGTGACCATTTTCTAGCAGAATTCGGCTAGATCTGACAGATTGGGCTATATCTTCAGAACTACAGGTCTGATTGGGTTGAAAGTTAGTATGCATCTAGATCGGGATGTCTTATAGATGAAAATTAACTTAACATTATGATGACGTCATCATGTGACACATGACGTCATATAAAATAAACATACTTTGAAGGCCTATATCTCCAGAACTGTAAATCCGATTGGCTTGAAACTTGGTATGTACCTAAACGGGAAGTGTTAAAGTTGAAAAATAAAGTGACGTCACGATGACGTCATCACGTGACATGTGACGTCATATTAAACGTGCAAATTTTGAAGGCCGACATCTATAGAACTGCAGGTCCGATTGGGTTGAAACTTGGTATGTGCCTAAGCCGGGATGTGTTATAGATAAAAATTGAAGTTACGTCACGATGACGTCATCATGGGTCACGTGATGTCACGTTAAAGATGATTAGATTTAATCTTTAAAATCACTATAAAATCAACCATGAGAGACCTGAACTTGACGTTTGCAGGAATCGATAGAATAATCGAGGGTCTTACTTTTTATATTTTATGTGCAAAATCACGTGACCCTTTCTTCCGGTTGAAACCGGAAGTGCCTTGTATTTTAAAATTGGTGAAAGATGCTATGGCTAAGTTGTTATTTACAAACAAAAATATAGTTATAGATGAAAATTGTTGTGACGTCATCATGACATCATTACGTCACATGTGACGTCATAATTCAAAGCTCTATGGGAATGTAATCACATACTGTATGCCACCAGTTATTATCAACAGAACTACAAAATCTTCCAGGATGGAACTTGTACTTCAAACTTTACATGTCACATGTCACAAAAAATACCGAAACAGCCCTATGTTTGTCCACAAACATAAGTCTAGTTTATAACTGAAAAACATGTACAATTCTAAAAAAAGGTTGTTCCAAATACCAGGTACCCGAGCCACGCCCAACTGGAAACCACTTAGCAAGCCATTTTAAAATTAAAACAGCCTGGTGCAGAGAACAAAGACGCAGGAAGGTATGACACTGTTCATTCCTTCACATGGCTTCTTATACATGTATATTTAGTTGAGTTTACATTGCATAATTTCAACAATACCACTTCGGCAATAAGGCAAGAGTGGTTGCCCATAACTCTATTGTATAAATTTCAATACAGCCTTTATTACAAAACAACTCATCTGCAAGTAGGAAATAAAGAGCATGCCTCCAGCATGCCTCCGGTGTTGATATATATGAGCAACAACTCGAAAGAAGAAGAAGGTGTTGATTAAATAAGGACACAATACATTCAAATCACCCAACTGACAAAATATATAGTATGGATGAAAGCTATTTGTGGAAAACCATAGACTTGCTTATAGTCAACTGATTACAGTACTGTCATGACTGTCATCGGTCTATAGTTAGGGGATGAATATGTTCATGAAATTTCTTGAAAGAAAAATCGATTGAGAATGGGCCTACATAATTTGGTTTACTTTGGTGGTTGATTTACCCGTACTAAAAGTGTTTCAAAAACGAATCTAATAAACGTTTACTCATTTTACTGCATTCATGATGAAAAAATTGCTAGGGTTGTTCTTCTCTTCTAACCTTCTCGACCAAACCTTCGTAGGTTCTCCTCCTTTCGATGGCTTGGTTGTGTGGGGTAACCTTTGGATTCTGTAGGTAGCATTAAAGAGTTTCCGAACAATGAGATAAGGTCCTTTCCATTTCCGTTGGAGCTTTAACGACCGTCCATTTGTCTTCACTGGATTGTACAGCCATACGAACTGCCCTTCGGCTAGTCTGTCTCCTGCGACTTGTCGATCGTAAGTTTTCTTCTGGCGCCTGGCACTTTGTTTCAGGCAAAACCGGGCTCTATCATGCGCGACCCTCATGTTGTCTCTCAACATGCATTATCAGTTTCCACCGCGGTACAGCTTCTGATCCATGATCCACCTTAGCAGGCATTCCGCTCATCAAATCGATCGGTAGGAATACCTCCCTGCCTTTAACATAAGTATGTTAGATGTTTCAAATGGAAGTTTGGTGTCCCAATCCCGTTGATGTTTGTGTTCATCATTTGTGATCATCACCAATATAGCGTGCGAATAAAGTATTTAGATCAACCCATCGGACTTAAGATTGTAGGGCATTAATTGTGCGCGTCTTCTCAATTCCTAGGACTGCGCACATTTCGGAGAACACCTGCTGCAGCCTGGGACCTGAAATTTCTCCCTGATTAGAATGCAACTGACAGGGACACCGAAACGACAGACGAACCTACTCACTAGCTTTTCTGCTACCGTTGTCGCCTTCTCGTCGGGAACGGGTAGGCATCTAATCTCCAACCACCAGTATACTTGTTAAGTCAATGGAAGGGGCCCTACTAGTCCAAGGCGATTCGTTCCATAGGTGCGTCTTTACTGCCAGCTGTTAGAGTGGTGCCCTTCTGTGTCTCGCCGTTGAATTCTTGCTAGAACGAACCTTTGCTCTACCTTCCTGCAGATCTACCACCCGCAGCCATTCCTGCCCAGTCGAATAGTTGACGCACCTTCATCATTGCCCTTTTTTAAGCCCGAGATGACTGCTGGACTTAAATTTCTTCCGTGAAGCTCCCGAATCATCGCCGTTCGGAGATTAGAAGTACAAGCTTCCAACGTACTCGGTGACCGTCATCTGACATCGCCTATGCAGGATGCCATCTCTCATCTCGAGTTAGTCCAATAGTAGCCAATAGGAATTAGCACTCTTGAATAAGAGGTAAGGTCGCTCAAACCAGGTGCACACAATGACTTTT
Organism: Patiria pectinifera; assembly: GCA_029964075.1. NCBI lineage: Eukaryota > Metazoa > Echinodermata > Asteroidea > Valvatida > Asterinidae > Patiria > Patiria pectinifera. The sequence continues at coordinate 20,682,127 of CM057133.1, read as the reverse complement.
CCATTTCTTGTATTACCCATCTATTCGACGCATCAGCCATCTGGTATCTTTCCATTGTTTAGCTTCTGCTTCTGCTTGTACACTGTACACAACACTCTGTTGGACTATCTCGGTACACTGGTCGAATGTGGCATATGAGCTTAGATTCTGAGGTGGGCGCGGCTAACTAGATTCCTAACATTGGTGTCGTCCAAGGCTGACTTGAAGACATTCAGATCTGGTGTGGAGCGGATATCTTCTGGGATAAGATTCCACTCTGGGATAATTTTTGGGTACAATAAAAACTTTAGAAAATCTTTATTAAAGCTAGGTGTTCTATTTGAGTACTTTCTATTCATACGACGTGGGTGGTGCGAGTCATTGTGACGAAACTGTTCAATGTTGCTTGTGATCAAACCATGGGGTGTCTCATTCTGGGGTGTCCCATTCCCAAGTGTCCCAGGTTTTTCACTAGTGCAGTTGCACTAGTTTCCCAACTGCAATCTTAGTGATGAAGCGAGCCGCTCTCCGTTGCACTCTTTCAATTGTGTTTTTGTGAGTTCCATGGTGTGGGTCCAATACTGCGTTACAATTTAAAGTCTGGGACGAACCAAAGCCTTAAATGCTATGGCTTTCACATCTGAAGAGCAGCTGTAGATGTTTCTACGAAGCAGACCCAACATTCTATTGCCTTTGTTGCTGATGGTGTTGATATGATTGTCCCAGTTTAGGTCTTTGGTGATCTCAACACCGAGATAAGGATAACTTTTCACTTCTTGCAGAGGTGTGTCGTCCATCTTGTAAGTGGTAGTGAGTGGTTTTCTCTTGTGGTTGACCCGCATAGAATAGCATTTCCATTTGTTAAAGCTCTTCTGCCATCTTTTTCCCAGTCTGTTACTGTGTCTATATCGTGTTTGAGTTGAGTTGGTCGTTTGATGTCTTGACCTCCCTATATATGATGCAGTGATCCACAAAAAGCGGACCTTTGATAATATGCCTTCTGGTAGGTCGTTTATATAAATTAAAAACAACAACGGTCCTTGAACAGTCCCCTGTGGCATTCCGGATGTGACCTGTGCATCAACTGATGTGGCCCCTTCCAGAACAACCTTTTGATGTGGTTTGACTAGGAAGCTCTCAATCCAGGATAAGATTTGTTACTAATGCCTATACTGCGAAGTTTTAGGAGACGGCGTTTGTGCGGCACAGTGTCGAAGACCTTGCTGAAGTCCACGATGATAAGGTCTGCTTGGCTCTTCGAATCTACAATTTTCGCAAGGTCGTCTATCAGGCCTGTTAGATGGGTAATATACCAGAAGACAAAGATTTCTGAAACATCTTGGTGAGGACAGGAACTATGCTCGACGCACCCTCACGTAGACTCTACGACTCTACCTGGGATCTCATTTATAGGCCCTGATGCTTTATGAGGCTATGTCTTTGAAGAGTATTTGGGATCTCATCAGGCCCTGATGGTTTGTGACCCTTTATGTCTTTTAAGAGTTTTTCAAGACCAGGGATTTTAATCGTGATGTCAGCAATGTTTTGGATGTTAAAGATTTTCTTATCTGGGATGTTGTATATGTCTTCTTTTGTGAAGATGGAGAAAAATTGTAATTTTTAGCATTTGCCTCTCTGTTGCTGAGCATGCACATTTGCCACCAGTTGTCTTCTGGGTTGACACGCCAAATACTTCCTGTTTTTTGTCTTCAGGAATTCCAAAATGCCAAAATTTCTGTACTCCCTGCGAATTCGTCTGCCCGTTGCACGACGGTGAGATTTAAATTTCTCCCAACTTTCTGAAGTACCACTTTTTTTCGCAAGTTTATAATACCGCTTCTTCTTCCGGATATCCCTATTGGTGCTATTGTTTATCCAAGGAAGATTGAATTTTGAAGTTTTCATTATCGATGGGATGTGTTTATCCATGGATGCATGTAAAGTGTCTCTGAAATTATACAACAGTTCATCAATATCATGGTTGCTGATATGGTCCGATGTGAGAAACTAGTCAAAGATTTTGGTGTCATCAGTGATATTTTGGTAATTCGCTTTACGGCACAAAAACTACATTGCGTCTGGCTGGGCGCATGCTATTGAGTTTCACATCCACATAACAACGACAACATCGTGATCACTAATGCCGAAGATGACGTCTTCATTCTTGACAGCGACGGACTGTTTGTAAAGCAAATGTCCTAAATATTTCTTTCTCTGGTAGGCTTATCCACTTTTTGAAGTAGGTTATGATTCATAGCAATGTCTATCATGGCCTTGCTTGGCGCTTGATAGCTGCCCCCTGTCTTGAAATCAAAATTCTCCCAGTTGACATGAGGTAAGTTGAAACCGTCTAGAAGCCAAATAGATGCCTGTTTTGGTATCTTAAATGAGGACTACATCAAGCAGTTAGATAGAGTTCTTAGAACTCTATCTAACTGCTTGATGAAGTCCTCATTTGTTGACTGTGGTCTATAGAAAGCCAAAACAAATATCGGGCTAACACCTTTTACACGAATGCCTGCCCAAACTGACTCAGTATCAGACAGAGCGAAGTTTTCCTCGGATGCAATAGGTACCCTTTTGATAGCTAGTAAGATGTGGGCCACTTTCCCGATCCCTATGAAAGACTTGGTACTGTGGTTGAAAACTCTCCACTGAAGAAATCCCAACATGTAGCCAAGATTCAGTCCCGACAACAATATCAGGATCCTCAGAATCCAGAAGCAGAAGAAAACTTGACGACTTGGCACGTACACTTTGGAAATGTATGTTCAAAATCTTGAGTGGCTCTGAAAGCTTGGTTGCGACATTACTTCTAGTATTACTCTTAGTCTTGCTTTTCTTTCGGGCTTGAGCAATGTATTGGTGGTCTGTCGAACTGGCTAGCTGAACTCGATGTAGTACTGCTATTATTAGCAGTGCTGGTACTCTCGCTAGTTGTTTGAAGGCATTGACATTATATCCTGTGAAACATCTAAACTCATGAGCGGGTCAAAACTGTTTGAAATTTTAAATTTAGAGTTTTCAAATGTATACGACTCAAAATGTGGCAGACCACACGAGCAGCAGATCCACGTGTATGAGTCGTGTTGAGCTAGACCAGGCGCTATTCTACGGGGGGGGGGGCTTTAGCCCCTCCCCCAAATTTTGTCTAGCCCCCCAAAAATAAATTCCGAGGCCTAAGTGTCTGGAGAAAATAATCGGTCTACATTTCAGCACGCCTCCCTGAAAAATAATCTGGACCCACTCTGCTAGCCCCCCAAAATATTGCTTCTAGAACCGCGCCTGAGCTCTAGACCATCATAAACAGCTTCACTCAATCTAATACGTTCACAGTGGACTCAATTTTGACAACTGTCACATTCAATGGCTTGGCCCCACTAAATTAGCGGCTTTGGTACAAAACCACATTTTGGCTTAAACGGTCCAGGATTTCTGGCAATCATATCCCCACAAAGTAGTACAAGCAGACACAATTAAGTTTTTAGCTGCGAAAAACATCTCAAGAAATAGACATGTCTCTCCGTTGGTTGGTTGGTTTGTAACAGACGTTGGAATATCGCACCTGGGCGCTATCAATCACCCAACTCGTGCCTGAGAAAACCAAACTCATGCCTGAGACACCCGCACCTGTGCACTGTAAATCACCTTACTCTATGCAGTCACCGAAAATGGGGTCACGGTCGAGGGTCACAAACCTGATGTTTGTACTGAGAACACTATACCCCTGCCAGAAATTACAGGGCACACGTCACGCATGAACACAAATTCGTTGGCTCGCAGCATCCGAGATCCTTTCGAGCTTGTTAAGTTCAGGTGTTTGACAGCAAAATTGTTTTTGAAGTGATGTGTACGAGATGACAAAGAAATATGAAACGAACTCACCAGAAGCTCTTGTATGGTTGCTTTCGTGTCGGCATTGAGGGTAGCTGACAAATGTTCACAATAGAGTTGTTGGCTATTCGTAACAGTTACCGACTTCCAACAGTTGGGTGAAACGTTACGTAATCCTCCTTTTAATGATGGCGTTCAAATGGCGCGCGATTTCTATTGTGACATTGAAGTGGCGATCCTTCTCGCACGCACAGAGCGATTCTTTTACAAAGAAAATATCCTCTTCAGCGCTGACTGACTTCAATAGGCCCATACTTAATTTGCATGTGACAGTTACAGACATACAGTCACCCCTTGACTGTTATGTGAAACTGTTGTACAACTGTTAGACCGGACTGTTGCGTATAAAGCAATCAAATTGAACTTAAGAACAGTCGTTGTAAGTTGCCACGAAAAGGTCTCTGAGTCCACAGCTGAGGCATCCATCAATTATCCCCATTGCATTGCCTTCTGGGAGTAGTGGTCTCGTCATTGCCCATTCCTGGGCATTCTGCCATTTCACATGGCTTCGCTAAATCAAGGGGGCTTAAAGGGCAGCAATCTCGAAATAATATTACATATATAATCTTCATTTTCACCAAACATTTACGAAAGAATAGCATACGAAGGATATTACCATATTTTTTCGGTTTTCATTTTTTTTTTTTTACATTTTTAAATAGTATTCATCAAGGCATACCATTGCAAGAAGTTTCAAAGCTTCAAGAGCTTAATTGAACTGGGCTCAAATGCGAGCAAAAACGTTTTCACGAAGTAACACTCTCCTAGTTTGAGCGCGCTGACCTCCGTTTCCACGAAGTAACACTCACCTAGTCTTGTGATACATTGAAGCGTTCTACTTATGAAAAAAAAAAGAAGTTTCGCACCTTTTTTGGTTTTACAAACTATCACTCACCTTTTTCTCTTATTTCTTGTTAATTTAATATACAAACGAGTGAAAACCAGCAAATTTAATAAATTCAATACATCAATTGTCCACAACGAGAAACCCAACTGAAAATACTATGCAGTTTTGACGCAAAGTGTTGTTCTAGAAAACGTTCAACTTTAGATGCCGTTTACTCCGATTGCTAGTTTTTACTGGTATGTACACGAGTGTTACTTCGTGGTGTCACTGACGAAATAACAACAGATTGTTGATTGGGGAAAGTGCTTGTCCTCGCCTTCCCGGGATTATAACTTCCCTCGAATATCAAATATTGTGAGAAAATCTTCACGGGTAACTCCAAAGTAAACAATAGACGATGGTGTTCAAGTTAATCATTAAAAACATCTCTTCCTTGTCTCGGATCATAAAATGAACAGAGCACTGTAAATGTCCCCAAAATTATCTTCACACGCGCGAGAGAGAGAATTTGATACGTCTGCTTGTCTTGTAAAGCAAGGCCAGTATGCTGCGCCATCCATATAATTTGCTTTGAGCTCAATGATTAACAATTAGTCACAAATACAACATGGTACAACTCGTTTTGCTCCCGTTTAATGGCCCAGTATCGGCTCTGTGTGATTTGCTATTGCCATGTTTGAGGTAAGCGTGCCACTGTTACGTTATGGGCTGTATCAGATTTCACCCAGTGCTCTGTTCGGAACATTTTATGAACCGAGACAAGGAAGCGATGGTTTTAAATGATTTACTTGAACACGCTGATCTATTTTTACTTTGACTGGAGTGCGTTTTCACACTTCAAAAGTGCACTTTTCACACTTCAAAACAGAAATCATTTTACTCACATTTATATATTTTTAAAATAAAAACATAGTGTATTGCTATCAGTTCACATAGGAAATTTAGTGGTGAAAAAAAGAAGGCTGAATGCCTCATACAGGCATGACCGCTTATGAAACTAATTAAAGGATTGAAGAATCTTAATCCTCCAACTAACCATACTCCCTTTTTTGACAAGGTTTTCCAAGCCGAGTGACCCACAGGATTGCTGGGGTTGATGTTAAGAAGGCCGATCCGCCGTAATGATCACCACTTCAATGTCACAATAGAAATCACGCGCCATTTGAATGCCATCATTAAAAGGAGGATTACGTAACGTTTCACCCAACTGTTGGAAGTCGGTAACTGTTACGAATAGCCAACAACTCTAGTAGCGAAGTTCTGACAATTCCACATCTAAATGCACGTTGAAATTCCTCACAATGAAAACAGATATCACAGCGAGGATGGAGTAACATGGCGTTTGCTTGAGTAATCCCAACGTTGCACAATAATGATGGCACTCAATAGTCAGTGGTAGTGTAGAAAAAACGATTTTTGAAGAATGAGGCAAGAATGCAGGATGGTGGCACTCGGTTACGTAGTTAAAAATACGCCAACAAAAGTTGAACTAAAGTCAAATGTTATTAAAAAAAAACCCGAAAGAGACGCAGTAATTCATCACTGGAAAAAGTTTTTCAAAATTCTCAGGTTAAACTAGCGCTAAAAATTACACGTTAAAAACATCCAAAAGTCATGAACACAATACATGTCGAAGAATGGCAGGGGTGTATCAGATAAATAGAACAATAGCCGGCGGCAAGATGGCCGCAAGGGCAAACCAGACGCCGGAACATCAAAATTACAAATGAAACTCTATCTTCCAAACAGCGAGATGACAATGACAATGAAGTTAGTTTGATATTGGACGTTGGAAATTCACGTTCGTTGGTACAGGGAATGTCCATGTTGCTGTTTGGATATTGGACATTGGATATGCACATTGGTTTGTGTAGTGAATGTCCATATTTTATTTGGATATTGGACATTGGACATTCACATTCTTTTGTACAGGCAATGTCAACGGACATTGCAAATGCCTATGGTTTGGTATAGCGAATGTCCACAATTTTAAAGTCCATAAAAAGGCGTGATTCTGATGCCCCCTGGCTGCCGTAAATCGCGTCGACGACCCCCAAAAGACACGCTGCTAAGTTTGTCTTGTAATACACGGACATTTGAAATGCCCATATGTTTGTGCCGTGAATCGCATCGTTAGATCTTACCAGACGCCCTAGCTGCTCGGTTTGTCTGGTGATACACGGACATTGCAAATGCCTATGGTTTTGTATGGCGAATGTCCATGTTTTACATGGATATTAGACATTGGACAGTCCAATAGGTTTGTATAGCGAATGTCCACATTTTTAGATTCCATAAAAAGGCGTGATTCTGATCATGTGCCCCATGGCTGCCGCAGCCGTTAGAGCTTTGGCTGCCCCATGGCTATACAAACATAGGGGCATTTCAAATGTCCGTGTATTACCAGACAAACTTAGCAGTGCGTCTTGTGGGAGTCGTCTACGCGATTTACGGCAGCCAGGGGGCATCAGAATCACGCCTTTTTATGGACTTTAAAAATGTGGACATTCGCTATACAACCCTATTGGGCTGTCCAATGTCCAATATCTATGTAAAACATGGACATTCGCCATACAAAACCATAGGTATTTCCGATGTCCGTGTACCACCAGACAAACGGAGCAAGGAGTCTGGTGGGATCCGACGGTGCGATTCACGGCAGGGGGGGGGGGGGGGGGGATCTCAATTACGCATTCTCCTGGAGTTAAAAAAAAAACGCCGTTTGTGTGGTGGTACACGGACACAGCAGCCAGGGGGCATCAGAATCACGCCTTTTTATGGACTTTAAAAATGTGGACATTCGCTATACAACCCTATTGGGCTGTCCAATGTCCAATATCTATGTAAAACATGGACATTCGCCATACAAAACCATAGGTATTTCCGATGTCCGTGTACCACCAGACAAACGGAGCAAGGAGTCTGGTGGGATCCGACGGTGCAATTCACGGCAGGGGGGGGGGGGATCTCAATACGCCTCCTCCCGGAGTTTGAAAAATTATGGACATTCGCTTAACAAACATATGGGCATTTCAAATGTCCATGTATTACAAGACAAACTTAGCAGCGTGTCTTGTGGGGGGAGTCGACGCGATTTACGGCAGCCCAGGGGCATCAGAATCACGCCCTTTATGGACTTTAAAAATGTGGACATTCGCTTTACCAACCTATTGGTCTGTCCGATGTCCAATATCCATTGAAAACATGGACATTCGCCATACAAAAACATAGGCATTTCCAATGTCCGTGTATCACCAGACAAACGGAGCAAGGCGTCTGGTGGGATCCGACGGTGCGATTCACGGCGGGGGGGGGGATCTCAATTACGTACGCCTCCTCCCGGAGTTTGTAAAATATGGACATTCGCTGTACAAACCTAAGTGAATGTCCAATGTCCAATATCCAAATAAAACATGGACTTTCACTATACAAACCAATGTGCATATCCAATGTCCAATATCCAAACAGCAACATGGACATTGCCTGTACAAACGAATGTGAATGTCCAATGTCCAATACCCAAATACAATATGGACATTCACTGTACAAACCAATGTGCATATCCAATGTCCAATATCCAAACAGCAACATGGACATTTCCTGTACAAACGAATATGTATGTCCAACGTCCAATATCAAACTAACTTTATTGTCATGAGATGACAAGCAATACACAACACAGTTTGTGCTAGGAACACCAAATAATCGAACAGTAGATAAATACTCGCGATGAAAACTAAACTAAAAAGCAAAAAAATTTAAGATAAAATCTGACAAGACGAGGCGAAATCTTTTTGCTGCTCAACCACATTTGACCTTTGACCCAAGTTTTGTTCTCACGTTGTCGTTGGCTCTATTGTGACAAAAACATGTCTGAATTGTTCACAATGAAACGTAGGCTTAGACAAGGTTGCCACCGCTCAGCCTTCTTGTTGTTCCTAATCGTAGCAGAAGTTCTCGAGAACAGAATAAGAACAAACCATGAAATACACGGGGTACAATTACCAAACAAACAAACCTTCGTATCTCTATGTACGCAGATGATACCACTCTTTTTATGTCAGACTCTAAATTAATCAACGACGCTATTGACATTGTTAAAGAATTTGGAAGAATAGCAGGTCCCAAACTAAACCTTCAAAAAACAACAGGACTTGTTATTGGCGATATTATTCTTGACCAGAATCTCCAAGAAACTATAAATTGGCAGCAGAGACCAACCCATGGGGAAAATAACATGGGAAGCCGTAAGGCGTACAGAAGAAGAGGAGCTTTCTCGACTAAAGACAGTGTTCCATCCAGCTATAGCGTCTGGGATGGGCAGGGCTTAAATTTAACTTGAGCCCGAATAGTGTGAGCTCTTTAAGGGGATCAGTGTCGACCTTTACCTTGGGCATCCGTGGATATCCACGGATCCTGACAAAGTTAGGTTTGTGCGTGAGTGGCCTAGGACCACTCCTCTTTATATTGTTCATCAATGATATTGTTGACAACATCTCATCCTCCATCAGATTATTTGCGGACGACTGCCTCATTTATCGACAGATACAATCTGAAAATGATGCTGCAGCCTTGCAGGAGGACCTGAACACCTTGACAAAATGGTCCCTCGACTGGCAGATGAGGTTCAATCCTGCCAATTGCTCCTTGCTCCGCATCACCAAACGACGCAACAGATTCAACTCAACCTTTGACATGTTAGGAACTGATTTGCACCAGGTTGAAAATCACCCTTATCTTGGTGACTGTGGAATTCACCTCAAACATGGATTGGGGACTACATGTAAACAACATCACCGGTAAAGCTCAGAAATCCCTCAACTTCCTGCAACGAAACCTGTCAAAGTGCCCAGAAAAAAAAAAAACCAAGCATACTTCTCCATAGTCAGACCAATCTTGGAATATTCAAACAAAACTTGGTATCCCCATCATCAGAAATACATTTCAACCCTCGAAGCATGTAGTCCAGAGAGAGGCAGTCTGTTTTGTTACAGGGAACTATCAGCGTACGGCTAGCGTTACTCAAATGCTTCAAGAGTTGAATTGGCCATCACTCCAAGATAGAAGGACTGCAGCTCGTCTCACAATGCTGTACGAGATAACACAGCAAACAAACCCACTGACAGTCCCAGAAGTTCATCCCAGTCAACCCCATGCACAATCCCAACAGACCAGTAACCAGAAGCCATCGACCACATCAATTCATCAACTTCCCAGCCATAAAAGAGATCTACAAAAACAGTTTCTACCACCGGACCATCAGTCAATGGAATCTTCTATCATCCACCATCATCACTAAATCGGGGCCGTATCATAAGTCCGACGCCTTATAGGTCCGACAACAGAAAAAACGAGGCGTTTAATTTGTCGGATTTACAAGTCGTCGGACCTATGAGGCGTCGGACCTATGAGGCGTCAGATCTATGAGGCGTCGGACTTATGAGGCGTCGGACCTATGAGGCGTCGGACTTATGGGCCTTTATTTGGTTAGGGGATGCGATTTTGTCGGACTTATGAGGCGTCGGACCTATGAGGCGTCGGACTTATGAGCGGACCCCCCTAAATCTACTTCTGCTAAGTCATTCAACACCAATCTATGGAGCTACATGAACGACCACAAGGCACAGCTGTAAATGGGCAGGCCAGCTGGACGTTTCATCGTCTCAATCAACTAGTCCCCAAGTTGTTCTAGTCACTGTATATATGCGCACTTCTTTTTGTTGTTAAATTTTGCACTCCTAGTTGTGATGTGCGAGGAGATGTTGACATGTCCTTGGAAGTGTGGACAAAGATACCAGCTGGTCCTGTCCAGTATCCACTTAGATGTAGATGAACATAATAAAACAATAAAATTCGCAGAGTAATTTGGGATCAATTTATTAACTAAATAGTTACGCACTTAACCGACGCGACCCCCTGCTTTGTTCTTTCCAAGAACTGTCAAGTGTTACTCAAGTTTACAGATCGTATTTATAAAACGTGCAGTCGAGTCAGCTTGAGGGGTCCCCAATAATGTTTACAGGCAGATCAATACGCGTACCCCCCTCCAAGGCCTGTACGCAAGCGCTTTGTTAGTTTAGGGGGGTCCCGCTATTGCTGTGACTAGTCAATACAACCTACCCTATATAGCAAGGGTACACGTGGTTTCCGAGCGCATCGCCAGCGTGCGAATGTTTTTTTCGTACACAAGATATTGCATGCGATAGATACCGCAGACTTTTTGTTGTAAAATTGTGACAACAAGTAAACCGATTATTTGCTGGAATCTTCTGAAGTTAAAATAACGTGTACTTATGGTACACATAAGGCACCGAAACCTGACTGGTGCTAATTTCGCGTATTACGGCCCATATAAATGTCACCATAATTGTTTGCCAGTTTTTCTGTTTCAGAGTACGTGCCGGTATATTTGTATAGCCGTATTTTTAATTCTGCATCTGGTTCTGGTTCCGGATCATTTTGAGTCGGTAAAATTCTCTCAAGAATATCACACCAACTTTTGACCTTATGACTCGCATGCAATGGATGTGGAGATGATATACGTGTATAATAGCCAATATCTTCGCGCCGAGTTTGTACAGTGGGCATAACAATAGAGCAATAGGTCAATTTTTGGCTTTTCGAAGTATTTAAAGAAAACTTGACCAATATTCAACGAAATGGGTTATCAAGTGCTTCGTCCCGGTGTTTGTTGTTCTTGGAAATTCTTGAAAAAGGTATATCACAAACAATGTTTAAAAGATTACATCAAAAAGACATATTCATATTACCTTTGTTAGGCCAAAAAAAAATATTCGGTCTCTGGTCAGACCAAAGTTCCGGAATTGACGCGGCCACGCGGCTTTTTTTTTTTTTCCTTTTTTTTTCAAGCTTGGATTGTACAGACAAGGTGGGTACTATTTTGCTTTTTGGTGTCCTCATGTACATTGGTGTCCTCCATAATTTGCCTTGGTGCTTTCGATCATTTGCCTTGGTGGAATTTCCCATTCCTTGGTGCTCTTTGGTAAAAAAATTTGAGGAGGTGCGGAATAGAGGGCGCTGTTGGAGCTACCGCGGAACATTTTGAAAAAAAAGAAAGATCGACGCGCATGATTAAAATCGACGCGCGCGCTGACCAGAGACCGACTTATTTATTTTTTTGGCCTTACTTGATTTTTTTATATATGAACTGTAACAATTATAAAATCGCCCAGCCAAAAATGTAAATCTTCAACTTTTAATTTTTTTCTAAGCTACTTTTTTTCTTTAGTCCATTCTCTTTTGTTTTCTTTATAAAATGTCGGGATAAGCTAATTTTGAGATCCCCTTCCGGCGGTCATAACCCACTACGACCCAAGTACACCACACCACGTAACATCATAATATAATTGATCAAAACTGAAGTTAAATATATAATCTTTTACTTGTCGAGCTACGTATATCTATATGTTCTGATTTTTCCTTTTTTTAAATTAAATATATGCAGTCATTTAAAACTATGTTTGTGTTGTTTCTGGTATCAATAAATTCATTCAAATACATCGCAAAGGGCTCATCTACAGAAACTCCATGGGCACAACTTAGCGCACGGGACTCTTACCTAAGCGATAAAGCTTATCATGCTAATGAAGAAACTTGTAAAACATCAAAAAGATAAAATTGGATTTTGGGTGTATTCCAATACAGCAACATTTGCCATGAAGGAATTAAGTCGCTTTGTTTAGAGATGTATAGAGAAACAGGAAATGGGGATCATTATCTATATATATATAAGAGAGTTTAACTCGGCCTCCGAGACGATGTTTGCTCATGAAAGGATCCGAGACCGCGGGCTCCCGCGGCGCCAGAATCACTCCACGTCCGTGGAAAAATGCGGAGGGTGTCTTCCGCCGGGTCGGACACTTCGGGTCGTCCTGATTTTTCCGTACGGACCGGCGATCCGTTTCGTCGATTTTTCGTGGCTGCGTTTTGCGCAGGAATTTTCCGTCGTGTGCGCTTTCACGTTGACTGCCTGGCCGCCCCCTGTGCTGGCTTTTCTGCGAGTCTAGACTGTGCGAGGTCAACGTAGGGGTTCCGTTTACGTGTTATACTCGGCTGTTCTGCAAAAGCGTTCACCAAACGGTTGTATGGGGTGACCTTGGTAAAATATTTTTTGTCCATGGTGCGTGGCTACCAAGTGTCCGTATTCTTTCATATGCTTTGCTTGCCGCCCCTGCGCTGAGTGCAACGAATACTCAGAATGACTACACATTAGTATGCCTTGCGCGATCTGACCAATCGAAAGTCTACACTGTGTAGTATTTCCGGGCTATGCGTAAAACCGTCGATGGCAACGCGTACTGCAGCCTGCTCCACACCCTGGAAACGAGGTTGAGTCTACGGTGCTCGCTATTTGAAACACAAGCATGTGACGAGAGTGCTCTGTCGCTTCCATCGTGTATACGTGTTCATACAGCTCCATGCTTCCACCAAGACTGAGCTTTGTTGTGAGTTCGCTGCCCGCCACGTATAATTCAGCGTCGGGTTATAATTTCGGGGGCCTGTTTGGCATGCTTCAAATAACGCGATCTTAAACGCAATCACAAAAAAAATCGACCAAAAAGTGTCCGACCCGGCGGAAGACACCTTCCACATTTTCCACGGACGTGGAGCCATTTTGGCGTCTGTGGGAGACCGTGGTCTCACCGGATCCTTTCAGGACTGAGCAAACATTTCTCGGAGGCCGAGTAAAACTTGCTAGATGGTTGAACCAACTTGAATAAAAGTTTAATTGGCCTTTTTCTCGCAGACGGTCTCGCAAATTGTAAGGAGTTCAAGTTTACGTTTGTTGAAGAGTCCAATACTGAAACTTAATAATGCCCTTCCTCCATGATTCAGACCATTTTGTAATTTTATGGTACACTAAACATTCACGTTTTATTGCATTACGATTTATTGTCAAAACTGTATAATCAGCCTTCGCCTGTGTACTACAGTAACCTCACTACGTTTTCCAAATGCGACTGCCCCAAACCCAAAACTTTAAAAGATGATCTTTTGCTCAAATTGGTTTTAGTGGTCAGAAATTGCCTCAGATCACACCACAGAAATTTATTTTCTATAACTGCATGTCTCCCCAACCATGCCCCAACTATATCCCCCATTTACATTTAACTCCCCACATTTTCATCCCCAACACAACGCCCTACCCGATCTATGATCGGGTAAATCAGCTTGTTCCATTATAAAGCCAACAGCACATGGGACATCCATCACCGTGTTAAGTGGATTACTGATAACAGCGGGGTCACTCCAATGAAACCGCAGAGCTAGGGGCAGATAACAATTTAACAAATGTATTGATCTTGGACCAGACATTCATCGGGTGGAAGTGGACACTCGAGAACACTGTTGCGAGAGCCATCCTATAATAAATGATGCGGTCGGACACATGTATCCGAGCCCTATACCGACAGGAATTTTGATAGGGTGCCTAACTTTTTAGGAAGATCTCCCATATGTTTTTACACGATTCTAAATTGGGGACCTTCGGAAATTGGGGACCTATTGTCCTCTATTGTTCAACGTCCCCTAATGAATGAGGAAACAAACTCACCCAAAACCATGTTTACGTTACAAACCTAGTGTGGAAATTCCTTTATTTTCGTGTAGTGAAAAACAACCTGTGGAAAAATTAATTTTACTCACACTGTGAAAACTCTTTAAACCCATTTTTTTTTTACTATGATTCCCTTAAGTGTTGCTTTTCATTTTGCTACTGATAAACCTATCCCCCAAATGCCTCTAAACCTTTTTCCAGAGAGGGGGAAAACCTTTGTGGATGTGCAAGTCCTAATAACAACGTGGTTTATGCGGACATCTTTTGTTCGGAAGTCCACACAGTGAATGTAATGTTTGTTTATCTTTGTAAACATCGGCAATCGTGGATCCCCTATTGTCCCTAATTCTTATTCCTTTGTTTGTGCACTAACATTTTAGCAACGATCTCATTGGTTTTGTACACGAATTTCAATCGTGGACGTTCGGTCAATCGTGGACGTAGTGTTTGTGCCCTAACCCTTTTTGCCCGAGGTCCTCGATTGCCGGTGTTTACATACTCACAAAATACTCACCGCTACTGGTGGTGGCTGGAATGACAAATTTAGTTTTACTTCATGTGTATGCAAAGACACAAATACTATCTCTTCCAAGAATTATTTAGTTAAATATATATCTTAAAAAATATAAATCCCCCAGACATGCGTGTGCCTGACTTTTACTGAAGATAATTGGAACAGACGTTGTGGGTGTAACCAACGTTCAAGGAGACGATCACATGACGGGCGTTTATTAGATAAAGGTGTGATGAAAATGAGTGTCTTACATGGTGATAACATGGCACAGCGTTTTGAATCGTGTAGAAGTTGTTGTGCTAACGAGTTATTGTATGATTATACCATTGTATCATTAATTCCCCCTGTTAATTCGTTGTGTATTATGAAAATTTGATAGTTTTTTTTTATACGATTATTTGTTTCTCCTTTCAAACTATCTTAGAACCGTAAATTTGGTTAGTAATAAAGGAATCATTAGCTTTAAATAGACATTTTTGTCAACAACTGTATTTCTTGTGATTTCAGGTAACCGTTGGTAAAGTTATACGGTTTAGTTTATACAACGCCTGAATAAATCCCCATATTCTGATTGGTCAGTCGTTGAACACATGTCATTGAATTATTCGCCCCTACCCACGGCAGAGCCGAACCGCAAAACAGACACGTTTGGTGGCTCTCCAATCAGATGATGAGGATTTATGGTGGTGTTGTAGTATATAAAAAACAAATAATGAATGTTTCACACTCGTGCAATAGAAAGAAAACGTTTATGTGGTGACAGATGTAATGTTCCATTCCAGTCCGAGTCGGCTCTCATCGTTGAATGGAACATTCCATATGTCACCTCATGAAATTATTCTTACCAGTGCACTCACAAATATCTTATTTGTGTATCATAGGCGAACGTCCCCCCCCCAAAGGTGACTGCTTCACTATTTAACTGCTCTCATGAAAATAACGACTGCAATGGCTCATTCTGATACGTACCTATCACATCTTCGACAATGTCCGTTCTGCCGATCTCCATCAGAGCTGTTCGTAAAACGTTCCTCTGATCCGCGCCAGCGGATTGTTTGCGCCTCCATTTGACCAGCATGTTGAAGATCTGAGTGTCCGTCTGGCCTGGGTCATCCATCACGATGCGGTCGACCTCTGCAACGCTTAAATTGAGATGTGTAGCCAGCTTCCGCCATTCGGAGCCAAGCCTCTCAGAGACCTTGCGTAGATCAGGTTCACTGATGTGTTCATGCTTTACAAGAAAAAAGCGAACATGATTGAAACTCAACCGAAATGTCATGTCAAAATGATGTTCGTCTCCAAGATTGCAATACAGTTACAAGAACTCAAGGAATAACCTCAATTGTGAAGACATGTGATTTGTGAAGACGAGTGACTATGAACTTTAAATAAAACCGAAGATCTATACTAAATGGATATACATTTAGAAAAAAACCTGTAGGCTAATGCATCATGGACTGCTTTTATCTTCAGCACGTGCGCTCTGTGGCGAACTATCATTTAACTAAATATAAAATGGTGGAAGCTGTGCACTCCTTAACACCTAAACAGATCGAATGAGAACAATAATTAGAATTAATGTACTCTCAATGCAGTTCATGTACAGCGGTAAGACTACTGCCGTGTTGTTTTTTGTGAATATAATTATTATCGTTATACCTCTGTCTTGAATACTGTACTTTCTGCCGATCTCCATCAGAGCTGCTCGGTGCATGCATAGCACCCTCGGCTTCGCCTCGGGTGTTCAAAACGTCATATCCCACATTACAGCAGCCAACAATTGTTAAATGGTAGCATGAAAGTTCAACGTTAAGGTAATTTAGAAAATCTATATGAAAATACATGCTATTTGAAGGCGAAGTCTACATTGAAACAGTTACTTGGGACTCACGAAGATATGAAACAATTAAGGTTAACATAAACAGTAATACATGTCTACGAAAACAAAAGTATTCCATGTAAAAAAAACTAAACATATATGGCTGTCCCTCGATGTCGAGGAAGACTAATTTCCAGATACCAGGTTCTCACGTCGTTGGTGAGATCTCATGTGTGAAACCCGGCCAATCTGTGCACGACAGAGACTGCCACAGATTCAACACACCAGTGAGTAATGTGGGTCACGATTAGAGTTATCCACTAATGCTTTATGCCGCGGTTGACGTCGTGCGTCTGCTGCAGCTGCCCTTGCTTACTCTGCCGACACTTGCCTGGATCCTAGGGCCTAACGGCGCGTTAGGAATTGGTTAGGAATTGGTTAGGAATTGGTTAGGAATTGGTTAGGAATTACAAGTGGGCGTTAGGAAAGTGATATCGGATTTCGGCACACGTGACCTTTAACCCGAGTAAAAGATGGCGGCCTCCATGAGTCCGCCATTGCTCCGTGATTCAGGTGAGAACGAGTTTTTCTATCGTCAATTTGAACTAAATCTAAATGTTCAAACTTCCAAAATACATTAGGATTACTTTTTATCCGGTGAGCTATTGTGGGATGCAATTTTGGGTTACTAATATGCAGAGATGTCGAGACTAGGATAGGAAAAGCGATGTTTTTGTAGGGAAAAGAAACGCTGCGGTGTAAATCAGCGCGCATAACGCAATAAAGGCGAGTGCGTAGAAATAGTACTGCGTAGCTTCAGGGGGACTGACGATATCGGGAACATGAATCGCTGTTGTTTCTATGGAATGGACATGAAATTTACTGCTCTTTTTTGGTGATTCTGCCGTTTGTACTTGTACTTTAATTGTAGGCCTACATGATTTTTTATTGTCAGCAGTCGCATGGGACTTTTTGGGGAAAGATGTTGCAACCTGACGCCACTTTTTTTCATACATCTTCTCAATGAAGGTCATTCATTGCAAAAATGCCACATGTCCTTAAAAAATTTTCTTGACTCTTCACACAATCGCGGAAGTGCATGGCGTCCGGTTGCAATTTTTTGAAAAACTTTTTGGTAGGGATAAACCTAGATTTGGTGCTAGTCTGTGCTTGGTGAGATATGTTCTAACCATAGAATGATATCGTTATTCTATTAATTATTATGTTATTAAATTACTAGAGCGCTGCGCTGACGCAGTCATAGTCATGATAGTAATACTAGGCCTACTACTACAAGTACTAGCCGTTTCACGGATACTGCCCTCTTTGAATAATTTTTATGGGGGGGGGAGGGTTATAACAATTTTCGAGGTCATATCAACGAAAATACTTCCCATCATGCAACTGTAGCTGAGCTTGATGGGACGTGTATTTTCATTGTGATGTTCCCCCTCCCAACTCTCCACTCCCCACCAAATTTCAAAGACGGCGGTATCTGCGAAACGGCTTATGTACAAAGTGATGCCTGCTAGTGCATTCATGTTTGTGCACAAACATATGGAAAACCTGAAACTTTGTAAAAATCTAATATAAGCAATTTTCCCTCCTTTTTCCATCCCTGCATCAGAATTTGGCTAAACACAAGTGACAAGTGAAGCGAGGTCATCATGTCTAAGATGGGGCGGCTACATGCTGCATGTATAGATGTAGTGATGTTGGTGTTCAGCGTGTTTGGTGAGTCCTATTTTGTCATGTACATATAGGAAATTTAAAAGACCCCATGTGGTAGGGCCAAGTTTTACTTGTAAATTTTCATAGTGTATTAAATAGGAGTAGCACCCCCCCCCCCAAAAAAAGAACATCATTTTAGTTTGAGTTTGGTTCTCCCCTCCCAGTCTTGGTAGTGTGCCCCCCTGTTTGTTTATTTTAGCCCACAAGTCCCCCTATATAAGCTGCCACATGGTCAAGCCTCAGTGATTCAATCAGCAGACCAGCAAAGATACAAGTTCACACTATACATTATCATCTTCCTCCTACCATTCCTACTTGTCAAGTCATTGGTGAGTTTTCATTACTATTTCTTGTTATTGTATAAATCAAGTTGTGTATCATATTACCCAGTTCCATTATCCTTCTTTTTGAGCTCCTTTGAGAATTAGACAAAGTTTCTCCAGATGATTGTTCTTGCCTTCCAATTTTTCCTTGGAAAGAATGTTGCAACCTAACGTTATGTTGAACAGTCCCAATTTTTAATGCTTTCCTTGTACCTCAGATATAAAAAAAATCATTTGATCTTTGTAAGGAATGTCTCTTTAGGAGAGATTTTTAGACGAAAAGTTGACCCGCAAATTGAAAATGTAGGCCTTCTGGGGTTAGCAAGGTTGGAGGAGCACCTACACCAGGACACATTTTTAATTTGTGGGTCACATTTTTGCCTAAAAATAAATCTCTCTTAAACTGTCTAGTCCTTACACTGCTCAATTGCAATTTGGAATATCTGAGGCAAGCTATTAAAATCCCAAATATTGTTTTCCAGTTTCTATTAAAAAGTGTCAGGTTGTAACATACATTCTCCTTCAATAGTTTTAAGTGTTTTTGGATTAAGTTGCTTATGTTCCTTTTTTTCTTGCATTCTGAAATTATCTTCGTCTTCCTTGACTTGCTGGATTTGCCTCTACATAGACAGACAGACCCATGCATTTACCATAAACCATGCCTTTCTATGGTCCTTTTGTAACCTGGAAAAACGAAACACTATGGAAAACTCGCACTAAAACAAACTCTATGGGGATTAATAAACAAAACTAAGCTAAACTCAGGATTTTTGAAAGGAAAATAGTCGCAAGGAAATTAAATTGAATGACCAGAGACAAATTATAGATTTCAAACCCCAAAAAAGACAAAAAGAAATTACTTACAAGAACTTCAAAGGAAAACCAAAATGGACCAAATAAAAAGTGAAAACCAAGATAAAAACATCAAGAATTCTGTGACTTAAAACCAAAAAACTAAAACCCTCAAATCAAAACTAATGACTAATAAACTCTAAAAGCAAAGACTTAAACCAACACAGTGTGAATAGTGGATCTTTCAAAGAACACTCAAGCAGGAATATAACAATTAAGCAATACCAAATGAGAAAACACATAAGAAAATGTTGTCATGAATATTCATGACACAATAAACAAGTTTTAAGATACAAAGGAAGTGAGAGACACTCATCTCCAAAGTGAAGGATTAGCAGGTAATAAAACTGTGCTACTGGCTCCAAACTCTGTGCTAAGGCCAGTGAAACATGAGAATAAATGAAATGTCTTCTGATTAAACCAAAGCACATGGTCAAGAATTTCATAAAGTCTATAATGCTAAGAAAATCTAGAATCTAATGAACTTTCAACCTTTCTTAATAAAACAATTAGGCCAGAAAATCTATCCTTAAGTAAGACAAAGGTTAAACACAAACAGAATGACTAAGAACTTCTCTCAAAAGAACTCTTTTTGAGCTTCTTTGAGAATGAGATAAAGTTTCGGTAGACATGCTGGATAATAGTTCTTGCTTCCCATTTTTCCTTGGAAAAAATGTTGAAACCTAATGTCATGCTATTTTAGTAACAGAACAGTCACAATTTTTTTTGCTTACCTTGTTCCTGAGATATTAAAAATTCATTTGATCATTGTAAGGAATGTCTGGACGAGGTCTTTTGGACAGATTTTTAGAAGAAAAACTTGACATGCAGATTGAAAATGTGGTCATTCTGCGGTTACCAAGGTTGGATGAGTGCCTACACAGAAAAATATGCATTTTCGATTCGTGGGTCACATTTTGCCCAAAAATATATCTCTCTTAAACTGTCCAGTTCTTACAGTGTGCCCAAGTGAAATTTGAAATGTCTGAGGCAAGCTATTAAGACCCCAAATATTGTTTTCCCGTTTCTAAAAAAGCCGACAGTTGCAAGGAAATTTAATGACCAGAGACAAATTCTAGATTTAAAACCCAAAAAAGTCAAAAAGCATTTACTTACAAGAGCTCCAAAGGAAACCCAAAATGGACCAAGAAAAAACCTGAAAATCAAGTTAAAAACTCAATCAAGAAAACTGAGACTTAAAAACCAAAGAAACTAAAACCCTAAAATCAAAACTAATGACTAATAAACCCTAGCAACCAAAGACTGAAACCCTTAAACCCCAACCCAGTGTTATGAATAATGAATATTCATGACACAATAAACAAGTTTTAAGATACAAAGGAAGTGAGAGACACTCATCTCCAAAGTGAAGGATTAGCAGGTAATAAAACTGTGCTACTGGCTCCAAACTCTGTGCTAAGGCCAGTGAACCATGAGAATGAAGGAAAAAACTTTTGATAAAATCAAAGCGCATGGTCATGAATTTCAGAAAGTCTCTAATGCTTAGAAAATGTACATGACCCTTGCACACTTGTTCTACTTGTCACGTTCTCTGTATGTTTATTGTTTGTTGCAAAATTGGCCAAATAAATAATAACAATAATAATAATACTTTCATTCCGTAATAACATAATCTTTATGTTTGTTTCTTTATAGCTATGCCTAAGAAAGGAAGAGGTGATGGATATTGGGCGCATATCATGCGACAATATGCGAATGGTCGCTACCAATTTGGCATTGGCCAAAAGCCGGGGAGTAAGAGGTGGAAGGCGGAACTAAAGAAAGTTGAGAGTTGCCCGCGCCACAACACCCCCCAGACCACAGATCTGATGGGGCGCAGAATCGTCTGCAACTGTTCTTACCATGAGGTATGTTATTTACAAATCATTCTTGAGTTTCCTCCAAAGCAAGGCATAGGTTTCTTTGACAGTCCTTGTTTGAGTGTACTCAAACTGTTGCCCAATGTACATTGGCCAATGTGGGAGGGCTGTGCAAAAAACATAGGCCGTTTTTTGCCCTTTTTGGGGGCGAATATTGAAGTGCCTTGGAGTGTCAAATAGAGTAAGGGTTATCAATTAATAACTTGTCCACGCAAAGTTAAATGAAGCCCACCCCACCCCCCAATCTCTCTCCAGCACACAATATCAGGGTATTTTTCAGTCATAAACGTATTTTGGTGTTTTATTTTCTGTACAGGATGCTACAACTCAACCACAAGTGGTGCATCCAGGCCAGCCAGAAGTGGTGCATCCCCCCCAGCCAAAAGTGGTGCAGCCCACCCAGCCACAAGTGGTGCATTCAGGCCAGCCAGAAGTGGTGCGTCCCCCCCAGCCAAAAGTGGTGCAGCCCACCCAGCCACAAGTGGTGCTTCCAGGCCAGCCAGAAGTGGTGCGTCCCCCCCAGTCAAAAGTGGTGCGTCCCCCCCTGTCAAAAGTGGTGCGTCCACCCCAGCCACAAGTGGTGCGTCCAGGCCAGCCAGAAGTGGTGCTTCCCCCCCAGCCAAAAGTGGTGCAGCCCACCCAGCCACAAGTGGTGCATTCAGGCCAGCCAGAAGTGGTGCGTCCCCCCCAGCCAAAAGTGGTGCAGCCCACCCAGCAACAAGTGGTGCTTCCAGGCCAGCCAGAAGTGGTGCGTCCCCCCCAGTCAAAAGTGGTGCGTCCCCCCCTGTCAAAAGTGGTGCGTCCCACCCAGCCACAAGTGGTGCGTCCCACCCCGCCGCACGCCGTCTGTCAAGGCCAGCCACCAGATGTCAAATCAGGCCAACCAACTTTTGAATGCTCGCAATGTTTCCAAAGAGTCGGAGTTGATGCATTTGTTGACCACCTGGCATATTTCCACGCAGAAATTAAGTGTTCACTGTGTGGTAAAAAGATCAGGGGAGAAATAAACCTTGTGCAGCATGTAGAAACAGTGCACCACAAGAGTGAGCAAGTAAAAACCACACCCTCTCGTCCAGTGAGCCAGCCCCCCTCTCGCCAAGAAAGTCAACCAGGAAAGAGCAGGCCCTCTGTCCCTCCGCCCTCTCACCAGCTGAGCCAGCCTCCCTCTCGCCAGGAAAGTCAGCCAGGAAAGAGCAGGCCCTCTGTCCCCCCGCCCTCTGGTCAGGTGAGCCAGCCCCCCTCTCGCCAGGAGAGCCAAACAGGAAAGAGCAGGCCCTCTGTCCCCCCGCCCTCTCGTCAGGTGAGCCAGCCCCCCTCTCGCCAGGAGAGCCAATCAGGAGAGAGCACCCCGCCATCTCATCAGGTGAGCCAGCCACCCTCTCGCCAGGAGAGCCAACCAGGAGTTCGAGAGAGCAGGCCCTCTGTCCCCCCACCATCCTCAAGTCCTCCTATCCAACCAATTGTATCGCCAACTATCCAGATGAGGCAGCCTTCATTGGACTGGGGCAGGTTTTTACCCAGCCAGTTTAGGCGAGTGCTCCAGAAGGGGGACCAAGATTGGGTAGGCAGATGCCTATACGACGGCCAGGGACAGCTGAAACCGGACTTTCCCCAGAACTGGCATTATCCACCAGCACCAACCAAACCTAAATTCTCTGTGCCAGACCCAACACACTATTTCCGCAGACGGCTATTTGTGTGGGCGCCGATGCGGATGTGGAAAATCCCATTTAAATGCCCGAAGTGCCAATTAAAGATGCACCAAGGGGGCATCTACCCAAGGGCAAGGGAAGTCATTGATATTGACAGCAGATACTACCTGGTCGGTGCGGAGTACCTCAAGTGCGTAAAGTGCAAAATTCCTGTCTGTCCATGGAGCACTGACATGCTGGACCAGCTTGACCCCTGCCACAGGAGCAGGTTTCCGGCCATACTCACAGCCAAGTTGGCCCTTGACAAAAAGTGTGTGACACTCATGAAGCCGCGGACTGTGGGCAACAGCACCAGCTACCTGCACCAGGCCCTGGAGGAAATGCACAGCGAGGAATGGGCACGGCGCACAGTAGAGTATTTCTCCGAGTGTGAGCTCCACAGGAAGGGAACTAGGCTGACTCAAGCTGAGACGGTTTATGAGTCGCCACCACCCTACATCACGATACCCCTGGCCCAGTGGTTCGAGACGATTCACACCAATGAAATCCTCAGCCACATGGAGGAGATGAAGGGCGTGATAACCTCCACCTATGGGAGAATCCTTAAGTTGGATTCAACTAAGAAGGTAAGAACAATTATTGTTATACCTTTGTCTTGAATACTGTATTTTCATTGGCCTAGAACAATCACGTGTTTAGTTTGTAAAGAGTCATAGCACACTCCCTGTCACACTGTCTGTGACGTTATATACCACAGGGAGTGTGCTATGACTTTTTGCGTACGGTACATACTGTACGCGTACGTCTACGTACGCATTTCACAAAAACGTTCAAAACCTCATATCCCAAATCTTCAAATCCCACATATTGAAATTTTACACCTGAAATTAGGTGACTATATATATTTTTTGTTTTTTACATGTAATAAAGAATTTATTGAATTTTGTAATACAGATCACGAAGAAGCTGGCTGGTGATGTGGATGCCACTGCCACATGGATGACCAATGTGGGCAATGAGTACGGCGAGGTTCTTAACAGCGTCCTAACCACTAGCGAGGGTGCTGGTCTGGAGACGTTGTGCCAGGGGATTGTAAAGCGATATAGAGATGCTGGTGAGCCAGAGCCGGACATCATCTATGTTGACCGGGATTGTTGCAGTGGGTCAGGTGTGTAACTTTAAAGGGAATATACAACATTTGCAAACATCGAAAAATAAAACTACCAAGTTTTTACGAAATACCTCACTAGGATGTTGGTAAATGACAGTCTCAAGCATCTTGTAAAATTATGGCACCTGGTGTGAAGTCATTTTCAAGAAAATGGTATTTTTGTAAACATTTCCAACGGTGGTCGGCCGACCAGCGTTGGAAAAACCTAACTATTTTTCAATTACTGCTCCAAATTTACCATTTTTTCAGTCCAAATTTTGTTTGCTATTGGTTACATGTTCATGAACGGGTGCAGGCCAGCTAGACTGGTTCCCTTGCCTTACAATTTTCCATCAGCTATAAGTTGATCCATTTTATCTTTTGTGGAGTCAGGGAACCAGACTACTTGAACATTTTTGTTTTTCTTGGTTTTTCCAACCTTTTCGAACACCAGACTTCAAAAATGTCAGTGTAACAATATTTGATCTATTATACTAACCTCTCAAATAGTTCATTTCTGAAAATTACAGCAAAAGCCAATGATGTACATTCCCTTTAAGAGTGTAATATGTTGTGTAGATTTATAAAAGGCTAATTTGTATCTTGTCATACTTTCAGTATGTCCCTACATTAACTGTCAATTTTTTATCTCATTGAACACAGGTGTACCGCCAGTCCTCCATTGGTTTAGGCCATGGAGATGTAGGGTTAAGCTGGATGTATTTCATTTTATGCATCGCTTCACCACCGGTCTCACCACTGAGCACCATCCCCTCTACGGGACATTTTGCTCAAAGCTTTCCAGCTGCATTTTCCAGTGGGACGAGCAGGACATCGCCCGGCTTCGCAGCGCCAAGAGGGAGGAGCTGCGAAAGCAGTTTGGTGGGCATTCCCCCTCGGAGGCCCAGATCACTGCCAACATCACGACGGGGGAGTTGGCGAGGCGCTGCCGCCGGAAAACTCGAGGAGTGGAGGACACCCGCCGCATGATACAGGGGCTCCTGGACGCCATGTGGGATTTAACAGATTCCACTGGTCTGCGTTTTTTTAACCCAGACAGCATGGCACACGTGTGGGAGGTGCAGCAGAAACACCTTGGCTGCATACAGGATGTCCCCGGGGTGGACCTCTACACCAAGACTGGCCAACTAGAGAAGGGGGGCAAGGTCCTGGACGTCCTGCGATGTGGAAGGGGTTCCTCATCCTTGGAGAGTTTCCATCGCCACCAGTGCACCTTCATTCCTGGTAATTTACATGTTACAAGTGCACTAGTTATTGATATATATTATGTATAGATAAACGAAGTTTATTTGTAAATTGTCTTGGCATTTTTTTAACGTACATACCAGGCATGCAACTCTAACTTGGATCAGCTGATTTCCTCTTTTTTTACTTGCCATGTGTACCATTGACAACGAAAGAAAAACACTGTACAAAGTCTTCAAAAAATTTGAATTTCCACTTTTTTGTGACTCCACAGTTGCATGCCTGACATACTTTATCATACACATTTCTTTTCTCAGGATTTAGGTGTAACGCTGTACATACACAGATGTATATGCTGGAGGGCTGTTCCAGATGGAACCTGAACCGCAGGCAGGATGCTATGGAGATGGGAACGACGTCCAAGACGAAACTATATGACGTGCGGTTGATGTCGAGCATCAATGCTCTCAGCAGTCGTGTCCTTGGACATAAGCTCCTGCCTGAGTTTATACCTCCTGGAAAACCTACTGGTAAGTTTAATAGTTACCAAAGCATAATTCCTTACACATATTTTATTTTTAACACACCTCTTGCTGGTTCTTTTTCCTGGTTAGCTGAAACACAGTCACGGTCACTTATATCAGCTAGTACTTGAAATTTACGTCAGCGTGAACTAGACGTGCATCAAGATATCGGGCACCTCAACGTTTGTTGACTAGTTACAGCGCCCTCTTAAAAAAACTCAGGAATAAAAACTGAATATAGAGAAACTAAAGGAATTCATAGTTGAGTTGTGGGTTGGTTGATTTAAACAGTTCAGTTATAAAAACGATTTCCCCCCCCCCCCCTTATTCTAAATTTTGGACAGAGGTGAAGTATAAACACATATGGACTGGCATAATTTGGTGCAGGTAATGCCCCCCGCCCCCTCTATCCTGTGAGTGACCATAAGAGGGTCCTTTTTCCCTGGGCCTTCGGCCTCGGAAAATAGGACCCTCTTCTGGTTAATCACATTCCTTCAGGGTGGACAGACGTGCACTGCTGACCTCATTGTCAGTGTATATGTGTATAACATTGAAATCCCATGAATTTCTAAAATTCTGTATTCTTGAAAAATACTCATTTTAGGTGAGCAAATTGCTGTCCAATATCTCCTGGCCCAGACTGGAAAGGGGGATCTTCAGACAGCAGTTGAGGACGAGGAGATTGGTTTGACACTGCCAGCACCACAGTCAGACGAACCACCGGATGATGACGTCCTGGATGCCACTGTGTGTGAGGCCGGTGACGTGAACATGGACGTCCCTGTGGCCCAGTCATCTAGCCCTAGCCATTATCGTCATTCACCGTCTCGCTCGCCGTCTCGCTCGCCATCCCCAAAATCATCCCGTCCTGCTCGCTTCCCATTCCAGGAGAGCCGCACGCCATCCCCGACTGGCCCAGGACCGTCCCCATCTCATCGATCCCCATCTCCTGAAAGCCACTCTGCATCTCCGCCTGAGGTAAGGCACCAATTAGTCGTGAACAGACTATTTTTTTAATTACTGTTGATTTGTTCAAGTATGATATTTTAATGTAGCACATAATACAATTCAACTTTTCAATAATATCTAAATATTATTGTGTTCATGCAATTGATTGCTGCAGGTAATATGAGTGTGATTTTGTTATCCATATTTTCTCCAGGATATCAGACCTGATTCTCGAGGTCTACCAGGCTGGGGAGCTGTAGATAATCTAGCCAAATTCCTGGTCGGCCTCAACAGGACTATAACAGCCATGTCAAATACTGAGGCAGAGGAAGTTGTGAGGCTGTATGGCAAGTTGGAGGCAATGGACAGGTCCCCCGTCAAATACAGCTTAAAGACCAAGAAGCGTCACGTGCCTGGGCCCTGGCGAGCTTCGCGTAAGCGGAGCGGGTCAGCGCCTGGTCAGCAGGCTGCAGAAAGGTAAAATCAAAACTATTTTGATTTTAAAATTTATAATGCAGTTTAATTGCTGTACCCACTGCTAAATGTACATCAGACGTCTGCACTAGGTCGTGGGTTCGAGTCCCACCGAAGTGATTTTTTCCCAACTTTTACTCCGAGGTAACACGCTGGGTATAGGGTGTTATATGTCGGTGAAGAGCAAAAAGTAACCTAATATTGATCTGCATCACCCAACACAAAATTCCATCTGATGAATAGTTTACAATTTATGGTTATAGCTAAAACAAGAGTAACATCTCCTTGCAAAGATATTTTTGGTAATATAACACTTTTTTTTTAATGTCGCAATATGATTCCACATCTATGTTTCAGATTGTACTTGTCGAGTGGGGTTGCGGCACACAAGCCAGACACGAACAGAGTCTCTGAGTGCGTGTGTTTGCACTTGGCCAAGGAGTACAAGCAGAAGAGAAACCGCCCAAAGGACAGAAGTTCCAAGGTGCTGCCCGTACCCCAGTCCATTGTACAGACATATTCGCACATCCAGCAGCTGGTCGAAGACTGCGAGGTTGTGCAGACGAAGACAAATTTGGTACTAGTCACCATCAACACCACCACTGTCTGTGCTTGGTGAGATATGTAGTAACCATATATTCATATTAAACTAATAGAGCACTGACTCATGTACAAAGTTATGCCTGCTGGACGCATCCATGGTTTCACACAAACCTATGGAAAACCCAAAATTTTTATGGCTTTTGTACAGCTATTTGAAAATCATCACCGAAGCCAATACACCCAAAACCGAAACGCACCATCAGCAAATCTGCAAAAACAATGCGACACATGCACATATCAGTGGCAGATGAGGAGTTAGCGCTCTAGTAATTTAATTTAGCTCCATTGTTCTAACACTGTCACACAAAAGAGCAGATTATATAACCGACATACATATCCTTGTCATCTGATTGTTGAAACTCACATCATGTGACATTCGTTATTGCTCCCATTCACGCCGGGTCTTAAAAAATCCTAGTCGCCCATGGGGAATGGGAAATATTATTCAACAGTTTGGATAATTCTTGTTCCATGACGCAATATTTGTGTGCAATGCATGCTGGTGTGTGCATTCATTGTTGCCCATAGTGCATCTTGTTCCAAAGAGAGGGTGCTACAGCGTTGGGTTCAAACATTTTCGTGAAGGGATGGTTTGGAAGAGAGAAAGACATTAACACCAATTTTGTATTGAAATAAAAGTCCAAATATCAAATGACAAAGATCTATAGGGCAGTTATATAAAACAAATATAGAGTGGCTTTGAATTGTGAAATGGGAGGAATATTATCTCTCGGTAAAATCTGGGCTTTTCCAGTTCATTCGGCTTCGCCTTGTGAAATGGAAAAGTCCGGATTTTATCTTATGATAAACCTCCCATTTCACTCTGAGCCTCTCAATATTTGTATAATAATAAATTTAACCTTGCATCTTTTCAGGCTGAATGCACGACAAAAACGAGCGGATCGTGACGCCTTGTTGCGAGGGGTTAGCCTGCCAGACACCATCCAGGTTGCAGGTGAGCCCCTGGCTTCTCCGATTGCTTTGCCGTCTTATCCAGTTGAGCATGGTCATACTCCGCTCGAGTTTGACGAGCCTGTCAACAGGGAAGGAGAGGCGGTCTTGCGTCGAGTCCGAATGCCACGAATTACAACCGCCACCGTCTCATCCAGGGCCACAGCCTCAGCTACATCAACCTCATCAGACCCCTCAACTTCCACCACAGAAGTTCCCCATGGACTATATGGATGGGGACCATATCCCGAACCATATCCCCAACAGTTTGGTTGGTCTGGGCAACCGCCATGGTATGGCTGGCCCCAACCACCCCAGCCTCTGCAACCACCCCAGCCTCTGCAACCACCCCAGCCTCTGCAACCACCCCATCAGCTGCAAATACCCCACCTGCTGCAACCACCTCAGCCGCCCCAGCCCCAGCCTCAGCAGCTGCCCTTGCCCCCTACTGCTTCAGACCCACCACTGTCTCGCCAAGGTAGGTGGAGACAGCATGTTGCTGAAAAGGAAGACAGAGAGCGGCAAGAAAGGGGAGAGCCCGCCAAAAAAAGATATAAAAAGAGAAGTGAGCCGTACATGTGCCATCATTGCAGGCAGCCAAAGACCAAAATGACTGGCCACTCCCAGTTCCGGGGCAAGTGGTATTGCCCTGGTTCAGGACAAACCCTGCAGGAATGGAAAGACAGTTTAAAGAATGCATGAAGTGGCCTGTGTGATGTCAAATATCACTACGTAGGCACTCCTGGAGAGTGTTGAAAAATATGAGGTATAGGAAAGAAATATCCTAAAAATACTATTGAAATCACTCTTGTGAATTAGTACAGTCATGTGGTTGCAAAGGGTGATTTTTCTAAAGGTTACGTAACACTTTATTTTGAATGAAACTACATGTATACAGACATGTTCACGTTGGCTGGTGATATCTTTGAAAATCAATTTCTCCAGTTTGGAGGACCTTATCTTCATACAACTTTCAGGGTTCCCTTATAATGATCCAAGTACATTGTATGTGCTAAGAATCCTGTGATTCATTTAAAAATAGGCCTGGCTACGTGTATTTTGAAAGTTGGAACACGAGCATTTGCAATATCTGTAAATCTTTTTAAGCAGAACAAAATATAATAAGGTTAATATCCATTATGGTGTGCAGTAACAATTTGGAGAAAAGCCTCCTTGACGAGTTATTGATAAATATCACCCTTTTTGCCAGCTTATTTATTTGATTTCAGGAACTTTTTGTCAGGATTTTTTTCTGATTTCAGAAATTTTGTATTTTTTTGGTACTGTGATGTAACTTTTGATTTTCTTTAAATGTTGAAATTGCTTTAAGTGGTGTTAAAGATGCATGCCCATTTCTAAAAAAAAAAATTTTCATCATAACAAATTTTCGATTTGTATGTTTGGGCATTTTCTCTCGATCTGTGGCGTCTGCAACCCTCTGTAAAAAAACAATGGTTTTCATTTTAGTGCACCAAAGAACCCACCTTGAGAGAGCCAAATCGTTGTCTGGCCGGGCATTATGTACCTTCTCTTTACTTTATGCTTGTACATTGCAGATTTGATCACATTAACTAATAAATGTTTGGTATTACACTACACAAATTCTTCTGTTTTACCTTTTTGTGTCCATTCACACCCCCTCCCCATTTTACACATAATACCATTATAGAAAACATACAGAATAGTTCCCAATAGAAGAGCGCGGTGTTCAAAAAGACAACTTGCAGCCCAAACTGTATAATTATGAAGTTATACTTATTGCAAAGATTTGATTTATACTGAAATATTAATAATTAACAATAAGAGTCACTAATTTGCTGTTAATTTGATGGGGGGGGGGTAGGGCAAATGCTCTCAATATAAATTGAGAATATAATGAAAAAGTTAAGGAATTTTGGGGGGGAATTTGCTTTGGGCCCGCCCGAAAAAATCCTGGCGACGCTATGAATATTTATGCCAAATTAAAAAAAAAACCAAAAACATTTTCATCAATTTAATCTAAAACTACTGGTTTGCACTAAATTTATTAGATTTACCCTCAATTTACGCCCAAAAAAATATAATATACATTAATTTTGCAATATATATACAAATAGGAACAATTAATTTACCTGACATTGCATTAAAATCCATTAAATTTTAATAATTTACACCAAAAAGTACTCATTTTACACTGAATTTTTCACGATTCAACACCATTCTGGCAAAAAAGGGCATTTTTCGTCGTTTTCTCTTACTTCTCTCTTTCCCCCCTCCTTTCCCCCCTCCTTTCCCCCCTTTCCTTCCCCTCTTCCCCCGGGAGGGTAGTCCACTATGCCCCTTTTCTGGCCCAAAGCGTTAGGAATCGGTTAGGAATGTCGTTCGGAATGTTCGGAATCGGTATCGAGCGTTAGGAAAGCTGGGTAGTCCGTCCGGCCGCGGGTGGGGCCAGAAAAGGGGCATAGTGGACTACCCTCCCGGGGGAAGAGGGGAAGGAAAGGGGGGAAAGGAGGGGGGAAAGAGAGAAGTAAGAGAAAACGAAGGAAAATGCTGTTTTTTTGCCAGAATGGTGTTGAATCGTGAAAAATTCAGTGTAAAACGAGTACTTTTTGGTGTAAATTATTAAAATTTAATGGATTTTAATGCAATGTCAGGTAAATTAATTGTACTTATTTGCATATATATTGCAAAATTAATGTAAATTATATTTTTTTGGCGTAAATTGAGGGTAAATCTAATACATTTAGTGCAAACCAGTAGTTTTAGATTAAATTAATGAAACTGTTATCTTTTTTGAATTTGGCATAAATATTCATGGGCGTCGCCAGGATTTTTCTGGGGGGGGGGGTCCAAAGCAAATTTTTCCCCAAAATTCCTTAACTTTTTCATTATATTCTCAATATTTCATTTTTCCGAGCGTGAGAGCATTTGCCCTACCCCCATCAAATTAACAGCAAATTAGTGACTCTTACTGTTAATTATTAATATTTCCGAATAAATTAGATCTTTGCAATAAGTATAACTTCATAATTATACAGTTTGGGCTGCAAGTTGTCTATAATCGTATTATGTGTAAAATGGGGGGGGGGGGGGTGAATGGACACCAAAAGGTAAAACAGAAGAATTTGTGTAGTGTAATACCAAACATTTATTAGTTAATGTGATCAAATATGCAATGTACAAGCATAAAGTAAACCATTGAAAACCATTTTTTTTCCCAGAGGGTTGCAGACGCCACAAATCGAGAGAAGCAATTTCAACATTTTCAGAAAATTAAAAGTTACATCACAGAACCCAAAAAATAAGGGACAACAAAATTTACTGATCAGTTGCAAAAGCCTATGCTTTCACCAGCATGAGATAAGACTACTTACTATAAGTGTTAATTATAATTATACTATACATAATCTAACTACATTTTTGTGTGTACATGCAAGTTTTAAAACACTTCTTATACACTTTTTAATTACTGATGCACCAATCAAGTAAAAACATTTATTCAGAATAAAATCATTCCCCACTTGCAAATGGTTCACGTCAAAGAAATCTTGAAATATGACCCTATAAAATGCTCAACTGCAGGCATGACAGGGCTAATAACAGTGGAGAAATCAAGGAAACACCACCACATGATGAAACTAGAAATGTGTTTGTGGACAAACACTGAGCTGTTTTGACGGTTTTAGCAATAACTGCAGTAAAGGAGTTTCATCCAAGTCGAATGAACAAGTACATGAACATTCTATACATGGTGGTCTAAGTGTCGATCCAATGTAAAAAAAAATATTTCATGACGTCATGGTGATGTCACTCATTCTTCGAAATTTTCTGTACCTATCTACGACCTAATGAACCTTTTGCAACAAGAATTTGGAATTTACCACATTCCGTTGATGAGATATGAGTAAAAGGTCCAACGATTGAATAATTCATACAAATCACATGATGACGTCATCGTGACGTCACTGAAATTTTTGTCTATAACACTTCTCGGAATACCGAGTTTGAACCCGATCGGACCTCTGGTTCTGTAGATATAGGGACTTAAACTATGTAATTTTTGGATGACGTAAAGATTCGGCCTGAATCACCGGATGGTGGTCTAAATGTGTGCCTAGTTTGAAGTCGATCGGACCGTATTGCTAATTAGAAGAAAATATCAAATTTTAAGCTAGAAAAACCTGGCCCAGTCCAATGAAGGCTGCCTCATCTGGAAAGTTGGCGATACAATTGGTTGGAGGGGAGGACTGGAGGATGGCGGGAGACAGAGGGCCTGCTCTCTCCTAGTTCGCTATCCTGGCGAGAGGGGGGGGGGGCTGGCTCTCCTGATGAGAGGGCGGGGGGACAGAGGGCCTGCTCTCTCCTGGATGGCTCTCCTCGCAAGAGACTGGCTGGCTCACCTTACGAGAAGGCGGTGGGACAGAGGGCCTGCTCTCTCCTGGTTGGCTCTCCTCGCAAGAGACTGGCTGGCTCACCTTACGAGAAGGCGGTGGGACAGAAGGCCTGCTCTCTCCTGGTGGCTCTCCTGGCGAGAGGGGGGCTGGCTCACCTGACGGGAGGGTGTGCTTTTCACTTGCTGACTCTTGTGGTGGTCAGTAAATGCATCCACTCCTACTCTTTAGAACATTGCGGGCATTCCAAAGTTGGTTGGCTTGAATGGACATCCGGTGGCTGGCCTTGACAGACGGCGTGCAGCTTGTGGCTGGGGGGGACGCACCACTTGTGGCTGGGGGGGCACATTACTTGTGGCTGGCCTGGACGCGTCACTTGTGGCTGGCCTGGATGGACCACTTGTGGTTGAGTTGTAGTATCCTGTACAGAAAATTAAACACCAAAATACGTTTATGACTGAAAAATCCCCTGATATTGTGTGCTGGAGAGAGATGGGGGGGGGCCTTCATTAAATTTTGCACGGACAAGTTATTAAGACAAGATAAGTTTGCGGTAGCACCATGTGAATAAATCTCTTTTGTGAGTATGTGTGAAGGATGCAAGTTGACTGAGGGATGCTGGATGATCACTGTAGCGTGTCAGTGCACAGTGAGGGGGCAAAGGGGAAGGGGCTCAGGGTATAGGTGACCCATAGGCGAGAACTGAACCTAAGTTGTCCTAGGGTGTAGGAGACCCATCGGACTTGGACTTGAGGATGGGGCGCCAGATGTCACTGATGTAGAAACCGATGTCTTGGGGAACAGTCTTATGCTTGATGATCTCGATGGCTTCTGTGATGCATCGGGGGTACCAGCGGTCGATGCTAGTGAGTAGTTCTGCTTGGCTCCAGTTGATCGGGTGGTCCTCGGTGTGGGAGTGTTTGACGATGGAAGATTCTCGAAGTCTCCCTTCCTGCCATGGGCTTTGCGTTCATTGAGTCTGGTGGGGAGGTCCCTGCCAGTCTCGCCGATATACATTTTGTCACATTGACATGGAATCTTGTACACCCCTGGTCTGCATTCTGTGTGAAGTCAGCAGGTTCTGCATCTTCAGATGAGTTGACACATGTGAGGAGCAGATCATGAAGCTGGTCAGGGGTTAGGTCGGTTCGGTCTTGGAAAGTGGTGTCTGCTTGAAGTCTGTCCTTGGCGATGGTGCAGGTGTCTGAGGTGGGAATGCTGGTGAAGAGGGAGACGACATAAAAGCTGACCATGATGTCGTCCGGCTGGAGGGTGAGGTCTTTGATGAATGCTGCAAACTGGTCGGAGTTCTTGATGTGGTGTTCGGTGTTTCCTACCACGGGGTGGAGGATCTTTGCAAGATGCCTGGCTGTGATGTATGTAGGACTCCCTCTGGAAGCTACAATGGGACGCAAGGGGATATCCTTCTTGTGGATCTTGGGCTGTCCGAAGAACCTGGGGCACTTGGAGCTAGATGGTCATAGCTGTCTGTACAGAGGCTGTGGGATGATGCTGGAACGCTGAAGAGAAAGGAGCTTGCTTTGCAGTCACCTCTCGATGGATGGCATGGGGTCCATCCGCAGTTATCAATTGTTAACCCTTGCTCTATTTGACACTCCAAGGCACTTCAATATTCACCAAAAAAGTACCTACAATTTTTCATTAGGACAATTCTATGAAAAAAATGGAGTCCACTATTAGAAACATGAAGAATGATTTGTAAATAGCATACCTCATGGTAAGAACAGTTGCAGACGATTCTGCACCCCATCAGATCTGTGGTCTGGGGGGTGTTGTGGCGCGGGCTACTCTCAACCTTCTTTAGTTCTGCCTTCCATCTCTTACTGCCCGGCTTTTGGCCAATGCCAAATTGGTAGCGACCATTGGCATATTGTTGCATGATATGCCCCCAAGATGCATCACCTCTTCCTTTCTTATAGGCATAGCTGTAAAGAAACAAACATAAAGATTATGTTATTACTGAATGAAATTATTATTATTATTGTTTAAGACAGTTTAAGAGAGATTTTTAGGCAAAAATGTGACCCACAGATTGAAAATGTATATCTTTCTGTGTAGGCACTCCTCCAACCTTGCTTACCGCAGAAGGCCTACGTTTTCAATATGCAGGTCAACTTTTCGTCTAAAAATGTCTCCTAAAGAAAGACCTCATCCAGACATTCCTTACAATGCTGAAATGAATTTAATATCTGAGGTACAAGGAAAGCCCAAAAAATTGTGACTGTTCTGTTTCTAAAATAGCGTCACGTCAGGTTGCAACATTCTTTCCAAGGAAAAATGGGAGGCAAGAACTATCATCTAGCATGTCTAGAGAAACTTTATCTCATTCTCAAAGGAGCTCAAAAAGAAGGATAATGAAACTGGGTAATATGATATACAACTGGATTTATACAGTAATAACAAATAGTAATGAAAACTCCTAATGACTTGACAAGTAGGAAAACGCAAGCAGAATGGTAGGAGGAAGATGATAATGTATAGTGTGAATTTGTATCTCTGCTGGTCAGCTGAATGAATCACTGAGGCTTGACCATGTGGCAGCTTATATAGGGGGACTTGTGGGCTAAAATAAACAAACAGGGGGGCACACTACCAAGACTGGGAGGGAAGATCTCCAGGGTCTTTTAAATTTCCTATATGAACATGACAAAATAGGACTCACCAAACACGCTGAACACCAACATCACTTCATCTATACATGCAGCATGTAGCCGCCCCATCTTAGACTTGATGACCTCGCCTCACTTGTGACTTGTGTATAGCCAAATTCTGATGCAGGGATGGAAGGGAGGGGAAATTACTAATATACAAGATATTTACAAAGTTTCAGGTTTTCCATATGTTTGTGCACAGTGCACCCAGCAGGCATCACTTTGTACATAAGCCGTTTTGCGGATACCGCATGCATCTTTGAAATTTGGTGGGGAGTGGGGAGGGGGACATCACAATGAAAATACACGTCCCATCAGGCTCATCTACAGTTGCATGATGAGAATTAGTATTGTCGTTGTTATGCCCTCGAAAATTGTTATGACCCCCCCCCCCAAAAGTAATTCAAAGAGGGGTGTATGGTATCCGTGAAACGGTAGTAGTAGTAGTAGTAGGCCTAGTAGTATGACTATGACTGAGTCAGCGCTCTAGTAATTTATTAATATAGTAATTAATATCATAACTCTATCATTCTATGGTTAGAACATATCTCAACAAGCACAGACTAGCACCAAATCTAGTAGTAATAGGTTTATCCCTACATGCCCTACCAAAAGTAAAACCAAAATATTGCAACCGGATGCCACTTCCGCTATTGTGTGAAAAATCTATCATGTTTATGGAGAGTCAAGAAAATTTTCCAAGTACATGTGCCGGTATTTCCTAACAAAATTGGAAAATGTTTTTCGGTCCGAGATTCAAGTCTTATCATCATTTTTGCAATGAATGACCTTCATTGAGAAGATGTATGAAGAAAAAAGTAGCGTCAGGTTGCAACAGTCAGACAGTCTTTCCCCCAAAAAGTACCAACCATGCGACTGCTGACAATAAAAAAGCATGTACAAGTACAAACGGCAGGATTACCAAAAAAGAGCAGTAAAGTTCACGTCCATTCCATAAAAACAACAGCGATTCATGTTCCCGATATCGTCAATCCCCCTGAAGCTACGCGGTACGCGCTCACCTTCATTGCGTTATGCGCGCTGATTTACACCGCAGCATTACTTTAATTTCCCTACAAAAACTTCGCTCTTACCCATCCTAGTCTCAACATCTCTGCATATTAGTAACCCACA
Source organism: Patiria pectinifera (assembly GCA_029964075.1). Lineage (NCBI taxonomy): Eukaryota > Metazoa > Echinodermata > Asteroidea > Valvatida > Asterinidae > Patiria > Patiria pectinifera. Next base: position 20,645,027 of record CM057133.1, on the reverse strand, counting down.
ATTACATCCAACAATAACCCACCGGATAAAAATGAATCCTAATGTATTTGGAAGTGTGAAATTTTAGTTAAAATATACGTTCTCACCTGAATCACGGAGCAATGGCGGACTCATGGAGGCCGCCATCTTTTACTCGGGTTAAAGGTCACGTTTGCCGAAATCCGATATCACTTTCCTAACACCCACTTGTAATTCCTAACCAATTCCTAACCAATTCCTAACCAATTCCTAACCAATTCCTAACGCGCCGTTAGGAAAGCGTTACGAATTGGTTAGGAATCGGTTAGGAATTGTCTTCGGAATGTTCGGAATCGGTATCGAGCGTTAGGAAAGCTGGGTAGTCCGTCCGGCGGCGGGTGGGGCCAGGGCCATTCGCAAAGCCTTGCGGTCGGCGGCGAGCACTTCCCTATTAGTCCAGGCAAAATACTTCATTTTTTGAGTGAACCTCAAACAAATTGCAACAGAATTTTTTTCACCACAGTGCATTTCTATAAGGTCCCTAGAATGACATACTAAAAGTCCAAAAAAATGCAAGTGGTGGAAATATGCCTAATTTGCATAAATCCAAAATGGCCGAAATTTTTTTGACTTTCACATTGACTTGGTCATATTTCTCATACTCGATAGCTTTTTGAGGTACTTAAAACGACAATTTTAGTCCGTTTACACTGATTTCATCATTATCCTAGTCCTAGGTACATGTAACTTTCAAGATCCACATGTTTCCCAAATTTTCTATATGCCGTATATTAATTTGCATAAATGCCAAATATTAATTTGCATAAATTAAAGTTAAAATTATGGCTGCCATGTGTGGACATGTCACAATTCAAATTTCCCTGATAATCCAAGTTCAGTTATTTATACATAAATATCACGGTGCATTTCCATAAGGCCCCTAAAATAGTCCCAAAAATCCAAGTGGTGGAAATATGCCTAATTTGCATAAATTCAAAATGACCACTTAAAAAATATTGATTTTGCCATAATTCTCGTCCTACATTGCTTTTTGGGGTGCTTTAAAGGGAATATACAACATTTGCAAACATCAAAAAACTAAATGATCACATGATCACGAAATTTCTTACTGGGTTGTTAGGGAATGACAGACAGTCAATTAAAAGCATCCTGTAAAATCGTAGTTCCTGGTGTGCTGACATTTTCAAGAAAAATTGTATTTTTCCAACGCTGGTCGGCTGACCAGCGTTGGAGAAAACTGGCTTCTTTTCAAAAACTGCTGTTAATTTTTCAAATTTAAATATTTCGCATTTTCTTTGCAATTGATCACACACCTGTGAAGGAGTTCAAACCTGCTAGACTGATTCTCTGACCCTACATTTCCCCAACGTCTATACATTGCTCTGATTCATCGTAAGTGGGGTAAGGGAACCAGACTACAAGAACATGATTGATTTTCTTGGTTTTTCTAGCATCTACCAGCCCAAAACGTGAAACAAGTGAGTTCAACAAAATTGCTTTAAGGCATAAAAAAAATAAGTCTCCGGTTTCTGGTATAGAGCTTGCCCAAAAAGTGGTACGGCGACGCGGCTTTTTTTTTTTTTTACCTGATTTTGTTTGCCTCAAATGTCGGCTGATTGCTGCAAATGGTGCTCGATTAAACTTAGTGCAAATATATGGGAGTCCAGAGAGGCAACATAAAGCTTATTCTCGATCATAACCCCACCTAAAAACGTGTTAAAATTGTGCAGCAGCAGGATTCCAGTCAAACCAGTGAGTTTGGCGGTTTTGAGACATCATCTTTCATTGAAAAGAAAACTTTTTCATTTTGCCGACGCGCATGGCTACGGCGACGAGAGCATACAAGAAACCGGAGACTTTTTTTGGGCCTAACATACTAATCATCCAAATTCATATATTTCTTAAGACTGCAGCAAAAGCAAATGTTGTATATTCCCTTTAAGCAACAATTTGTCTTTTTACATTGATTTCATCATTATGCTAGTCCTGGGTACCTTTCGAGATCCCAGTGTTCCCAAATTTGCCAAATACCGTATACTAATTTGCATAATTTCAAATAAAGTAAAGTAAAGTTACAATTATGTCATTGTGACCCGTGTTGGGACTTAGGCCATGACAAATGGGTCGCGAGGGAAACTATTCCACAGGTTTCGAACTTTTATTGAGTCTGATCTGTATACTGGAGAACAGGAGAAAGATACGAATTGAGTAATCATCATTATACAAGTGGTTCTCGCTAAATCACTTAACTCAAAGGTTACACCTCTACGTTCCGACACCCCTATGTTCCGACTGCACATATTCCTAACCCTAACCCTAACCCTAACCCTAACCCTAACTCTAACCCTAACCGGGAGTAAGGGTTTACGAAAGCCCATTAGCGCCACTGCAAGTATATATGTTGCGGATTATTTCATTCGTTATTACGGATTATTTAATTCGTTATTACGGATTACTAATTCGTTATAACGGATTATTAATAACGAGTAATGACTACGGATTATTAATTCGTTATTACGGATTATTAATTCGTTATTACGGATTACTAATTCGTTATTACGGATTACTAATTCGTTATAACGGATTATTAATTCGTTATTACGGATTAAGTGTGGAGGGCACGTGACCAGGGGCCTTGTATATAGCGCCGCTAGGCGGCGCTATCTTTGCATACAACGTTTGCTTTACACCGGCACCGAATGAAACGCTCGCACTCCTGTGCCATACTTGCCGAGTAATGACTCGGAATGTTCGAGTAATTCGTAATAACGAATTAATTATCCGTAATAACGAATTAATTATCCGTTATAACGAATTAGTAACCCGTAATAACGAATTAATAATCCGTAATAATGATTTAAAGGGAAAATACAACATTTGCAAACATCAAAAAATAAAACTACCAAATCATTTTGAAATACCTTGCTGGACTGTTAGTGAATGACAGTGTAAAGCATCCTGTAAAATCATGGCACCTGGTATACTGTCATTTTCAAGAAAAGTGCTATTTTTGTATCAATTTCCAACGCTGATCGGCCGATCAGCGTTGGAAAAAAACTGGCTTTTTTTCAAATACTGGCCCCAATTGACCATCGCACTTGTTTGCAATCGATTACACACCTATGAACGGGTACAAGCCAGCTTGACTGGTTCCCTGACCTTACAATTCCCCAATGTATGTAAACTGCTCTGTTTCTTCTTATATGGAGTCAGGGAACCAGACTACAGAAAAATGATTGTTTTTCATGATTTTTATAGCATTTTCGAACCCAAAACCTCAAAAAAGTCAGTGTAACTATATTTGCTATATATTTCCAACCCCCCAATCCCGTCCATTTCTGAAAATTACAGCAAAAGCAAATGATGTATATTCCCTTTAAATAATCCGTAATAACGAATTAATAATCCGTTATAACGAATTGGTAACCCGTAATAACGAATTAAATAATCCGTAATTACGAATTAAATAATCCGTAATAAGGAATTAATAATCCGTTATAACGAATTAGTAATCCGTAATAACGAATTAATGATTCGTAATAACGAATTAAATAATCTGCAACATATATACTTGCAGTGGCGCTAATGGGCTTTCGTAAATATCTTTGTGATATTTCTGTATTCATAATATAAGTGCAAAACCTGATGAATACAACACAGATCCTAATTGTGTTGTAACTTCAACTTTCTTTATTTGAATTTATGCAAATTAGTATAAGGCATTTATGCAAATTATTATACAGCATTTGGCAAATTTGGGAAACATAAGGATCTTGGAAGGTACCCAGGACTAGAATAATGATGAAATCAATGTAAAAGGACAAATTTTTGTGCCCCCCCAAAAAATGTAAGACGAGAATTATGGCCAAATCAGTATGAAAATCATATAATTAGTGGACATTTTGAATTTACGCAAATAAGACATTTTCCGGCACTTGGATTTTTTTTTTTTTTTCGGGACCACATAGAGATGCTCTGTGGTGTGATACATAACTGAACTAGAAGTTATTAGGGAAAATTCCGTTGTGACATGTCCACACATGACAGCCATAATTTTAACTTTAATTTATACAAATTAATATACGGCATTTATGCAAATTATTATACGGCATTTAGCAAATTTGGGAAACATAGAGATCTCGAAAGGTACCCAGGACTAGCATAATGATGAAATCAATGTAAAAGGACAAATTTTTGTTTAAAATACCCCAAAAAGACCAGACTCGATTCTGCAGTGGATAATAGACTGTGCACGCAGAACTAATGCGTAGTGAGATTTTCCTGTCAGTTCTATTGCCGGTGAAGATCATACTGCCTAGGTATGGGAAATGTTCAACAACGTTGAGGTGTCCACGGTTGGTGGTTATAAATATGTTCCGTACCTCTGTCTTATTTGTGTTTATTGATAGTCCAAAGGCTGCTGAAAAAGGTGTCTACATTGTATAATTCGATCAGTGATACGGACGTGATGCACCTTTGTATTGCTTTAAAGCAGGATAGGCTGAAGAGATTTCCATGAGATGAGCAGGTATTCGAATATGCTTGCTCCATCTGTGATGTCATTGGAGCTGACCTCCAGGATCGCAGCGAGAAAGAGTGTGAAAAGTGTTCGAGCAAAGACACGGCCTTGTTTCACACCGTGGTCAATGTTGAAGACTTTTGAGGTGGCACCGCCCATGGAAATCTGGCTGTTCATCCCGTCATGGAAGCTGCGGATGATGTTGATGTGTTTTGCTGGACATCCGTTTTTCTCCAACAGTTTCCACAAGACCAGGCGATTATTAACACTGTCAAAGGCATTAGAGAAGTCAATAAAACACGTGTACAACGGTTTTGTTTGCTCAATGGCCATCTCTTGCAGCTGACGGAGAGTGACAATCATGTCAGTTGTGCCTCTTTTAGTTATGAAGCCACACTGAGATTCTAGCAGCACGTCATTGGCAATTTTCTGCAGACGTTTCAGAATATTTTTGCCAAGATTTTCCCAGCGATTGACTGGAGTGTTATGCCACGATGATTCCAACAATCACGCCTTTATTTTTTATAGATTGTCACAAAGACTGCATATTTGAAGTCTTGCGGTACAGTTCCATGGTTCTAGATGCATTTGTAGAGGCCATCTATAGAGAATTTGTCCCCACCATACTTGTAGACCTTTGCTGGAATGCCATCGAGTCACAGTGCCTTCCAGTTTCCCATGCTTTTCACGGCTGCTTGTTTGCTTGAACTTTGTTGTGCGTAGGATGTTTTGCTAACTCAGGACATTGTGGATGATCAGCCACCAAGTCCAGGATGTCTTGTTTTACAGTTGATGGTCTGCTGTGCAAGGCGCTGAAGTGGTCACTCCACCGGACCAGGATGTCTTATTATATTACTGGTGAAATTAAATTGTTTCCGTCGTAAGACAGAACAGGGAGATTTGATAACTGCCTTGGGCCGTAGATGCGTTTTAGCTCCTGATGGAATCCTTGCAAATTTTTCACCTTTTTATACAACTGTTGCAGCTCCACCAAGACTCTTCCATCCTTCGTAGCTTTTTCTGTAGTTTGGCTTTCAACTGGTTGTAGTTAGAAACAGCAACGGCCGAGCTGTTGGAGCAGAGCTTCGCATTGTGAGCTATGCGGGTTTCATGCAGCAGATTGTTGATTTCAGTGTCGTCAAAGCAATCAGCATGTCTTCGTGTTGGGTGTCCCAGAACTGATTTAGGGGCGTCGTCAAACATTCCTTTTAAGACACGCTAGTGGTCTTCAACCTCAAGCTGTGGACTGATGTCATCCGCGAGGGTCTCATTAAGATCACTGACAAATGCATGACGACTCCTTAATTTATGTCCTGCAGCTTTTGGATGTCAAGCTGTCTTGGGGGTTTACTTGCAGTCTTCGGTCTTTAGTGATGAATGTGCAAAGTGAGCTTTGATTGTGATGAGAACATGATCTGTGTGGCAGTCTGCTCCGCGCATAGCCCGGCTGATACGAAATTCATGTATATCAGATCTCCGGGTTAACACAAAATCGATGACGGGCCATTTTTTGGGACGAGGGTGCATCCACGAGAAAAACCATTTGTCAGGAGTCCAGAAGAACGTTTTTGTGATAGCCAGGTGGTATTCTGTGCACATTGAGAGCAGCATTGAGAGATGCCTTGGTAATTGGAAGGCGGGGTGAGATTAGACTGTCCGACATGCTAGTTGGCTATTCTGACATACGATCTGCGATCTGGTTCGCAACGGCAAAGCAACATATGTTCCTTTTCTCTGGTCAGAGGTGGTTCCAGAGAAGAAAACGTTGGCCTGTGCCATCGATGAGGCGTACTTTTGAGAGTTATGCGATGCCAATCCCTATGCAATAAGTACCTGTACTGTACGTGCGTCTACCTGGTCGGTCGGGACGGTCAAGTATTGTGCAAACATTCCAAGATCAAATTATGATCTGTGCATTTTTAAATCTTTTTTCCCCACAAGTTGGAGCCCTGCTGGCCGTGGGATGCCAACCAGGTAAGTGCCTTGTTAAGCCCACCTTTTTAGGGCCGTCCTCAGATTGGGGCAGGCGCCCCGCTACCCTAAAACAGGCGCCCGCCTCCCTGAAAAAGGCTGCCTGGTACCACAGAAGGACCTCATCCGTCCAATACCCAAAGCGAGCGGAAGCGACCATCACTCTCCGGCCGCTCATGTGCAGAGATTTGGCTGCCAGCTTCCAGCCGCTTAAGCGGCACCGCCTATATCTATCGCCACGAGACTTGATCTATGTGTGCCGGAACTGATGTCATTATTCCTCATGATGGTATGTGTAGCCTGTGCTGAAGTTTATAGTAGCAGGGGCCTTGCGCGGGAGCCCCTGATTCTCACAGGACCCACTCCTCTTCAACCCGACGATTGCAAGAGGAAATAGTTGACGGTGAGACCGGGATGGACGTTTCGTCTTTGCTGTCAATCGCCCAGCTAGCTGCAAGCTACCATTGATTATACCATTTCACATAATTATGGCTCGGGGTTTGAAATCAGAGTTTGTCTTCTCCTAGGTGGGCTACCTAGCAAATAAAAAAATTAAAAGCTAAAAAAAAATAAGCTAACAAATACATATAAATAAATACGAAAATAAAAAACACCTTGAGTTGAGAGGAGGATTTCTGGTGAGACCCCAAGTCAGACAGCTCATGTGGATGTACTTCTAGGGGAGTTTGGACTCCATCAATCTCTAGCTCATGATGTTCCTGTTGTAATACTTGCTGAACACCTGTTGGTAACCATACAATTTTCATTGAGGTAAGACGGCCACTGGACTAAAAGGATATGTAAAATACCCTTTTTACAGGACTTTGAAAGACAGTTTGTCTGTGAAACATTGTTGCAGGCCCATGTCATTTGCTCCCGTATTACCAGCCAGCAATGCTCACAGTCGACCTACAATACATGTACACTATAATGGAACACCACGGTGGGAGGGGGTATCCGTTGTACGGGCATGCAGGTAATATAAAATTAACTAAATAGTTTTTTTTCACGTACAAATTAAGCACCCTTTATTGCAGAAGAAAAACAGAAACAGGAGTGTCGAAGTCAACAAGGTTCGTGCGAGCAGAACAAAAACGACAATAAGTTCTCATCCCATGACGTAGAGATCTGATAAGCCATTACATTAATATTCCTACCTGCCCTCTGCACATGTTCAAGGAGCCAGGGGTCATTATGTTTTGGAAATGACCAAGTGTTGAGTAGGTATTTTGGGGAAGGTTACATCTTGGTGAATTCGAATTGGCTAGTCTTATGGTTTAATGGTGGTGGACCTGGTGATAGGAGCACATACGTGACGTCACACATTACGGGGCCGATGCACAGTAATGAGAAGAACACGGGCCATTATATTTTCTTAAATAAGTTCATATCAATAGATGAACATTTACAAGAGATGTCTGAGTAATTTGAATAGGATATTTGACCTTAGGGACGATTTGACCATTTGTTGCCTGGCAATGTTTCCTTTCTCCAAGATTTTCAGCTGATGTTAGAAGACATATCTACCATTTCCCTAGCAGCAGCTGAAATAACAACACTTGAGATGTCAACACTGGTGCCCATACTTAGTGGAACAAGCTGAATCAGATTTTTTTCTGCCTTCTAGATGCAAAAAATCATCACTACTCCGACTCGTACCACAGATCACTGTTCAACATGTATAGACCATCTCTGGACTAATCGACCTGATCTTTACAATAAGTGTGGTGTCGTCACCTGCAATATTACTGACCACTCACTTTTTTCAGTGCTAGAAAAATTCAAACAAGCTCCCCAATCATCAAAGATACATCAGAGCGAGATCTTTTCGCAACTTTGATGAGGAAGCTTATATTAACGACCTTCGGAACGTGCCTTGGGACCTTTTGGACCTTACCACAGATCCTGATACAGCATGGGACCTCTTTTTTTTTTTTTTTTTTTTTTTTAAGAACTCTTGCTTGAAGTGTGCAAGAACCATTGCCCGATCAACCCCTTCCAGTTTCTTCAAGGAAGGCCGAATAGGTAGAATATCATGAACTGCGTCGCAAATCCATCAGTGCGAAACACCTCGCAAATTCAACAAAAACAGTTATGACCATAGAAAAGACAAAACCATGCGAAACCGACTAAACAACCTAGGATTCAAACTTAAAAGACAGTATTACTTTGACACTTTTCCGAACAACAAGAGGGATTCTCACAAAATTTGAAAAACATTGAAGACCCTCTTACCAAATAAAACTTCTAACCTGATCAACTCAACTGCACTTTGTCAAGCGAAAGACTGTGAATTTGCTAATGAATTTAATAATCATTTTTTAAGTATTGGTCAAATTCTCGACAACCACTTTGGTCCCATTTCTGACTGTCATGACCATAAAGCTCATGCTGATTGTAATCTTTATGAAACGGTTGAGAATTTTAAGTTTAACCCAATCTCCATTCCAAAGGTACTTCACTCACACAAATATCATGGTGTATAAATGTTTAACAGGACTAGCACCATCTTATCTTACTGGAAATGTTATCAAAGTATCTGATCAACATTCCCACCATACACGATCTAACACGTCTGGAAACATTGTACCTCCTCATCCTATTAGTGAGAATCTTGAAAGAAGACCTTCAAATTCAGAGGGGTGCAAACCTGGAATGCGCTTCCATCTCATCTTAAAAACCTGTCTACACCCAACATTAAACATTTTTTCCCCTGAAATCCACTCACTACAGTTGTCGTTCTTTAGGTCTTTAAGTCTTAGTTTAGATTTTTCAGACTTTTTAGGGGTTTTTATGCTAAGTTCCCATAATTTATAATATTGTAGTTTTGTATTTTTGTGTGTGTAATGGGGGTTGTATTTTTAACTCTTGTATGCTGTATATAAAAGGTCGTTTTTTTTTTATACATCATAGTTGTGTTGTCAGTATTTTATCCTCCATAACATTCATAAAGCATATTTGTGGGCTTTCAACATGTAGATTATTGCTTCTGGTAATTTGTTTTGGGAGGGTTTATATGTGCATACATAACCGTAAGTGGATTTTTTTTAAGATGTCAATCTTTTCCTTCATCATATGTCGTCAGTTTTATCTTTCGTTACATTCAGATGCATATTTGTGTTTTTTTTAATATGTAAATTAAAACTAATGCTTCTGGTAATAGGGAGGGTCTTTATTTCTTATGCTTGATGACTTTTAAAATTAATGTGATTTTTTTGTAAATGTGTATTTTTTTATGTAAATTGTTTGTTATGTTTATTGTCTTTTTATGTATGCTGGGACCCATAGGAAACCAGTGGATTCCACTGAATGGGTCACCCAGTTGAAATAAGAAATAAATAATAAAATAATAATAATAACCACATCATCCTTAGCAACCGATCTTTGGAGCCTACAAACGAATCTAAAACAGAAACGACCAAGTGTTTTGGGATATTTGTGGAAAGGTTACCTTTTAGGATATTCATATTGGCTAGTCTTAATGTTATCAGGAGGTGGACCTTGATACCTGAAGCAAATACGTGACGTCACACAAGAAAATGAAAAATATGACTGATGCGCAGTATTGAGAAAACAGTCCATGTTTTAAAGTCGAAATCTCTGAGTAATTTAAATAAGATATCCCACCTCATGGACCATGTGATCATAATAATTAGGATGTTTGTTGCCTAGCAACCGTATCATTCTTAGTAACAAAAAAGTGCTGTCGCAAAAGAAAATGAAAAATACGGCCAATGCACAGCACTGAGAAGAATACATGTCGTGTTTTAAAAAAAAATTCAAACTATAATTCATATCAACATCTGAACATAGCGAGAAGATCTCTGAGTCATATGAATATGATATCTCACCTCCGGGACCATATTTTTGTGCTATTTCTGAGTATGTTGCCTGGCAGCCACTTAATACTATTAAAGCAACAGCCCTTCACAACATGAGTAATTTAGTTGAAATCTACTACAGCTAAGTAAATCAGAAATTATTATTTCATTATTGTCACCAGGTATACTATTTAATCACATAAACGTGCCTAGTAATTTGTCAGGGAAACAAAACAAACGTTCCTTAGCTAAGGACCATTAAAGTGAGCAGACAACATTTATTTTGGTTTCGAATTCAAGTAGTGGTACTCTTTTATACAAAATTAATTCAACCAGTGATTTTATACAAAATAATTTTCACTAGTGTTATTCGAATTCAACTGTGGCGAACATTCGCCATATTTAAGTCCCATTATTTTTGGCATTGGATGAGAGCCGATGTTTGCTCTTTAAAAAGTGAGAAGTGTGCTGGGAACAACTCGACTAGGAAGAAAATACTTGAAAGAAAATGCCTGTAGTTTATTCACTACCGAGAGAGGGTTGTTTTGAACATTGCTAGCTCCTTGCCTGAAACGCAAGATGGTAAATCGCTGGCTACATGTAGTAGGTGAATTATTTCACAGAATGTTATGAACGTATTGAAGCCTATTCATTTGTTGCCAGTATGACTTACACTGTTACCTAGATGTTATTAATACCACGTTGCCGTAAAAGTTGGAACCTTGATCCAGTCTTAACTTATTCTTTAAACTGGGGCTTTTGGTCGCTGCCGAAGTTAGTTGAGCGTGATGGGGAGTAGTAAATAACCGTCTGACACAAACCCGCGGTGTAGGGGGTTTTGCATGGAAATGTGAACATACAAATTTTATGACGATGTGTTAGTAATGATCGGCCAAGACCCAAGCCTGCAAGCAGCCATGGCATCCCTTCACTTTCTCAGGCAAATAGGACCCATTTGTGGCTGTTAGGCACATTGCCGAAACAGCCTTTGTTTTCGTTGAGAGTTTATTTTTCTTTTTGGCTTTCCCGCTAAAAAGAGAAAAAGCCTTCGTTTTTGTTCTGATTTTTCTTTTGGCTTTTTCGCATAGTAGCGGAAAGGCCTTTCTTTTTGCTCGGATTTTGGGGTTTTCCGCATAGTTGCGGAAGAGCCTTTCTTTTTGTTCAGATTTTTTTGGCTTTTTGGCATGATTGCGAAAAAGCCTTTCTGTATGCTTAGATTTTAAGCTGTTCCCAATTTCAAGTTGGAACAGCTTTTGTTTTCATTAAAGTGTTTTTCCCCTTTTGTGTGGATAAGCCTTTGTTTCTGTACTTATTTTTTTTCTTTTTAGCAGTTTGGGTGAACGCACCGAAAAGCTCTTGTTTTTGTATTTTTTAATTTTTTAGTAGCTGTATACACCGAAACAGCTCTTGTTTTTGTTATTTTTTGTCATTTGAGCTGTTTTGGTATACACACCGAAACAGTTAACGTTTTATAATTTTTTTAAAAGCTCTTTCAGTGTACACACCGGACAGCTCTTGTTTTAGTTTTTTTAGCTGTTTTGGTGCACATACCGAAACAGCTCTTGTTTTTGTTTTATGTTTTTCTTGTTAGCTCTTTCGGAAACAGCTCTTGTTTTTGTTATTTTTTTTAAAGCTGTTTCGGTGTAAAAAAAACCAAAACGAAACAGCTCTTGTTTCTGTTTTTTTCTTTCTTTTTTTTCCTTCCACTTTTTTCGCATACGAGAACACGTGTGTTTGTTCTACACCGGACTTTGGGACTCTTTGCACATCTGATCGACTTCAAACCTGGCTCACACCTAGACCACCATATGAATATTCAGGCCATATCATGACGTCATCTCGACGTCAACACGTGTCACGTGACGTCATTCGAAAAGAGCATATTTTAAGGCCCTATATCTACAGAACCAGAATTCCGATCAGCTTCAAACTGGATTTGCAGGTATTCTGGGACGTGTTATAGAAAAATTGCAGTGACGACACGATGTCGTCATCGTGTGATTTTATAAAAATAATTCGATTGTTGGGCCTTTTACTCAAATCTGATCAACAGAACGTAGTTAATTCGCAATTCCTTTTGTAAAAGGTTTGTAGGTAATAGATAGTTATCGTAATGTCGTCATCACGCGTCACGTGACGTCATCCTTAATGTGCATATTTTAAGGCCCAATATCTGCAGAACCTAAAATCCGATCGGGTTGAAGCTCAGTATGCAGGTATTCCGGGAGGTGTCTTAGACAATAATTGCAGTGACGTCACGATGACGTAATCATGTGATTTTATATGATTTATTCAATTTTTGGACCTTTTAGTTAAATCTCATCAACGGAAGGTGGTAAATTCGAAATTCTTTAAGTAATAGCTAGGTTTGTTTCGTCATAGATATATACAGAAAATTTCGAAAATTTAATTTTCGATTTTTTTTAACACATATAAGGGTATGCCCGATGTACGTTGTGAAACTTGGTGGATAGGTAAGTATTGATAAGAGTAATCAAAATCTGAAGTGATGTCATCATGACGTCACATGATTTTTTTATTAATTTAAAAATAACTATATTTTCCTCTTATTACAAAAAAAATACATAAAATACCATCAGATTGACTTCAAGGTAGACACAGACCAATACCCTAAGCTTGTATTATTTCTGAACAAGTTATGTCGTGATTACGTCATCATTACTCATATGATGTCCTCTTCATATTGCTAATTCATAACACCAAACTTACTTCTAGACAGTCATCTATTTTTTGAAAGAATACTCATGTACATGACCCATTACTCGGACACTCTCGATGGAAGTGACATTTAATTGAATGTACATGTACAAACCAGAATTAGCCAATAAGACAACAGCGCCGATGGTTTGTGCACTGACAGATACAACCAATGAGAGAGCATACAATCACTGGTGGTCATCGGCCCAGTGGCCTTGCCTAGCTCAGCTATCGGTGAGATTTACGTAACGTTGCGTAACAAAGTGTATGTGGGGAAACTGTGGTCAGGGCCCTGGCCCTGCACAAGGCCATGCATGTGCATGCTATCTTAATATGTTAATGTAACGTACACTTTGTACGAGAAGAAAGGGGTGCGGGAAGGCAAAATAGGGGTGCGGGCGTAAATTTGCAGCATGTTCAGTTTTCACGGCGCATGGCGCCGGAAAATTCACGCACGCACCCCTATTTTGCATTCCCGCACCCCTTTCTTCTTTGGCACTATCATGCTGAAAAATTCACGCCCACACCCCTATTTTGCCTTCCCGCACTCCTTTCTTCTCTTGGCACTAACATAGGGGTGCGGGCGTGAATTTGCAGCATGATAGTGCCAAGAGAAGAAAGGGGTGCGGGAATTCAAAATAGGGGTGCGGGCCTGAATTTGGAGGATGTTAGTGCCAATAGAAGAAAGGGGTGCGGGAAGGCAAAATAGGGGTGCGGGCGTGAATTTCCCGGCGCCATGCGCCGTGAAAACTGAATTTCCCCATATACGTAGCGTACACAGACCAGAATAACAATTCGTCATGAATAATTAATAAGCCAAAATTCCAGAACCCTTTGCCCTATAATCATGACATTTCTTGGGTATATTTTATGAAGAGTTGCTCTATGCATTTTCTTCGTCACTCGGGGGAGAATGCGGGCGTGAATTTGCAGCATGTTAGTGCCAAGAGAAGAATAATCAATCGTACCTATGAATAATTAATTAGTTATAATGGGCCCTTTGCCCTATAATCATGAAATTTCTTGGGTATATTTATGAAGAGTTGCTCTATGCATTTTCTTCGTCACTTGGGAGGGGGGGGGGGGGGGGGGGCGTGAATTTGCAGCATGTTAGTGCCAAGAGAAGAAAGGGGTGCGGGAAGGCAAAATAGGGGTGCGGGCGTGAATTTGCAGCGTGTTAGTGCCAAGAGAAGAAAGGGGAATCCGCCCCCGGCTGCGAGATGGTCAAAATAACCCGGCAACAATGTTACTAAGTGGGCAAATAATTGTTATTTAAAGATTTGGTCAATTCAATGAAAGTGTCAGTCATGCGTAATGCGCTTGTATGTATTTAGTGTATTTTGTACACTCCATGTTCCAACCTTTAATCATCTTAAAGTTACAATTATTCCTTAAAATATAGCATAAACAGTCATTTTACTCTTCTGTTCCCTGTATTGTTTTAGTGTTAATTTGTTGTTAATGTAGTGATTAGAAATAATTTATTTGCTTTGCCCATAAGGTCAAATGAGGGCGCTGTTTAAGTTAACTGGTCAAACTTCCGCGAATTTGTTGAGGGGTTATGAGGATATAGAAATAGTACGTTCGTCAGCTAAGTAAGGGTATGTTTTGACGATAAAAGATAACTAAGGGGTTTTATCTCTCATGAAGTGCTGTATTCTCAAACGTAAATTTCTATTATTGTAAAATATGTGAATGTAGGATAGAGCAGATGATGTTTTTATCGCGTGCGCTTTAATACTAAACAACTGTTTACGTTAGCGGGTTTGGCGGGCACTGTCTCCAAGGTCTGCGTTTCTGACAGCGGCAGATACCTGTTTTTATCAATATCGGACCGAGTTGTTCCTACAGCCGATGGCTGGAAGGTATTGTTAGACACCAGAGTAAGGAGAGACAGCACTGGAGCCCGTGCACTGGCTGGTATGGGATGAATTGAATTATTTTCATGTTATTTGGGGGGCTTTTACTATCAACGAAAGTATAACTTCCAAGACGCCGCCCGGGTCAGAGGTCACATGTCATACATATACGTTAATGTGGGAAGGCTGCTGTATTTGCAATGGAGTTCTTTGTATCTGGGTTGAATTATGTCATTTTCTAGGGTTAATTTATTACTTGTACTCATATGTATTGTGATTGATTAACTTGCTGGAGCGAGCACCTTTAATGTTTACTATCCAGCGACTGAATGGAATGTCAACTTAACAACATGTAATTTGAGCCACCCGACCCTCACAACCAGCCCATTCAACCTGATTAAACTCTGGCATGTCTGGACTATCTCTCAGGCCCCAAACAGCCGTTAAAACCACAGACATAATCCCATTGGACATTCCATTTTGGTCACAGGGGTGATCAAACTAATCCCAATGTTTATAGTGCATTTGCACACAAACTTATGTAAGTGTGCACAAGCACACAGGGTTTTCCCGCCAATTTTCAACCCCTCCAGTAGGATCACAAGACTGACACCCCCTCTGAAGGACGTACTATGGTCCATACTAGGATCTGGTGATAGATGGCCCCGGGTGTGTTTACCACGTGGCCAGGACAATATAAAACATAAAAATGTGTAGAGTCAATATTCCATCCTGACTCCGGGTAAAGATCCATTGGGATACATGCACATGTATGTGAAGTTATGTGGGTTTATATTGATTTATTTTTAATGTATTTGATTACTAGGTTTTTTGTGATGAATGGGAGATAGACGAATAAATTTGATGTGATTGAATCATCACCCCTGAACCTCGACTCCACACCGAGTTTCACTACATTAACAATAATGAATCTAATGCGTAATGTCAGCCACGGTAATGTCAGTCACAGAGATTTATTTGCATATTAAAAGAAATCATGAAAGTTTTGCACATTTACTACATGTGTTGGTTAACCTATAAGCTAAAATGCTCGTATGGATTGAAATACGTAGAAATGTTAACTTGAAAAGAAATTTGAAAAACATGTTTGACATATTTTGGTTGCATCGGTTTTGGGTATATCAACTTCTGTTGTTGACAGACGAGGCTAGTTTAATTGGGTGTTAATTTGTTTTATATTAACAGGCATATTCATTCAAAAATTCATGAATTTTTTCCCCCCATCTCACTACATGCGTTAGTAACCCTATTAGCTCTAATGTTCCAATGGATTTTGATCTGGAGCACTTTTAACCTGAAGAGAAATTTTAAAAACATGTTTGACATTTTTGGGTTGCATTGCTTTTTTCAATGTCAGTCACGGCACCAGTCAGGGCTCTGGAGTGCTCTGAAACGTGCAAAACTTAATCAGGCCCACTTAACTCACAGTTTAGCCAGCAAATTTCTCCAAAAAATCCACTGGGGCACAAAAAATGTCCTCAGTATTTCACCAACCAAGTTTGCAGACTCAATTCAATTTTCAAAGGAGACTTTTCTTTAATATTTTGCACATAAGAGGGAAGTCAAGTGATTTCAAAATGGGGCTAAATACTAGACTGGTACATGTCCAACCATGGTCCAACTATTTGAAAAAACTGACCTTTTCATTCAGAGTCATTAGTCTGGTGGCTTGACTATGGAGAAATGTGTAGTAAATTGAGATCAGTTCCCACTGGTTCCCGTTTTGGGACTCTCATACACAGTATTGAACGGCACTAAACAACCCCTTAGTCAAAAAAGCTCACCATGAAATTTCAAAGATTCAATACTGTATTGTGTATTCAGGTCCTAGTAACCCCTTTGCCAAACATGGTTCAGTTGGCTATAATTGTTTAGACATTAGAGCTGATTTGATACATGTAATGTCAGTCACGGTGGAATTGCCCAGATAATGAAGCCATTAAATCCTGTAGCTTGTGTAGGTAATCTCGCCGTCGGTTGAATGTTCTCTCCCAGAACTTGTCTGCACGGTTGGCATGTACATGTATGTATTACAACTCCAGTTCTCTTTCTCAGTGAGTGCTACATTTCAGCATATTCCTGTTTAGATTTTCGTTCTCCAAGTTTCCGTACAACCATGTCCAACTAATATATTAAAGTGCAAGCAGCAAACCTTTGTCCAGAAATAGAAGCGAATGTAAGGTTTCAAATGTACAATGTGTACGTTACATTAACATGGCCTTGTGCGGGGCCAGGGGCCTGACCACAGTTTCTCCACACACACTTTGTTACGCAACGTTACGTAAATCTTACCGATAGCTGAGCTAGGCAAGGCCACTGGGCCGATGACCACCATTGATTGTATGCTTTCTCATTGGTTGTATCTGTCAGTGCACAAACCATCGGCGCTGTTGTCTTATTGGCTCATCCTGGTTTGTACACGAACTATTGGTACGGATGGTTCGTGTACATTCAATTAAATGTCACTTCTATCGAGAGTGTCCGAGTAATGCATTCAACTTGGATGAAGCTCCTTTATGGCAGTTATTGCTAAAACGGTCGAAACAGCTCAGTGTTTGTCCACAAACACATTTCTAGCTTGCTGTTCCCAATTGAAATTGAGAACAGCTATTGTTTTCGTTAAAGTTTTTACTTATTTGTTTTGGTCTTTTCCGCAAGATTTGCGGAAAAGCCTTTGTTTTTCTACTATTTTTTTTTTGTCTTCAAGTTTTTCTAACCCAAATCCCAAAGACTTCGTACACGGTTTTTTGTCTTGGGCACTTCGGGCATAAAACAAAGTCGTATGACATTGAAACTAAGCAGAGTCATAAAGCACAAGGCAAATGTCGTTCGCGAAGATAGACGCATTGGTGACGTCATCATGGGACATGAGACGTCACGTTATTTGATTTTTTAGATTTAATCTTTGAAAATCAATGCAAAATCAACAGTTAGAGACCTGAACTTGATGTTTGCGTGAATTGATACAATATTCCACGGTCTTCATTTTATATTCCGTCCGTAAAATCACGTGACCCTTCCTTCCGGTCCAAACCGGAAGTGGCATTATAATTTAAAAATGGAAAAAGATGTGAGCTTGCATTCAACGATGATAGTCGGTGGCTAAGTTGAACTTCACAAAAAATTACCGATGACGTCATAAAAGAGCACCCTCTAGCGGCAGGGTGGAAATGTTTAAAATGAATTTTCAGTTGATGTCTGTTGTCAAATTTTAAACTAAAAAAAATTCTCACAAATCAGCCGCAAGATATATAATCCAGAGTTTTGCTTCAAACGGCACAGTTTACATAGTTATCTAGCTTTCTGGTGATGACGTTTTTTGTACAAAAAAATCCCATAGACTGTGTACACTATTCTTCTACACGCGACTTTTGGCATTCAGCTTTGTCATACATCGTTCAAAGTCAGCATAGGCATAGTCCTTATAGCAAAGTTGTGTCCCGAAGAGTGACGTCATGATTACGTCATCATGGGTGACGTGACGTCGTCACAAACGTGCATATTTTAAAGTCCTATATCTTCAGAACTGTAAGTCCGATTGGATTGAAACTCGGGGTAGACTACGATGTGTGACAGGTAAAAATTAAAATGACGTCATGATGACGTCATTGTATGATTTTATATGAATTGTTGATTTTTTTTTACCTTTAAGCCATATCTAACGAACGCAACATGCAAAATTCAAAATTCTTTATGTATTTGGTTTGTAAGGTAATAGGTATGTACTATTGATGTGCATCAGGTCGGGTTGACCAGGCAAAACCGATCCGAAACAAATACAGACATAAACCGAAACCGAACCGAAACCGATCTTAACTCCCTCATACCGACCCGACAAAAAAACCCGAAAAAAACCGAATACCTGGCTGGACAAAGTGATCACTTTTTATGTGCCTGTCCTTACCCACGTGGCATGAATTCTTTTGCAAAACCATCGTCTGTCTCTCTGTCGCACTCCGTGCGTTGATCGAGAGTAACTCCGCTTATTAAACAAACGCATGGTCACGATGTGGTATCATAAAAAGTTGCAACTATTTCACTGTCAGTCCCGATCCGACTTAAGGGAAATTAATACCATGGGAACTTGATAAGCGCTTGGTGGCCACACCTCAATGGGCTGCGGTCACAGTGACTGTCAAAAATATTGCATCATCTCAATTTTTCAACTGTTTTGGTTTATTTCGGTTTATTTCGGGTTTTTTTTCTTCAAAAATGGCTAAACCGACCCGACCCAACCCAAAAATGTAAATGCAAAACCGAAACCGACCCGGGTTTGCACATCATTAGTATGTACAAAAAAATTAAAATGTGTGACGTCATCAAAAAAAAACAATTTTTGAAAACACATATAAGAGAGATTTGATCGTCATGAAACTTGGTGGATAGCTAGATAATGGTACTAGTATGCAAAATCCGAAATAACGTCACTAGGACGTCATCGGTTGCTTTTGAATGATTTTTGTAATCTTTACATTTTCATTCCGCCTCCAAATTTTAACACTTTTTTTCATCAGATTGACTTCACACTTGACAGGTTTTGTCAAGATTTCGTCATTGCAGGGCATGTGGCGTCATGTGATAAAATTATAAATTTCTTCTAGGACCATCGGTGGGTGTTGGTCTTAGTATGTACCAAGTCTGAAATCGATCGGATTTTAAAAAATGCCAAAGTGGACTGGTAGAAGAAACGTGTACAAAACCTATAGAGAAAAAGTCTGAAAAAGAAGGGAAAAAAAGCAAACGAAAAAAAAATCTTAACGAAAACAAAAGCTGTTTCGGTGTGTACACCGAAACAGCTAAAAATCTTAACGAAAATAAGTACTGTTTCGTTGTGTACGACACGATCACGAATTTCAACTAGGACCATCCGCGGCTAGGGTAGTGGTCTAAGTGTGTTATATGTCTAAAGTCGATCGGATTGACGAAAGTGCCAAAGTGGAGTGTTTTAAAACGTGTACAATCCTTATGGGGAAAATGTTTCTTTAATGTAACGTAACCTAACACCTGATGACGTCACGATCACAAATTTCAACAAGGACCATTTGTGGGTAGTCGTCTAAGTGTGTACCGATTCCGAAGTCGATCGGATTTACAAAAAGTGCCAAAGTGGAGTGTTTTACAACGTGTTTAAACCCTATGGGGGAAAATGCATGTTTAATGTGACGTAACCTGACACCTGATAACGTCACGATCACGAATTTCTTCTTGGACCATCTGTGGGTGGTAGTCTTAGTATGTACCAAGTCTTAAGATGATCGGATTAAAAAAAAAAACAAAAAAAAAAAAAACGTGTCAAAGTGGACTGGTGGAAGAAACGTGTACAAAACCTATGGAGAAAAAAGCCTGAAGAGGAAAAAACAAAGAGAAATGTGTTTGTGGACTAACACAAGCTGTTTCGTATATTTTGAAAAACTTTGTGCACGTTATGAACACTTGATAACGTCACTTCAAATGTTAAAACAGCACATTATACGTACATATCAAGTCACAACCAATCGAGCATATAGTTCTGTAGATAAAGGCCTCAAATAGAACAATGCCCCTTTAAATGATGTCACATGACATTTGATGGTGCCATCACTTGAATTTGTATCTATAGCACATCCCGGGATAGGTACATATCAAGTAACAATCCAATCAGACCTATGGTTCTGTAGAAATAGACCTTAAAAATTGCCCTTTTAATTTGACGTCCCATGATATGTGATGTAACACATCGCTGTGAATGTGCATACCAAGTTTCAACCAAATCGGACCTGTATTTCAGAAGTTATAGCAATTTCAAAAATGCACATTTAATATAACGTCACGCGATACATGATGACGTCATCGTTACAAAAATCATCGGGACCATCTTCGGCTGCTGGTCTAAGTGTCTGCCAGGTGTGAAGTCAATCAGACATATGAAAGTAACAACGTGTATGGTTTGAAGAAAAACAGGTACAAAACCTATGGGGAAAAAATGCAGCTTTAATGTGACGTAACCTGACACCTGATGACGTCACGATCATACATTTCCTATAGGACCATCTGTTGGTGGTTGTCTCAGTATACTTAGTCTGATGTCGATCAGATTTACGAAGGTGCCAAAGTATAGTGTTTCAAAACGTGTAAAAAAACCTTTAATGTGACGTAACCCAACACCTGATAACGTCATGAATCGCGAATTTCTAGGACCATCTATGGGTGGTGGTCTAAGTATATACCAAGTCTGAAGTCGAACGGATTTACGAATGTGCCAAAGGGGACAGGTGGAAGAAACGTTTACCAAACCTATAGAGAAAAAGTCTGAAAAAGGAGAAGAAAAAAACGAAAAAAACGAGAGATCATATATCTGTTTGAAAACAGAACATAGGGCTGTTTATTTTATTCTGTTTATTTTATTTTGAAAGTTTCTTAAAAGTTATATTGAGCTAGTATAATCAACAAACGCGTTTTAAAACACTCCACTTAAATTGGCACTTTCGTAAATCCGATCGACTTTGGAATTGGTACACTTCTACCCACTAATGGTCCTTGTTGAAATTCGTGATCGTGACGTCATCAGGTGTCAGATTATGTTACATTAAAGATGCATTTTCCCTATAGGTTTTGTACAAGTTTTTCTTCAAACCATTCACGTTGGCACTTTCATATGTGTGATTGACTTCACACTTGGCAGACACTTAGACCAGCAGCCGAAGATGGTCCCGATGATTTTTGTAACGATGACGTCATCATGTATTGCGTGACGTCATATTAAATGTGCATTTTTGAAATTGCGATAACTTCTGAAATACGGGTCCGATTGGGTTGAAACTTGGTATGCACATTCACAACGATGTGTTACATCACATATCATGGGACGTCAAATTAAAAGGGCAATTTCTAAGGCCTATTCTACAAAACCATAGGTCTGATTGGATTGTTACTTGATATTTACCCATTCCGGGATGTGTTATAGATAAAAATTCAAGTGATGGCATCATCAAATGTTATGTGACATCATTTAAAGGGGCATTGTTCAATGTAAGGCCTATATCTACAGAACGATTTGCTCGATTGGTTGTAACTTGATATGTACGAATAATGTGATGTGTTAACATTTGAAGTGACGTTATCAAGTGTTCATAACGTGCACAAAGTTTTTCAAATATCTGAAACAGCTTGTGTTTGTCCACAAACACATTTCTAGTTTCTTGTTCCTTTTCAGGTTTTTTTTCCGTAGGTTTTGTACACGTCTCTTCCACCAGTCCACTTTCCCACTTCTTTCTTTAAATCCGATCAACTTAAGACTTGGTACATACTTAGACTACCATCCACAGATGGTCCTAGAAGAAATTCGTGATCGTGACGTTATCAGGTGTCAGGTTACGTCACATTAAACATGCATTTTTCCCCATAGGGTTTAAATACGTTTTAAAACACTCCACTTTGGCACTTTCGTAAATCCGACCGACTTCGGAATCGGTACACACTTAGACGACTACCCACCAATGGTGCTTGTTGAAATTTGTGATCGTGACGTCATCAGGTGTCAGGTTACGTCACATTAAACATGCATTTTCCCCATAGGGTTTAAATACGTTTTAAAACACTCCACTTTGGCACTTTCGTAAATCCGACCGACTTCGGAATCGGTACACACTTAGACGATTACCCACAAATGGTCCTTGTTGAAATTTGTGATCGTGACGTCTTCAGGTGTTAGGTTACGTTACATTAAAGAAAAATTTTCCCCATAGGGTTTGTACACGTTTTAAAACACTCCACTTTGGCACTTTCGTCAATCCGATCGACTTTAGACATATTACACACTTAGACCACTACCCTAGACGCAGATGGTCCTAGTTGAAATTCGTGATCGTGACGTACACAACGAAACAGTACTTATTTTCGTTAAGATTTTTAGCTGTTTCGGTGTACACACCGAAACAGCTCTTGTTTTAGTTAAGATTTTTTTCTAGCTGTTTCGGTGACACACCGAAACAGCGCTTGTTTTCGTTAAGATTTTTTTTTCTTCTCCTTTTTCAGACTGTTTCTCCATAGGTTTAACACACGTTTCTTCTGACAGTCCACTTTGACACTTTTTAAATCCGATTGATTTCAGACTTGGTACATACTTAGACCACCACCGAAAGATGTTCCTAGAAGAAATTTGTGATCGTGACGTCAACAGGTGTCAGGTTACGTCACATTAAAGATGTATTTTTCCCCATTTTTTTGTACACGATTTAATACACTCCAGTTAGGCATCTTCGTACATCCGGTCAACTTTAAACTTGATTCATAGTTAGACCACCACCCACAGATGGTCCTAGACGAAATTCGTGATCGTGACCTTATCAAGTGTCAGGTTACGTCACATTAAAGATGCATTTTTACTCCTTCGGTTTTGTACACGTTTTCCTTCAATCAGTACATTTTGGCACTTTCATAGATCTGATTGACTTCATACTTGGCAGACACGCATATCACCAACCGCAGATGGTCCTATAAGGCTTTCGTTATGTTGACGTCATCAGGTGTCTCGTGAGGGCGCCCTGATTTTGTATTTGTTGCAGCCCTGTAACTTTGCAAGTATGGGTCCGATTGCGTTGAAACTTTGCATGCCCTCAAATTGGTGTGTGTTTCGTGTGGCAATATAGGTGACGTTATCGCGACGTCATCAGCTGTCATGTGAGGGCGCCCTTACTTTGCATTATTTCCATATCCCCACGAGTATGCATCCGATTTGGTTGAAGCTTTGCATTTACACAAACTTGCATTCGTTATACACCAGAATATAGGTTAAGTCAAGGTGACGTCATTGGTCGTCATGTGAGGGCGCCCTAACATAGCATCATTTGCAGCATTATATCTTTGTAAGCATGGGTCCCATTGCGTTGAAACTTTGAATGCCCTCATATTGGGAAGTGTTAATGTGAAAATATCGGTGGCGACAGTATCACTTCTGTGGTCGTCATGTGATGGCGCCTTAACCTTGCATCTTTTAAAGCACTTTATCTCCGCAACTATTCGTCCGATTCGGTTGAAACTTTGCATGCACTAATAGTCGTCATAATCTCATGTCCTTGTCAAATAATGTAACAGTCGAAACAGCTTGTGTTTGTCCACAAACACATTTCTAGTTTTTAGCTGTTTCGGTGACACACCGAAACAGCTCTTGTTTTCGTTAAGATTTTTTTAGCTGTTTCGGCAATTCAGCCGAAACAGCTCTTGTTTTCGTTAAGATTTTTTTTTTTCTTTTTCTTTTTTAGCTGTTTCGGCAATTCAGCCGAAACAGCTTTTGTTTTCGTTAAGATTTTTAGCTGTTTCGGTGACACACCGAAACAGCTCTTGTTTTCGTTAAGATTTTTTTTTTTCTTTTTTCTTTTTTTTTTTTTTCTTCTCCTTTTTCAGATTTTTTCTCCATAGGTTTAACACACGTTTCTTCTGGCAGTCCACTTTGCCACTTTTTTAAATCCGATTGATTTCAGACTTGGTACATACTTAGACCACCACCCACAGATGGTCCTAGAAGAAATTTGTGATCGTGACATCATCAGGTGTCAGGTTACGTCACATTAAAGATGCATTTTTCCCCATATGTTTTGTACACGTTTTAAAACACTCCAGTTTGGCATCTTCGTAAATCCGATCGACTTTAAACTTAATTCATAATTAGACCACCACCCACAGATGGTAGTAGAAGAAATTCGTGATCGTGACGTCATTAAGAGTCAGGTTACGTCACATTAAAGATGCATTTTTCCCCATAGGGTTTGTACATGTTTTAAAACGCTCCATTTCGGCACTTTCGTAAATCTGATCGACGTTACACTTGGTACACACTTTGACCATCACCCACAAATGGTTTCTGAAGAAATTCGTGATCGTGACGTCATCAGGTGTTACGTTACTTTACATTAAAGATGCACATTTTCCCCATAGGTTTGTACACGTTTTAAAACGCTCCGCTTTTTGGCACTTTCGTAAATTTGATCGACTTTATACTTGGTACACACTTAGACCACCACCCACAGATGGTCCTAGACGAAATTCGTGACCGTGACGTTATCAAGTGTCAGGTTACGTCACATTAAAGGTGCATTTTTCCCCATAGGGTTTGTACATGTTTTAAAACGCTCCATTTCGGCACTTTCGTAAATCCGATCGACGTTACACTTGGTACACACTTAGACCATCACCAACAGATGGTCCTTGAAGAAATACGTGATTGTGACGTCATCAGATGTCACGTTACTTCACATTAAAGATGCACATTTTCCCCATAGGTTTTAAAACGCTCCACTTTGGCACTTTCGTAAATTTGATCGACTTTATACTTGGTACACACTTAGACCACTACCCATAGATGGTCCTACAAGAAATTCGTCATCGTGGCGTCATGATGTGTCAGGTTACATCACATTAAAGATGCATTGTTTCCCTATTGGTTTTGTGCACGTTTTTCTTCAAACTGAACTTCGGAGTACAAGTCTGATTGGGTTAAACTTTGGTATGCATATTCACATGGATGTGTTATAGATGGAAATTGAAGTGACATCATCATCAAATGTCATGTGAAGTCCCTTAAAGGGGCATTTTATTCTTTTATAGGTCTGTCTACAGGACTGAAATGTTCGATTTGGTTGTAACTTGACATGTACATATTCTAATGTGCTGTTATAGATGACATTTATAGTAACGTCACTGATTGTTCATCCCGTACTCAGAGTATTTCAAATATCCGAAACAGCTTGTGTTTGTCCACAAACACATTTCTAGTTAGCTGTTTCGGTGTACACACCGAAACAGCTCTTGTTTTCGTTAAGATTTTTTTTTTTCTTTTTTTTTTTCTTATTTGTCCACTTTTGTCATATGTTTTGTACACGTTTTTCTTCTACCCATACACTTTGGCATTTTCGTAAATGCTATCGACTTCAGACTTGGCACACACTTAGACCAACACCCACAGATGGTCCTAGAAGAAATTCGTGATCGTGACGTCATCAGGTGTCGGGTTACGTCACATTAAAGATGCATTTTTCCCCATATGTTTTGTACACGTTTTAAAACACTCCAGTTTGGCATCTTCGTAAATCCGATCGACTTTAGACCTAATTCATACTTAGACCACCACCCACAGATTGTCCTCAATGAAATTCGTGATTGTGACGTCATCAGGTGTCAGGTTACGTTACATTAAAGATGTATTTTTCCCCATAGGGTTTGTACACATTTTAAAACGCTCCATTTCGGCACTTTCATACATCCAATCGACGTTTCACTTAATACACACTTAGACCATCACCCACAGATGGTCCTAGAAGAAATTTGTGATCGTGACGCCATCAGGTGTCACGTTACTTTACATTAAAGATGCACATTTTTCCCCTCTGGTTTAGTACCGGTACATGTTTTAAAACGCTCCACTTTTGCACTTTCGTAAATTCGATTGACTTTATACTAGGTACACACTTAGACCACTACCCATTGATGGTCATAGAGGAAAGTCGTCATCGTGACGTCATCAGGTTTCGTCACATTAAAGATGTATTTTGCCCATGGTTTGTACACGTTTTAAAACACTCTACTTTGGCTTTTTCGTAAATGCGATCCATGTTAGACTTGGAACACACTTAGACTACCACCTACAGATGGTCTTAGAAGAAAGTCGTCATCGTGGCGTCATGAGGTGTCAGGTTACATCATATTAAAGATGCATTGTTTCCCTATTGGTTTTGTACACATTTTTCTTCAAACTGATACACTTTTTGACTTCTATACATGTATGTCTGATTGACTTTACACTTGTCAAACACTGGTAAGACCAGCAGCCTGAGGTGGTCCCCAGTGAGTTCATAATGATGACGTCATCATGTGTCACGTGACGTGACATTAAATGAGCATTTCTTCGAATCGCTTTAACTTAGAAAGTACAAGTCCGATTGGATTAAAACTTGGTATGCACATTCACAGGAATGGTTTATAGATGAAAATTGAAGTGACGTCATCATCAAATGTCATATGACGTCCCTTAAAGAGGCATTTTATTCTTTTATAGGCCTATATCTACAGAACTATAATGTTGGATTTGGTTTAGCTTGACATGTACGTATTATAATGTGCTGTTATATAGATGACATTTACAGTGACGTCACTGATTGTTCGTCACGTGCACAGAGTATTTCAAATATCCGAAACAGCTTGTGTTTGTACACAAACACATTTCTAGTTTTTTCTTATTTTTCCACTTTTCTCCATAGGTTTTGTACACGTTTTTCTTCTACCATGCCACTTTGGCACTTTCGTAAACCCGATCGACATGAGACTTGGTACATACTTAGACCACCACCCTCAGATGGTCCTAGACGAAAATTGTGATCATGACGTCATCAGGTGTCGGGTTACGTCACATTAAAGATGCATTTTTCCCCATATGTTTTGTACACGTTTTAAAACACTCCAGTTTGGCATCTTCGTAAATCCGATCGACTTTAAACTTAATTCATACTTAGACCACCACCCACAGATGGTTCTAGACAAAATTCGTGATCGTGACGTCATCAAGTGTCAGGTTACGTCACATTAAAGATGTATTTTTCCCCATAGGGTTTGTACATGTATTAAAACGCTCCATTTCGGCACTTTCGTAAATCCGATTGACGTTACACTTGGTACACACTTAGACCATCACCCACAGATGGTCCTTGAAGAAATTCGTGATCATGACGTCATCAGGTGTCGGGTTACGTCACATTAAAGATGCGTTTTTCCCCATATGTTTTGTACACGTTTTAAAACACTCCAGTTTGGCATCTTCGTAAATCCGATCGACTTTGAAAATATGAAAATATAGGTTTCGTCATTGTGACATCATCGGTTCTCATGTGAGGGCGCCCTATCTCTACATGATGTGCAGCCCCATATCTCCGCAAGTATAGGTCCGATTGGATTGAAACTTGGCATTCTCTCATATTGGGATCTGTTATACATGTATTTGATAATATAGCTGAAATCATCGTGACGTCCTTAGCTGTCATGTGAGGGCGCTCTAACTTTGCATCATTTCTAGCCTAATATCTCCACAATTACATGTATGCGTCCGATTGGGTTGAAACTTTGCATTCACACAAACTTGGATTACTTATACACCTGAAATTAGGTGAAGTCGAGAGTACATCATCGGTCGTCATGTGAGGGCGCCCTACCATGGCATGAAAAAACCGAAACAGCTTGTGTTTGTCCACAAACACATCTCTAGTTCTTTATTTTTTTCTTTTTTTTTTCTCCTTTTTCAGACTTTTTCTCCATAGGTTTAACACACGTTTCTTCTACCAGTCCACTTTGCCACTTTTTTAAATCCGATTGATTTCAGACTTGGTACATACTTAGACCACCACCCACAGATGGTCCTAGAAGAAATTTGTGATCGTGACGTCATCAGGTGTCAGGTTACGTCACATTAAAGATGCATTTTTCCCCATATGTTTTGTACACGTTTTAAAACACTCCAGTTTGGCATCTTTGTAAATCCGATCGACTTTAAACTTAATTCATACTTAGACCACCACCCACAGATGGCTCTAGACGAAATTCGTGATCGTGACGTCATCAAGTGTCGGGTTACGTCACATTAAAGATGCATTTTTCCCCATAGGGTTTGTACATGTATTAAAACGCTCCATTTCGGCACTTTCGTAAATCCGATCAACGTTACACTTGGTACACACTTAGACCATCACCCACAGATGGTCCTTGAAGAAATTCGTGATCGTGACGTCATCAGGTGTCACGTTACTTTACATTAAAGATGCACATTTTCCCCATATGTTTTGTACACGTTATAAAACACTTCACCTTGGCACCTTCATACATGCGATCGACCTCAGGCTTAATACATACTTCGACCACCACCCACAGATGGTCCAAGAAGAAATTAGTGATCGTGGCGTCATCAGGTGTTGGGTTACGTCACATTAAAGATGCGTTTTTCCCCATATGTTTTGTACACGTTTTAAAACACTCCACTTTGGCACCTTCGTAAATCCGATCGATCTCAGTCTTGATACATACTTAGACCACCACCCACAGATGGTCCTAGAAGAAATGCGCGATCGTGCCGTCATCAGGTGTTGGGTTACATCACATTAAAGATGCATTTTTCCCCATATGTTTTGTACACGTTTTAAAACACTCCAGTTTGGCATCTTCGCAAATCCGATCAACTTTAATTTTTTTTCTCCTTTTTCAGACTTTTTCTCCATAGGTTTAACACACGTTTTTTCTACGAGTCCACTTTGGCACTTTCGTAAATCAGATCGACTTCAGACTTGGAACATACTTAGAACACCACCGACAGATGGTCCTAGAAGAAATTTGTGATTGTGACGTAATGAGGTGTCAGGTTAAGTCACATTAAAGATAGATTTTTCCCCATAGGGTGTGTACATGTTTTAAAACACTCCACTTTCGCACTTTCGTAAGTCCGATCGACTTCAGTCTTGGTACATACTCAGAACACCACCCCCAGATGGTCCTGTAAAAAATTCGTGATCGTGACTTCATCAGGTGTCTGGTTACGTCACATTAAAGATGCATTTTTCTCCATAAGTTAATTATGTACACGTTTAATGCATCCACTTTGGGCACTTTTGTAAATTTGATTGACTTCAGGCTTAGTACATACTTAGACCACCACACAGATGGTTCTAGAAGAAATTCGTGATCATGACGTCATCATGTGTTAGGTTACGTTACATTAAAAATGTATTTTCCCCATAGGATTTGTACTCGTTTTAAGATTGTCATCTTGTGATCGAAACACAAGTTCGATCTGGTTCAAAATGTGTGAGTATATATAGACAGGGACGTATACATGAAAATTGAATTTACGTCATGATGACATATGACATCACTCACAAGTCATGTGACGTCACATTAAACGGGCTCTTTCCTAAGGTTAATATGAGGTCCGAATTGGTCTTAACTTGAATATGTTCGTGTGTTATAGGTGGAAATTGGAATTACATTATGATGACGTCATCACATTCCACGTGACTTCATATTAAAGGTACATTTAATGTGCATATTAGCGATGTCTTGGCTAAACCGTGTCACGTGGAAAAAAATGACTTTGATTTTTAAAAAAATGCAGTTTTCTTCACGCCCTGGACATATGCCCTTTGTTATTTGTATGTTTAATTTTGAACCACTATAATTATGGAAAGAGATAGTGTTTTGTTTATGTTGAGATTTGAAAAGGTTTCAAATAGATTCCAATATTCTTCTAAGTCTTGACATAAATCCTGCTGCTAAAGTTGTTTGCTGCCCTCTAGTGTTGCAAGTGATTCACCTGTTACGAAAAGCCGGCCCAATAAAGTGTTCGTGCACATTGGTCTGGTCAAGGGCTAGGATGATCTAGAAGGGCTAAATTCACAGGCAGATAAATTCAGAGGCAGGCAGAAAGGCATAATCACGAGTCGTACTAGACGTTTCATGACTAGGCCATAGTCCATGCTGGAGGTTATACCATGAAAGAATAAGTTACGTTAATGTTGAACAAAATCTGGAATGCTGAATACTTAAATCCAGTGCTTTGCTAAATACTTAATCCAGCGCTTTGCACGTTTTAATTCCTTTTTAGCTGCATGTTTAAAAAACTTCCCCGTTCTCCTAACCAAAGAGACCGTCACTATATCACGTGATTCGGGCCAAGCCTTATATGCTAGCACGTGAAATGGTTTAGCATCCTTGTGCCATACTCACCTATTGTGAACAATGTCTTGATGCCAAGCGACGATCGCTACGTTATGTGCAAGAGCTAGTGCGAGTCACGTGATTAACAACTGCTTCTTTCGCGAGGAGAATTTGAAATGTGCCAAGTACATATACATTTTGTATTTTGAGCAAGTCAGAGTACCAGATGATTTTACATTCCAAAGGGTATAGGCGACTCACAAATGGCTTATTAATTGGATATCAACTGAGGATTAAAAGTGTGCTGCTAACACTGAGAGGATGCCCTGAGACAGGGGGCGAGGAAGAAAGATTGGATATCACAATCAGGGCAAAGATATGAAGACAACGGCAAAGCTAGATACCAATTGAGCATTTGGGCTGTCATAAAAGCTGACAATACTCCCTTTGTGTTTGTAAAATGATGGAAAAGAATATTCCTAGAAGAGGTTGAGAGGTATTGAAAACATACTAGGCCTTTAATATTAACTTTGAAGCCCCCCTCCCCCTCTCCCACTCATTGCACAATCACACAAATCACCTACATTGTGAAAATATTCTCCTTCGGTTTGTGATAAAGATATCATTTAAGGAAAAAAAATGTTTAGGTAAAACTGTGTTTTTGGAGCATTTCATTTTACTGGTGGGAAATAGTTGTAAAAACACTATAAATTCATTTATAAGTAATGTGTACATTTAATATACATGTATTCCTTTGGGGGAAGTACAAGGCCATGAAAAGCATTTCAGTTGACAGGCAAGAGTTCAAGGAAGCTACAACGATAACAAGTAATGTGCATGTTATACATAGACATCGGAAGTGCAACTCATTCCAATAGGCCTAAGACGTAATGACGTCACACTTTGTTTACATGTGCGCTTTCCTATGTAGGAGACGGACCCCAGTTTATCTGGTGTCCCGACTTCGTTCCCATAGGAAAGCGCATATGTAAACAAAGGCATTACGACTCAGGTCTATTGATCAATTTTTATTTCCCTTTTACTTTCACAGAAAAAATACAAACGAAATGTATATATACTAAATAGATATACATTTTAACAAATAAAACAATATGTACACAGCTTTGGTTGAACACATTTCTGAAAGTGAAAGAAGCAAAATTAATTGTAACATATGCATAGGACATTGATTTATATACATTTTTTTACAATGTACTTTAAAGTGTACAACACTACAACTGTTATCAATTAAATAACATTAACCTAGACCTTTTATACAAAAAGTTTTGATTAGACTTAGTTGCATTTAGACAAAATGAATATAAGCAACTTCCTTTGCCGAATGTTTTCGTCAAAGGAAATGTACTGCTTAGTTTACAAATTAATGAACTTATTCAAAGAGACTTTCAATTCAATTTGGCATTAACCTAGAGGTTTTCATGTAACACTATCTGTAGGATGATCAATGAAGACAGCACATATGTCACTTTGCAGTGTAACCGACAGATTCCACGGATACTGTGAACATTAAGCCTCACAGTCTTAAACTCTACAAGTGTGAAATGATTTTCAACACATACATAATTTGGACTAAATGTAAGGACATACTCCAAACTGGATTACAAATTAATAGCCTTTAACATCACGCCGATACAAGAGGTGGCTGACAGAAATTAGGCCTGTTACACAAATGATAAAAGCCTTTACCATTACACGTTTATACAAGAGTTTGATGACAGGACAAAGGCTTAGACAACAAATAAAGTCTAAAGATCACAGAATTAACAATTGGATGACAGGTCATCCAGGTCTTCATCAGAAACGTTTAAGGCTTTGTCATTTCACAGGTGACATACAGGAGTCTGGTTTGAATGACAGGTGATAAGTAGCTTTTGACATCACAGTGATACACAAAGTAAGTCATAGAACTCTGCCGCCTTGAATAGTGGTGATGCAAGAAATGGCTCACAATATTCATGATGGGATGAAAGGTGATTAGCAGGCTTTAAATTAATACAGTGATGGAAAAGTGGCTGACAGAACTTGGGCATGATTGACAGGTCATTAGTAGCCTCAGACATAGTGGTACAAGAGGTGACTCTCGGTACTTGGGCTTGGATGAGAGACTGCGACTAGTAGCCTGTGACATCACAGCGATGCAAGAGGTGGCTGACACAACTCGTGCATGGTTGACTGGTGATCAGTAGCTTCAGACATAGTGGTATAAGAGATGACAAGCACTTGGGCTGGGATGACGGACTGTGACTAGTAGCCTGTGACATCACAGTGATGCAAGAGGTGGCTGCCAGAACTCGGGCATGGTTTACAGGTGATTAGTAGCCTCAGACATAGTGGTACAAGAGATGACTCACGTACAGTACTTGGGCTGGGATGACGGACTGTGACTAGTAGCCTGTGACATCACAGTGATGCAAGAGGTAGCTGCCAGAACTCGGCATGGCTGACAGGTGATTAGTTGTCCTTGACATCATAGTAATGCTATACATGGGGCAAAGAACAGACACTGAATACAAGTATATAAATATGGCTTTTATTAGATGAATAGAAACCACCATTGATATTTCCTATGTATATATGCCACAGACTGTCCATCTATTCCTACTAACGGACAGCAAATTGCGTGGGTTGTCTGAGCTGGCACTTTAACTCCTTAACACTGGCACTGTTCGGCCATGGACAACTGCACTTTGAGTGGAATATATGCAAGTGCAGGCAATTTGGCAATGTTAATGAATAAATGCGGCTATGCAGCAGGAATGCAGCTATAGCAGTGCCCCAGCTTATAGACGGGTAAAACATCAGTTATTTATGATACAGACTTTGTTTAAACAGACTTTTGTTTGAAACTGCACTCTCTGGCACAAGACCATTCACAAGACCAGGGCACAAACAATGACAAAGGAATGCCTTTGTTGCATTTCATTTGAATGGCTTTAGACTTGAATTGAGACTGGAGGTCTTGTGTTGGTCATGTGATGGTCTTGCACGGTCTCGACTACAACACTGACTCACATTACTCGGCTTGGATGACAGGTGATAAGTAGCATGCGACATCACAGTGATGCAAGAGGTGGCTGACAGAACTCGGGCATGGTTGACAGGTGATTAGTAGCCTCAGACATAGTGGTACAAGAGGTGACTCTCGGTACTTGGGCTTGGATGAGAGACTGCGATTAGTAGCCTGTGACATCACAGTCATGCAAGAGGTGGCTGACACAACTCGGGCACGGTGGACAGATGATTAGTAGCCTCAGACATAGTGGTACAAGAGGTGACTGTCGGTACTTGGGCTTTGATGAGAGACTGCGATTAGTAGCCTGTGACATCACAGTGATGCAAGAGGTGGCTGACACAACTCGGGCACGGTGGACAGATGATTAGTAGCCTCAGACATAGTGGTACAAGAGGTGACTCTCGGTACTTGGGCTTTGATGAGAGACTGTGACTAGTAGCCTGTAACATCACAGTGATGCAAGAGGTGGTTGACAGAACTCGGGCATGGTTGACAGGTGATTAGTTGTCCTTGACATCATAGTAATGCTATAGGTGGGCTGAAGAACAAAATAAATTGAACTAAATATATTTAACTAGTTGAATGAAGTCTCCATACATGTAGATATTAATTTCCTACTCACATAATGCCTAAGACAGTGTATGCATTCATATTGGTTGAGAGGCCATTACCAGTCCATGGGTGATCTGAACTGGCTAAGCAGCAGTCATTTATGATAAAGACTTGTTTTTAAAACTGCACTCTGTGGCTCATACGGACAATCCAACCACATGAACCATGTGCCACACTATGTTTGAGAACAACTGAAGTAATCGTATATCAGGTCGAATGCTGAACACGTCGAGGACATAATGCACATGCAAACCCAATCATGTGGTCTGATCTGAAGATGCAGTAAACACATCACTGATAGTACTACCGGTACACGCACCATGTGCAAAATGCAAAGAGGTGGGTGTGTGTGTACATGGGTGTGTACATGTGTGTGTGTGTGTGTGTGTTGCGCGTATTGTTACTACCACCACCTATCTGTCAGGGTTTACAAGAATGATATACCCGTGTCACGAACAAAACCTTTCGGAAATCGGCCAGTGAGTGCTTGCTAGATGATTCTTCTTTCATGGAATATTATGTGGATAATAGTGCGACAAATTTGCAGAACTTTATAAATCTGGTGTTTGCTTTCAGTAAGCACCCAGTTGTTGTTACTGTTAGAGGGTCTCCTTCTGATCAGGTCATTATCAACAACCACGCTCTACCTAATTTCAACCATATTATTTGGAATTGCTTTTTCACACTTTCACCAATTTGGCACAGAAGATCAAATAGCTGAAAAAAATGCAGAATATCAGTAGCTGCAAGTTGGATCCACTGTTTACTATAAGACATGGCGAATAAAAATATATAAATGTACGTGTAGAATGATTTAATATTTACACAGCTACAGCTAATTGTATCTTACCTTTAAAAACAAACTGTGCACACATTTCCAATAGTCAGTTTCCAACAAAGGGGTAATCTTCTCTTCAATTGACGCCCACATCACACATGCACAAACTCTGCACACAAAACACATAAAAAAAAAATATCAGTTTTGAAACTTCATATTTTCCACACATAATTGTTGTCAGTACAATAAGACAATGAAGTGAATAAATATTCCCGTTGATTCTTCTAATAGGAAGGACTCTTTACAAAGAGTGACAGAGTCAGAGCTGCACATGTATATTACAGCATTTATAGAATTACCTTGTTATGTACATGTAACAGGTACCTTGTATTAACGGTAATGCAAAACACAGGAACACAAAGAACAACAAAGACTTGGGACCTAAAGTTTTGCTTGTTATAAGAAGGATCTTGTATTAACAGAGCTCATCTTGTCAGCGTACACTTACAAGGTCCATAGTTGAAGAATGATAGTCATCATCAACTCATGTTCACTAAACGAGTGCCAACCTGCGAGGCGGGAGGTGTGAGTGTGGCATCAGTGCTCCACAGTTATTTTCATCATCTTTACATAAACAGAAGGGCTGGTGAAATGCCACACTCAGCTGTGAATGTGACAACATGCTCCACAGTCATAGTGAGTAATCGTCAACAACCATCGATGAACTGAAGGACTGGTGAAATGTCACACTCAGCTGGGAATGTGACGACGATGCTCCACAGTCATAGTGAGTAATCGTCAACAACCATCAATGAACAGAAGAAATGGTGAAATGTCACACTCGGCTGGCAATGTGATGACGATGCTCCACAGTCATAGTGAGTGATCCTTAGCATCCACTGATGAACAGACGGACTCCATCAGATGCCACACTCAGCTGTGAATGTGACAACGATGCTCCACAGTCATAGTGAGTAATCCTCATCATCCATTGATGAGCAGACGGACTCCGTCAGATGCCACACCAGCTGTGAATGTGACAACGATGCTCCACAGTCATAGTGAGTGATCCTCATCATCCACTGATGAACAGACGGACTCCATCAGATGCCACACTCAGCTGTGAATGTGACAACGATGCTCCATACTCATAGTGAGTAATCCTCATCATCCACTCATGAGCAGACGAACTCCGTCAGATGCCACACTCAGCTGTGAATGTGACAACGATGCTCCACAGTCATAGTGAGTAATCCTCAGCATCCACTGATGAGCAGACGGACTCCATCAGATGCCACACACAGCTGTGAATGTGACAACGATGCTCCACAGTCAGTGAGTAATCCTCATCGTCCACTCATGAGCAGACGGACTCCATCAGATGCCACACCAGCTGTGAATGTGACAACGATGCTACATACTGATAGTGAGTAATCCTCTTCATCCACTCATGAGCAGACGGACTCCATCAGATGCCACACTCAGCTGTGAATGCGACAACGATGCTCCACAGTCATAGTGAGTGATCCTCATCGTCCACTCATGAGCAGACGGACTCCGTCAGATGCCACACCAGCTGTGAATGTGACAACGATGCTACATACTGATAGTGAGTAATCCTCATCATCCACTGATGAACAGACGGACTCCGTCAGATGCCACACCAGCTGTGAATGCGACAACGATGCTCCACAGTCATAGTGAGTAATCCTCATCATCCACTGATGAACAGACGGACTCCATCAGATGCCACACACAGCTGTGAATGTGACAACGATGCTCCACAATTATTGTGAGTGACTGTCATCATCCATTGATCCACAGATGAACTGGTTTACACTAAATTATAGTTGTGTGGTTTACCCGACTATTTATCCTTCTGCTTTACAAGACTATTTATCCTTCTGGTTTGCACAACTATTTATCTTTCTGGTTTGCACAACTACCGGTATTGATCCGTCTGGTTATACAACTGTTTATCCTTCTGGTTTGCACGACTATTGATCAGTCTGGTTTACACAACTATTGATCCATCTGGTTTACACAACTAACTATGCTGATTAACACAATTGTTTATCCGTCTGGTTTACTCGACTATTTATCCGTCTGGTTTACACAACTATTTAACTATTTTAAATGGTTTTTGTAATTCACAGCTGAAAATATTTACGTATAAGTATATTCTTGTCTGTTTGCAAATGCACAATGTGCAATACTACTGAAAACACTCAAAATGCAACCAAACCATGTTTCAAGCTTGAGCAATATAAACTAATTCATTTATAAAATCACAACCGAATAATGACTGCTTCGTGGTAGCTGTAGTAAGTTGGACTAATTTGAACATCAATACAATCTATATTTCTCACATAAACATGGTCTAGTAAAGTGCCTTTTTCAGTTGTCGCATCACTTACATACTGATTATATCCATGATCTTGCATCAATTTCTTTACACAAGATTCTTTGTTCATGATATCTTCATTAAAATCGCCCATAACAATGCAATTGTTTGAAATCTTGCGTATCTCATTCAGCAACATTTCAAGCACCTTTACAAATTCCTTTAATGTGTATGACGGTGGTCGGTAAATTGTAACAACAACTACTGGTAATGACTTGTTTGAAATCAGATGTAACTCAAATGCAATGTATTCAAGATTGATAATTGGCAAATTTATCCTACTGAACACTCTGTCCTTTTTGCCACACACAGCTACACCACCGTGACACTGTTCTTTCAACATACATGCCACATGACTGGAGTTATCATAAGACATACTTCTTGGCTGATGATACCATTTATAGTCACTCATATCCATATCACAATCAAACTTTCTGTCAGTCCATGTTTCTGTCAAGCAAATGAAATCACACGACAACATTTCATTGTTAGTTTTTAAATCCATTACATGTGCCTGAAGTCCTTGAATATTATGCATAGCAATGCTTGTGCTAGTGACACCCTTGATTTCATTTTGATCACCTACATTATTGCTTCCCCTCTCATCACACTCCTCAATGTACGATGCCATTTTAGTCATTGCTTCAGCTACTGCCTCATTACAATAAATGTACTTCTCATCAAACCCTTCTATCACAAGCCCATTCAGTGAAACAACTCTACTCAAACTAACATAAGCTTGTCCTGCTGAAAATGTACGGTTCAAACTTACAACTGCCTTTTCCAAACTCATACCTTGAACCTTGTGAGCTGTACATGCCCAAGCTAACTTGAGTGGAAACTGATGTCGGACACACTGTTTAGTCAAATTTTCTTCGACCATTTCAATACCGACAGCATCTCTGCATGTATCATTAATAGAGGAAGTTTGCTTCAATTTTGATCCAATATTCTCATTGTCAAATTTTACTTTAATCGACTTAGGTGACTGCTCACGATCATTAGCTAATATAACAATTTCTTTTACAGTTCCAAATACTCCATTAACAAGTCCATCAGATACATCAAGGTTCCTTGTAAGCATGACTCTAGCACCAACACCAAGCCACAGAGAATCAGGTAAATTAGTCATTGAGGATTTCTTGAGTGATTTCACTACTGATATCATTTTCCCACTTTTTGCATCTTTCTGGAAATCTTTAGCAAGAACACATACACAATCTGAACACTTAGCAAAGAGAGTCTGTGTATTGTACTCATCCACTTGTTTATTGCAAGGATAGATATGTACAGCATCGGTCCAATCTTCTCCAGTCTCACGTGATTGTAACAGTCTCTTATCATCAGCTCCTAAGCTTTCCTTTCTCTTTCTGATTCGTAACCTATTCAATACTTCAGCAAACTGTGCATCATCCTTTTGTCTCATTATCTCAGTCAGTTCTACTTTGACAAAATTATCATTCCACAAGTCAGTTGTAACATCAGTCTGATACAAAGATTTTGCTTTTACTGGGGGTAACTGATAAAAATCACCAACGGCTAATACACAGACATTTCCAAAAGGACTATGATTCCTTGACTGTTTTATCTGTCGCAGACGACCATGAACATAGCACAAGAGTTTATGACCCACCATTGAAATTTCATCAACAATCAGAATTTGTAGTTGCCTTAATTTATGTCGTAGCGTACTGATCTTTTCCTCACTCAGTGGTTGATATGGCAATCTGACATTTGTTGTTATTGACAAAGCACTGTGAATTGTTGCACCATGTATATTATATGCAGCAACACCTGTAGGCGCTGTAAGCAAAACTGAGATGTCGTCTGGATTTTCTACCATTCTTCCAAAAAGTCTTGTTGCTTCGTAATAAATGCATTTAATCAAATGGCTTTTCCCTGTGCCTGCTCCACCAGTGACGAATACATGAAACGGTTCAGGATTTTTACCATTCACTTTGTCCAAACACCATTGTCTGATTTTGTAAAACACCTGTTTCTGTTTAGCATTGAGACACCTCAACAAATTCATTGCTTCTTGTTTGGATACATTTAATCTGTGTGGTTCAATAGTATATTTCATATCATCATCTTTCTTGGATTTCAAATCAGGAATATCCGACTCATTGTCACTCTCCTCCATTTGTCCTTGTTGCTGTCCTTCACATTCAAGTCTGTCCTTTTCAGTTTCTGGAGCTATCAATGCCCAAGCATCTTCTTGTGGACCCAACTTCTCCAGCATTTCCTCAGCTTCATCTACTGCCTTAGCATTAGCTTCATACAATGACTGGTTACTTTCAACAATATTTCTCACAGGTTTCAACATTCCACCAAACTTAATAATGCCATTTCTATAAAATTCCTCATATGTTTCAAACTGTTGCGGTTTCAGCTGGGCATCAACACGATATGGAAGGTACAACTGCAGTATGCTCTGGTAGTACTTTTCAGGACATTTTGCTACAGAAAATCTAGGAAATCGTATAACTGCTGGATCAGTTCGACTTCGTTTCTGTATGTGGCCTAAACCATTCTTTAATTCATAAACTGGTGAACGAGTTGTTTTAGCCATGTTTGTATATATAACTCTATAATCTGAGCAAAATGTTGCCAAGCACATTGTTTCAAATTTGTCAGTATTTGGTCTTGCTAGGTACCTATCGACTCTACTAGTCATCCAAATATTATCATCTTCATCACATGTACTCTGAATAACACTCAGAGGCTTACTCATTCGAATAGGATTTTCACCGACAGGTACAAATTCCACTTTCCTTGATCCTTCTTTCAATCTGAGATTACAAACACGATAAACTGCTTCTTGAGCTGATACTTCACGGTTATGTAAATACACACAGCCAATTTCCCGCATGCTCTGTCTTGCATCCAAATTTCCTTTCTGAGCCTCTGCCTGAGCATGTGACAACAGCATACCCATTTCACGTTCAGCTTTGGACATATACGATACCACGTAAGCAACACAAGCATAAGCATCACAAATGTACTGAATATCCATGTTTGCATTCCAGCATCTTATCAAATCTGGATTGTACAAATTAACCCATACATCCTGTGGTTGTCTCTTATGAACTAAACTCGTTTTGTGACTTAATACATCATTAGCTTTTTCAAAATCACTTTGTGTCAGATTTATACTTGCAAACAATTCATTGGTTGTCATGTGTTCATTCTCAGTTTTTTGTATTGCAGTCCATATTGATTGCAGCGATCCCTTAGCTTTACTTCTTTCACTGCTTTCACCATTAGTTTGATCCTCATTGTCTGTTGGCATGGGCTCAGTAATGAATGTTCGTTCAGATGGAGGTCTTGGAAAATTAAACCTACACTCAGTACCCTGCTTTTTACATGACTTGGAGTGCTTTCTGCTGTGCAACTGTAATTTCATGTAATACTTCATCCTTGTCCTTTGATGGTAATTTACAACTCATATATTTGTCAACAAACTCTACAACCTCTCTTTTACTGTCGTCTCCCAACTTCGGTGCATTTTCAATCCAGAAAAGACAATGTGTATGTGGAGACCCTCTTCTACTCTGTAAAAATAGTCTATGACTTTTCCTATCGGTTCAGCTCTGGACAGTATAACATCTCTCAGAAACGTATGGAATCGCTGATCAAACATTCTCGCAGCAGTTACAGGATTACTTCGCAATATGGTACATTTCTCATTCCAGTCCAAATCTTCCACATCTCTAGAATCACCTTGCTGTCTTAAAATTGTATTGATTACCTCAGGCCACCGCATATCTGCTGCAGAAAATGAACAAAACCATGTTGGTATTCCTAACTGTCTGATCATAGCCAAAACATCCTTCTGTGCTGCTTGCCAGTATGGAGGTGTTCCACGAATGGGCTTGAGAAATTTGTATCCACTATCTGACTTCAACATATCTTGTAATTGGTCCCTGTCATTGATCATGGACGCATTCACACTGTCACCATTATACTTTTTATCAGATCCTTTTTGCAGTGCAATTGAAACACTGGACATAACTCTCTGAATCTCTGACAAATACTGAGCATAAAAGATATATTGAGTACACATTGCAAATCTATTATCAACATTCATCAATCGGTTATGGAAATATCGGCAAAGTGTCAATTTCACTTCACGATCATCATCAAAAATAGGTTGACCTGATGGAAATAATGCTGGAAAGCATTTGGCTTCGTTACCCTTTTCCATTAACACTCTAATTGGACTATTGCCTTCACAGGGAGCCACACAAAGCACTTCATCAAAATACTGATCAAGTATTTCCTGTCCTACGTTAGTTGGCTGAAGACAAGTATCTAAAGCAATGCCTCGTAAACGATCGTCATCAGTTTCCTCATCACTATTATCACTTTCATCCTTGGCTTCTTCTTTCACATCATGTACAGACTGATCCATTTCATTATTATCTTTACACAATGGATTGTCCCAATCAGCATTTATTTCAATGTCACTGAACCATTTATTATTAAGTTGAAGATATCGTAATGCATTCTCTACATTTTCTTTATTCACAAACTGATATTGATAATATCCTTTATAAGTCAACTTCCTCTTCAACTTGACTCGGATCATCTGATCATCACTTTCAGACCTTGGCAATGCTTTTACTGTGTCTGTTATATTTGATGGCACACATACAACTGGACCTCGTACACCATATTGTCCTCCTTTAGGCAATGCAATCATTTTCATGAACGGTACATTTATTGCAATTAGATGCTCCTCTAATGTATTCAAACATGCTAATTCCTCGGGGATGTCCATCAGGTTTAAATTATTCACATTAGCTTCAGCAGGGACTTTATTAACTAGTAATTTCCTGTGACAGGTATAGCATATCCATAAACATGATCTGCTTGATTCTGCAATCATACACTTGGATTCACAGTGGTCACTACAAGTATGAAGATATTTCTCACTAATAGATGACTGATCTCTGTATTTGTACAGGTTACACTGTATAACTTGCTTTTGAAACAGCAGTTTATGACAACAAGCACAGACATACTCAGGACCTTTAGCTATGCTTTCTTTGAATTTCTTTGTAACAAAACAAATTTTACGTCTTTTCTCATTGTTAATCGCAGCACGTTTGTAATTCCTCCTTGCCATACTTTTACGATATTCACTATTGGTTTTATACTTCCTTTTTCCATACTTTATTAACTTTGCCCTGTAAGATTTCACACATCGGTATTTCTTTTTGATACTTGCAATGAGCTTTCTTCTATATGAAGCATTGCCATGATATTTACATTTAGCTTGATTAATTTTCATCCTTCTATAAGCAACATCTTCATCATACTTTGTTTTCAAATTGGTTATCAGCTTCTGTCTATATCCTGCATCATCACAGTACTTTCTTTTCCCCTTATTGATTTTATTTTGTCTGTATTCAGGATTATTATAATATTTTGTTTTTCCCTCATTGATTACCTTGATTCTGTATTCAGCATTATCACAATATTTGCTTTTCAACATGGTGATCAACTTCTCTCTGTACTCAGGATTCTGGCTATACTTGGTTTTGCCCTTGGTGATCAACTTCTCTCTGTATTCAGGATTCTGGCTATATTTTCTTTTCCCCTTAGTGATTAGCTCCTCTCTGTACTCAGGATTCACATTATACTTTGTTTTCCCCCGAGTGATTAGCCGCTCTCTATATTCAGGATTATCATGGTAATTTCTTTTCCCAATGTTTTTTTTCTTTTCTTTGTATTCTTGATTGTTACAATATTTCTCTTTTTTACGCTTTAAACTATCTTTTTTATGCGTTTCATTGTTATAGTTTCTTTTTTCAGCCTTTAATCGCTCTGTTTTAAAATCCATGTCACTACTGTACTTAATTTTAAGCAATTCCTTCTTCTTGTCTGCATTCTTTTGATAGTTCTTCTGGTTATACATCTTTTTACTTTGCTTTTGCTCTTCACTCCTATTCTTTTCACCTTTCACCTTGTCTGCATACCTTTCCTTAGCTTTCTCTCTGTTCCTTTTTTGTTGTAATTTTCTATTACCTCGCTTACGCCTTTTACACTTCAATTTCTTTTCTGATTTACTGGAGGTACCATCTTTTTCACATTCTGCTTTTTTATTAGTTGTTGCTTTTTGTTGTCCATTATCAGATTGCCTTCTTGATTGACTTAAATCATGAACTGACAACACAACATCATAATGAATTCTGCGCCTATGGTACAAGTAAATTGCCTCATCTAATGTTACAGCCTCTCTCTGAAAGGTTCTTGCAGAGAAAACATACCACTTATTTACATCTTCAAAGGTATATATGTCCGTACCCAGCATGTGTGCCATCGTCATGATTTCAACCTCTGTAGCCCACACTCCAGAGTCAAACATTCTTTGCCTTATGACATATTCTTCCACATTAACAAACCCTTGTCGCAGAAAACCATTGAATTTATCTCCATTTTTTAACAAGTGATTGACGGTAGCCATTCTTAACTGCAAATGATTTTCTTCAGTTCCTGACACAGCAAATGATATTGCCCGGAAAAAGCAGTTTCCATCACCTTTAATTTTCTTCACTGAATCAGGTTGTCCCATCTCTTCACATTTATCTGACACCTCATTACAATCCAGAGATATTTGGCCTATTCCATGTTTGCTGCACAGTCCATTCTTGCTAGCATATGTCAGAGGAACAAACTTAAACCCTTGAATTTGTCTCACTTCCTTGATTTCAACATCACTACCACGATCAGT
Organism: Patiria pectinifera; assembly: GCA_029964075.1. Lineage (NCBI taxonomy): Eukaryota > Metazoa > Echinodermata > Asteroidea > Valvatida > Asterinidae > Patiria > Patiria pectinifera. Next base: position 20,600,909 of record CM057133.1, on the reverse strand, counting down.
TTCATTGCAACTCATTTCATTGAAACTAGGTTTCTGACCTTCCTTCTTATTATTTAGCAGATCACTACATGTACTTGGCAAGCTGCTACAAGAACCAGGAACAACTCTAGAACCACTACTTCCTTCATTGCCTTCTCCTTTACTGTGATCACTCCTTCCCAATAACAATTCCTCCATCTGCTGTTTACTATCATCAGCATCTTGCCTTACCTCATCATCCAGCCACACAGATACACCTGTAATTTCAAACTGCTCGTTATTAGACAAAGACATAGATCTTGCCAAATCAGTACAATACCTGTGTACATCTTGCCATGTAGCCACACGCTTCAGCAAACTCCGCCCTTCACTGACCTGGCAACCTTGGTGATTTCTAGAGTGAGAATCAAAGATATAGTACATCCCATATTGAGCAATTGCAACAAATGTATTTCCATGGAAGGTTATAAAACATGCATAGTACTGCTGAAGAGTCTGTTCCAAGGCACGATTCAAAGGCACCATATGAAATTCAGCTAAATTACACTCTTCTCCTAATGTACCACATACAGAATCATGAAACCTCATACTGAAATGATGATTGAGCAAATCCAATTCATTTGGCAGTTCATTTATCAACAAGTATTGATTATTCACTGTACAACTTCTGGATAAATGTCTGTATAACTCATTTCCAGTATTTAGTGTAGTATCAATATCACTACAAGACCACTCTTTCAACTCTTTGACTTTACTGTATAAAACACAGCACAAACTGTTCGGTACACATTGTTTTCCTGAACTCCATCCAAATCTATGATCACCTTGATGAAAACTTCCCTGCACGATCATTGTGTCTGATCCATTACAGCTTTTATCCCCAATGTCACTCTTTCCTCTACTATCGTTTCTTTTACTCTCCTGATTGTGTTTGCCTCTCACAGATTTACATGTTTCATGTTGCAAAGTTTTGCATTCTTTGACATTACCTTTGATATCATGCTCGCTATCTAAAACTTTATGTGCATTTTGTACATGTACCTCCTTTTGTTTACGTTTTGTTTCACCACTTTTATTGTCACTTGATAGCTGCCGTTTCCTACTAACTGGATATGCTGTTTCACGTCTTGTTTCACAATTGTATTTACCTTGCAAATTCTTTGATTGACAACTTTGTTCACCAGTTTTACTGCCCTTGTCAACACTGTCTTCAACCTTTCCATTTCTTGCACCTCTTCTACCCCTCCTTCCAACAGGTTCGGACATGCTAGTTTGATTTTCATCTGTATCATCTACATGTACTTCTGGGGGTTGGCTTTTCTTGCTCCGTAGTGAGTAACCACCTGTCTGCCTACGTACCACCACTTCTTTGGTTTCAGTCATTAATTTCATGCAACCTGTTCTTTGTTTTCTGTTTGCATCACTTACATTTTTTCTCTGATTGTCCTGGTTGCTGTCCTTCCTGCACATTCCACTCACAGACCTCTCTCTGACCACATCATCGGTGCATGTCTCCTGAACTGTCAAGTCATACATGTTATCATCTGTTGGAATACCAAGATTACATAACAGAGACTCAGAGTAAGTACTCCTCCCACATTTTCTGCACAACCATGTAACAGCTTTGTTGCTCAACAGCTGTTTCATCTTTGAGAAATTCATACAATGCACATGATACCAAATGTCACAGCCATCACACTGCACGTTGTTTTCAGAGGACTTAATACTCCTATCGCACAACCAGCACTGCTTGTCTTGAATTTCATTTACATTCAATCTCTTTGCAAATTTACTCTTCTTTTGTGATCTCCATGGTTTATACCGATTTCTGCTGTGTTTCTGCACTATGCATTTGTCTCCCTTATCTGGCATGTTGTTCAAGACATAACTCAAACTTCTTCTAGTGTGACTTTGTAAATTCTTCTGGGTATTCTTCTGGCTTCTTCTGTCCTCCTTACTCATGCGCAATTCGATCATCTTACCATTCCTCATTCTGTGGTAGGCCTGTCTACGTTGACTTCTTCTCATTTTCTTTCTATTTGGTTTTGAAACCTTCTTTGCCTCTTGACAGTACTCTACATAACTTTCCAATACCTGACTTCTGCTACAGCATGTTTGTCTGCTTACCTTCAAGCTTCTCAATGATTTCTGATTACTTACTCTCTGCTTTGTCATTTTGTTGATTCTCCGCATCTTCAGTTCACTCACCCTTCTTCTCTGCACAAGATAGTCACTGCATCTAGGCTCAGTATCATCGATGTGGTATCTCAGGTTAAACTCGTATGCTCTGTGATTATACTCATATGCTCTCAGTTTCAAGTCATATTTCCTGATTAGTTTCTGTTCATATTCTCTCTGTTTAATCTCATGTAATCTCATGTTATCTGTGCATCTTTTCTCAAGATTAATCCAGCTGAAGGGCACGCTGGCCCCAGTACCCTCCCAGTGAGAACAAGGAACACGCTGGAACCTTGATTCTCCGAGTACGAGTACACAATCTGCGTGTACCAGCTGGTTTGCGCACTGCCTGTGAAACACAGGCAGGCGTCTTCCCCGAGGAGGTGCCAACCTCAGGGAAGTTGAAGGAACGTCACAGCTCGTCTTCTTCAGCGTCTTCACCATTTTCTGCAAAACAGAGAAAAGAGAGAAAAACAATAAATAACACATATTATAAATACAGACGAGTTCCATACACGGACAACGCTTATTTTTCCCTATAGTGGCCTACAAGCCATGAACAGCAATGGCATGCCCTAAACAATCAAATTATAGTAGTGAAAAAAATAAACGCATTTACTTAGCAAAAAAATAGAATTCTTCAGAGCAGTCGCATAGGATTTGTGCACAGGGGGTCAAGTGTTGTTTGTGTACAGAACTCTTTCCCATAAATATAGTTATTGTGAATGCCCCTTGACTACAGCATCGGTCCTGAAGTATAGCTCAACATATCCCAACTATAAATAACATTTTCCAACAAGACGGCCACTCTCCATTGACATGAATGTAACAGCGTATCGGGAGGCAATCACCCAAAATGGCCACCCTTCCCCCCAAGGAAAAACAAACACAGAAAAGCAAATGAACACTTAAAAATTGCCAAATTCTAACAAAATGACAGGCTATGCCCCCCCCCCTTCATTATAGAAAGTTTGGTCATTTACAATTGTGAAGTACTTAAGCCCCCCTCCTCAATATCTAAAGTACAATTGGGATAGTATACAAACAATGAATGTTTATGAGTGCAATGGTGAGAATATTTCCATGAGTTGAAAGATGGAATGTTTCATTCAACGAGGCGAAGCCGAGTTGAATGAAACATTTCTTCTTTCAACGAATGGAAATATTCTCTCCATTGCACGAATGAAAAACATTCATTATTTGTTTTATATAACAACATACACATCCTTGTCATTTGATTGTAGGATATAAAAACTGACTTTAAGTCACTAATGCAACCATGTTTTTAACATTAAATTAGACAATGATTTTACTTAATACTCAGTGAGAATTTTAAACTCATATATTTCACACAGCTGACAAAACAACGTGACCATGACATATCTTAAGAATTATTCATGTTTGTAAAAAGAGAACAGTGCAATTTTCTTCGCAAACTATATACATGTACATGTATGCAGGAAATTCCAGCACAAACAGCGAGCCTTATCTAACATGTCCAAGTAAATCCCTGATAACTTTGCATCAGACTGAATTATTCCATTAAAATAATTCAATAATAAAATCGTCATTCTTTCCTTATTTTATATTTACATCTTATATAAACCCCAACTCTAGCATTGTCTAGGAATAAGTCTCATTACTATTATTAGTTGGCAAATACAGTCATAACATGACATAACATGTGCACTTCTATATGCCCCCCCCCCCACCTTTCATTATTTTTCAGTGATCACTTACTTATCATTTTTATATCAAACTATTGTACAACTAGACTACATGTACATGCATCATTTTTTCCATGACAAAATAATGTTAGTATAAACAGTTACTGAGTTAGGCATAGCGGGTATAGCAATTACATACAGACTAACCCCATAAATGTGGCCTATTTACTGGACTGCCTCCGAAAACATAGGCCACACATCCACATGTACAAAAACGTGTCACACTTTACCAAATTTTGATTTTCACATTTAGGCTTAGTTTGTAAGTTTTTTTTGCTTTAGAAGCATACTCACCCTCTGAATAGGCTAATCAGAAAGTGCTGCCTTTTTCAGATGTCTATTTTCCGTGAAATTTCCAGATTCATTTGCACACGTTTGCGTATCAAAATTTCAACATGAAATTTCACAAAAATTAGCCATCTGAAAAAGGCAGCACTTCCTGATTAGCCTATTCAGAGGGTGAGTATGCTTCTAAAGCAAAAAAACCCTACAAACTAAGTCTAAATGTGAAAATCAAAATTTGGCAAAGTGTGACACCGTGATTTTTGTACATGTGGATGTGTGGCCTATGTTTATGGAGGCAGTCCAGTAAATAGGCCACATGTATGGGGCTACGTACAGACATGAAGCACTTCACGGTAATATGCGCCATTTCACACCTGATATATCGATATAATACAACCACACTTATTGTTCCCCAATTATTGCAACACACACATACAAAGAAATGTAAATAATCCCATAAAAAACACCTTAAAATTCCCCTAAACTAAACCAACAAAAAGTACCACGCCGTATCTCACCGTCTCCACAATAGTCTGGTACACCGTGTAGCTTAGCATGGCCGAACACTTTCTGTAGCCAGGCTACCGGACGTTACCATGCCCATTACATGCATCCAACGCGTCATTTTCACAACTTGAGGTCAATGCACCTTACACCTTAAAGAAGAGGGCGCCCTTTCTTTCGCGACAACAAAGTCAACTTTCCCAAAGCCGCGGGTGTAGCCGGGCCTATAACGCGAGGACACTTCCGCCGAAGCCGCGCCGCGGGGCAGCGCCGAGTCATTTTATTCCTTCAATACGGATTGTATTTCTCAATTCCAAACCCAAATACTTGTTTACCGTCCACACAAATAATCTTGATATCATAATACCTCCTTTTTAGAACTCAAAACATAACCTCAATGTACCCACATTCACGGGTTTTATGATTAATTAAAAAACAATTAAACAAAAAGCCGTTTCCAAAAGAAACTTCATATGCATTACTTCATAGTGAACAGACAATGATTCAACATCTTTGTTCATCTTTTAAAATGAGTTTTAGATCATGCAACGATTTTGCATAAAAAATATAACACATTAATTTTGACGTCCTTACAAACGTCATCCTGCGTTCTTTAGTGACACCCTATCAGAATGTCACCACCATCGTATACCTCTTACAATTGCAACAGCACCCGAATAACACATTGATCACCGCATATCTTCTAAAGTAACGTCTAATCGCCACACTGCTTACAATTAATTTACCAACACAAGGCTCTTTCATTTTAAAAATCTGTTTTCCAATTCAAAGACGAATTCGTCACACAATCGTATAGGACGTAACATTAAAGGGGATATTTCTAAGGCCTAACTAGCTCTTACTACAGAACTATTATGTGAGATGTGGTTGTAACGTATTTAGCTATAATATTATGTCTATAGACGAACATTCAACTGGGGCAGCAGGTCCGGTCCATGGACCACAGTTTTTATACTTTTGCTGATCCATGCCTTTCTTTTTATTTTTAGAGAGTGGCTAAAAAAACAACGATAAAAAAACATTGAGCGTCGACATTATGACGTCATAAATATATAGCAAAATGAAAGTCGCAACTTTTCTTGGATGTTAAACTAATCTTAAAGTATATAGGGGATATAGGATATGGCGCTAATTATCTACCTTCACAAATGTTGACGCATCAGTATAATCGTCCGTATCAATAATAATAATAACAACAAAATATAAGGCGCATGGTATCTGGAGGACCATTCAAAGGCGCCGGTCTCTACAAAATCACTGTGGTTCAAACGAAACATTGAAAAGATGAGTCTTATGGCATTTGAATGATGACACATCAGTTGTTTCGCTTAACTCGTCTGGTAATTAACGAATTCCCGAGACGTGATGCACAACTGCAATTGCGCCCGGTCCCCGCAGTAGCCAGGCGAGTTTGGGGAACAGATAATATCTGTGATAAACAAGGCCTGCTCGCAGGTTTCTGAAACCTCAATCTTGCAAAATGCAGTTAAAAGAACCACGCTTATGAAAATTTTTAATGTAAAGTCTGAACGCGCATTTTGATGCTGAGGTAAAGATGTCGAGTATCCTCATCGAAAATCGTAATACGTGTCCACTACATGTACATGTACATGTATTATACTTTATTACGTATTCGTACGTAAATGGCAAAATGAAATCATTGTTTTGTAAGTTTACACCAAAACCTGCATTGTCCACAACATACATGTCCCCCCCCCCGGCCTCTTTAATAAAATGAGAAGCCCGCGCACCCGCCACAAACGCCGGTCAAACTATTGTTGCGTCACGACTTAACCAAATTTTGCTTGTGAAGTTAGCAAGCTCTTCGCTGTGCTTACTGCTTGAGGCCTCGTGAAATAGACTAAGGCTCCGTAACAGAAAATCGTGTGCTTAGCAGCGCCATGAAATTGGGCCGAGGTCCCCGTACTCTACGCGGTACGGTCATGATGCCACAGATTAATGCGGCTTACGTAAATGTGACACAAACTTGTAGTTCTGTATGTGAGTTGGAATAATCATGATTTATCAGAACTAAACAAATTTAAAGAATTTCTAATTTTGCATACACCTATGGTGGGCCGGGATGTGTCACAGCATGATTGCATTATCGTTCATCATGTGAGTGCGCCCTAACTTTGCATTCTTTGCAGCCCTATAACTTTACAAGTACAGGTCCAATTTAACTTTGCATACATCCATACTGGAAAATACTTTGTGAAAAATATAGGTGACGTCATTATTACGTCATCAGTTGTCTTGTGAGGGCGCCCTAAACATTGCATCATTTCAGGCTCTTTATCGCTGCAAGTATGGTCCGATTGGGATGAAACTTTCCATGCACTCTGATCATGTTTTCATGCCTTTTACACAAAAGTAAGTTCAAACATCCGAAACAGCTTATGTTTGTCCACAAACATCTCTAGTTTTTTTTTTTTTCTCCTTTTTCAGACTTTTTCTCCATAGGTTTAACACACGTTTCTTCTACAAGTCCACTTTGCCACTTTTTTAAATCCGATTGATTTCAGACTTGGTACATACATAGACCACCACCCACAGATGGTCCTAGAAGAAATTCGTGACCGTGACGTCATCAGGTGTCAGGTTACATCACATTAAAGATGCATTTTTCCCCATATGTTTTGTACACGTTTTAAAACACTCCAGTTTGGCATCTTCGTAAATCCGATCAACTTTAAACTTAATTCATACTTAGACCACCACCCACAGATGGTTCTAGACGAAATTCGTGATCGTGACGTCATCAAGTGTCAGGTTACGTCACATTAAAAGATGCATTTTTCCCCATAGGGTTTATACATGTATTAAAACGCTCTATTTCGGCACTTTCGTAAATCCGATCGACGTTATACTTGGTACACACTTAGACCATCACCCACAGATGGTCCTTGAAGAAATTTGTGATCGTGGTGTCATCAGGTGTTGGGTTACGTCACATTAAAGATGCGTTTTTCCCCATATGTTTTGTACACGTTTTAAAACACTCCACTTTGGCACCTTCGTAAATCCGATCGACCTCAGTCTTGAAACATACTTAGACCACCACCCACAGATGATCCTAGAAGAAATTTGTGATCGTGACGTCATCAGGTGTTGGGTTACGTCACATTAAAGATGCATTTTTCCCCATAGGGTTTGTACACGTTTTTAAACACTCTACTTTGGCACTTTTGTAAATTATGCGATCGACTTTAGACCTGGTACACACTTAGACTACCACCCACAGATGGTCCTAAAAGAATTTTGTGATCGTACCAATGCCGAGATGGGTTATAGATGAAAATTCATGTGATGTCATCATCAAATGTCATGTGACGTCCCTTAAAGGGGCATTTTGTTCTTTATAGGCTTATATTTACAGACCTATATGTTCGATTTGGTTTATAACTTGCCATGTACGTATAATGTGCTGTTTTAGATGACATTTTAGTGACGTCACTGATTGTTCATCACGTGCACAGAGTATTTCGAATATCCGAAACAGCTTGTGTTTGTCCACAAACACATCTCTAGTTTTTTCTTTTTTTTCTTCTCCTTTTTCAGACTTTTTCTCCATAGATTTAACACACGTCTCTTCTACCAATCCACTTTGCCACTTTTTAAAATCCGATTGATTTCAGACTTGGTACATACTTAGACCACGACCCATAGATGGTCCTAGAAGAAATTTGTGATCGTGACGTCATCAGGTGTCGGGTTACGTCACATTAAAGATGCATTTTTCCCCATATTTTTGTACACGTTTTAAAACACTCAAGTTTGGCATCTTCGTAAATCCGATCGACTTTAAACTTAATTCAAACTTGGACCATCACCCACAGATGGTCCTAGACGAAATTCGTGATCGTGACGTCATCAAGTGTCAGGTTACGTCACATTAAAGATGCATTTTTCCACATAGGGTTTGTACATGTATTAAAACACTCGATTTCGGCACTTTCGTAAACCAGATCGACGTTACACTTGGTACACACTTAGACCATCACCCACAGATGGTCCATGAAGAAACTCGTGGTCGTGACGTCATCAGGTGTCATATTACTTCACATTAAAGATGCACATTTTCCCCATAGGTTTTGTACATGTTTTTCTTCAAACTATACACTTTGGCACTTTCGTAAATTTGATCGACTTTATGCTTGGTACACACTTAGACCACTACCCATAGATTGTTCTAGAAGAAATTCGTCATCGTGGCGCCATGAGGTGTCAGGTTACATCACATTAAAGATGCATTGGTTTCCCTATTGGTTTTGTACACGTTTTTCTTCAAACTGAACTTCAGAAGTACAAGTCTGATTGGGTTAAAACTTGGTATGCATATTCACATGGATGTGTTATAGATGGAAATTGAAGTGGCATCATCATCAAATGTCATGTGAAGTCCCTTAAGGCCAAAAAAAATAAGTCTCCGGTTTCTGGTATGGAGCTTGTCCAAAAAGTGGTGCGGCGACGCGGCTTTTTTTTTTTTTTACCTGACTTTTTTGCTTCAAATGTCGGCTGATGACTGCAAATGGTGCCCGACTAAACTTAGTGCAAATATATGGGAGTCCAGAGAGGCCACATAAAGCTTATTCTCGATCATAACCCCATCTAAAAACACGTTAAAATTGTGCAGTAGCAGGATTCCAGTCAAACCAGTGAGTTTGGCGGTTTTGAGACATCATCTTTCATTGAAAAAAAAACTTTTTCATTTTGCCGACGCGCATGGCTACGGCGACGCGCGCGCATACCAGAAACCGGAGACTTTTTTTTTTTGGCCTAAAGGGGCATTTTATTCTTTTATAGGTCTATATCTACAGAACTAAAATGTTCGATTTGGTTGTAACTTGACATGTACATATTATTATGTGCTGTTATAGATGACATTTATATTGACGTCACTGATTGTTCATCCCGTGCTCAGAGTATTTCAAATATCCGAAACAGCTTGTGTTTGTCCACAAACACATTTCTAGTTTTTTTTCTTTTTCTTTTTTTCTTCTCCTTTTTCAGACTTTTTCTCCATAGGTTTAAACACACGTTTCTTCTGGCAGTCCACTTTGCCACTTTTATAAATCCGATTGATTTCAGACTTGGTACATACTTAGACCACCACCCACAGATGGTCGTAGAAGAAATTTGTGATCGTGACGTCATCAGGTGTCAGGTTACGTCACATTAAAGATGCATTTTTCCCCATATGTTTTGTACACGTTTTAAAACACTCCAGTTTGGCATCTTCGTAAATCCGATCGACTTTAAACTTAATTCATAATTAGACCACCAACCACAGATGGTCGTAGAAGAAATTCGTGATCGTGACGTCATTAAGAGTCAGGTTACACACATTAAAGATGCATTTTTCCCCATAGGGCTTGTACATGTTTTAAAATGCTCCATTTCGGCACTTTCGTAAATCTGATCGACGTTACACTTGGTACACACTTTGACCATCACCCACAAATGGTTACTTTACATTAAAGATGCACATTTTCCCCATAGGTTTGTACACGTTTTAAAACGCCTCACTTTTTGGCACTTTCGTAAATTTGATCGACTTTATACTTGGTACAGACTTAGACCACCACACACAGATGGTCCTAGACTAAATTCGTAATCGTGACGTCATCAAGTGTCAGGTTACGTCACATTAAAGGTGCATTTTTCCCCATAGGGTTTGTACATGTTTTAAAACGCTCCATTTCGGCACTTTCGTAAATCCGATCGACGTTACACTTGGTACACACTTAGACCATCACCAACAGATAACAGATGGTCCTTGAAGAAATTCGTGATTGTGACGTCATCAGATGTCACGTTACTTTACATTAAAGATGCACATTTTCCCCATAGATTTTAAAACGCTCCACTTTGGCACTTTCGTAAATTTGATCGACTTTATACTTGGTACACACTTAGACCACTACCCATAGATGGTCCTACAAGAAATTCGTCATCGTGGCGTCATGATGTGTCAGGTTACATCATATTAAAGATGCATTGTTTCCCTATTGGTTTTGTGCACGTTTTTCTTCAAACTGAACTTCGGAGTACAAGTCTGATTGGGTTAAACTTTGGTATGTATATTCACATGGATGTGTTATAGATGGAAATTGAAGTGACATCATCATCAAATATCATGTGAAGTCCCTTAAAGGGGCAATTTATTCTTTTATAGGTCTATATCTACAGAACTAAAATGTTCGATTTGGTTGTAACTTGAAATGTACATATTATAATGTGCTGTTATAGATGACATTTATAGTGACGTCACTGATTGTTCATCCCGTGCTCAGAGTATTTCAAATATCCGAAACAGCTTGTGTTTGTCCACAAACACATTTCTAGTTGGCTTTTCCGCAAAAAAGCGGAAAAGCCTTTCTTTTTGTTCTCATTTTTGGCTTTTTCGCAATTTTGCGAAAAAGCCTTTCTTTTTGTTCTCGTTTTTTAGCTGTTCCCAATTTCAATTGGGAACAGCTATTGTTTTCGTTAAAGTTTTTTTTTTTCCTTTTTAGCTGTTTCGGTGTACACACCGAAACAGCTCTTGTTTTTGTTATTTTTAGTTTTTCTCTTTTTTTTCCACTTTTTTTCTCATAGGATAACACGTGTTTTCGTTCTACAAGTCACTTTTGGCATTTTTTCAAATCCGATCGACTTCAAACCTGGCATACACTTAGACCAATATCTGAAGATGTGCACTGAATCATGACGTCATCATGACGTCATCACGTGTCACATGATGTCATCCTTTAAGAGCATACTTTAAGGCCCTATATCTACAGAACCGGAAGTCCGATTTGGTCCAAACTTGGTATGCAAGTATTCCGGGACGTGTTATAGACGAAAATTACAGTGACGTCATGATGACGTCATCGTGTGAGTTTATATAAATTATTTACTTTTTGGACCTTTTACTCATATCTCATTAACGGAATGTGGTAAATTCAAAATTCTTTTGTAACAGGTTTGTTAGGTCATAGACAGATGCACAAAATTTGTTAAAATGTGTGACGTCATCATGACGTCATCAAAAACGTGATTTTTTGATTCACATATAAGGGTATGTCCGATCGTTATGAAACTTGGTGGGTAGGTAGGTATGGATAACAGCATTCAAAATCTGAAGTGACGTCATCATGACGTCATCATCTGATTTTTTATGAATTTTTAAAATTTTAATATTTTCTTCAAATTTTGCAAAAATTATATAAAATACGGTCTGATCGACTTCAAACCTGGCACACACTTATACAACCATCGGAAAATGTATGCCGAATCATGACATCATCATGACGTCATCACGTGTCACATTACGTAATCCTATAAGTGCATACTTTAAGGCCCTACATGTATATCTACAGAACCGGAGGTCCAATTGGGTTCAAACTTGGTATGCAAGTATTCTGGGACATGTTGTAGACAGAAATTACAGTGACGTCACGTTGACGTCATCATGTGATTTTATATAAATTTTACTCATATCTCATCAATGGAACGTGGTTAATTTTTTTTTTTTTGCAAAAGGTTTGTTAGGTCGTAGATAGATACAGAAAATTTCAAAAAATACGCATGTTTATTCGACCTGGATGAAACTCCTTTACAGCAGTCATTAATAAAACGGTCGAAACAGCTCAGTGTTTGTCCACAAACACATTTTTAGCTGTTCCCAATTTCAATTGGGAACAGCTCTTGTTTTCGTTAAAGTTTTTTTTTTGTTTTTTTTTCCACTTTTCCCATAGGTTTTGTACACGTTTTTATTCTACAAGCCACTTTGGCAATTATTTTAAATCTGATCAACTTTAAACTCAGCATAGTTATTAACCATCATCTGAGGATGTATGCCGAAACTTTTTGTTATGCTGACGTCATCACGTGATTTATTATAGAATTTTGAATATTTAATTTTTCCCATAGACTTTGTACACAGACATTTTCAAAAAAATGTCAATTTTCAGAGGGCATTTTCGACTCTTTGCCAGTAATTCATTTACACCAATCTTTGTCCAAGCAAAGACCCTTATTCAAACAACATTGTGTAATGATGACGTCATGATGACGTCATCCGGTGTTTATTTATAGGCAATTAAATTGTGACACTTTTAATATTTAAAAATGCATAAGAAATCAACCGTACGCGTCCGCAGCATTCTGTTGCCAGCAAGTGGTAGAGTAGGTTGAGGTCTTTATTTCATTCAGTGTGCGTGAAATCACGTGACCCTTGCTTCCGGTCGAAAAAGGCCAAAACCGGAAGTAGCTTATTATTTAAAAGTGGTAATAGATATGAACTTGCTTTTAACGGTGTTAGTCTCTTGGTTGATAGTATTCTTCAAATCATCTACTGATGACGTCATGCAATCTTCGAGCGTTCTCTAGCGACAGGTTGAAAATTTTCCAAAATGTATTTTGAATAGATGTCTGTGGCGAAGTTTGTCGCAATCGCCTAAATATTGGTGTATATGATGACCTTGACCCACTTAAGACGTGTGCGAAGTTTAAGGTGTATGACATCATCAGACCGGAAGTTATAATGAAAAGACCCTTTTTCCTTAGAAAATTCCTGAAAAATCAACCATGGCAGTTTTTATAGTAGTTTTTACTTTAATTGTCTATTGAAGGGTAGGTCTAAAACATTTCAAAGCTTCGAAGCAATTAGTAACTCGGACATGCCCCGCGCACGCTTAAAACTTCAGGTTGACAATACCTCTGCTTTAAAATATGCACAGGGCGTCCACAGTGTACATGTACCTGCACGTACATTGTACGTTGTACATATCGTATGTCAGTCAGCCCGCGCGCAGCACACGTGTTGCCGAGGTCAATTCCTGTCCACAGTGACCGTTTTAGCCGATTTCCGGCTAACTTTGACAGATTTTATGCTCATGCATAGTGATAGTCAGGGACGTTGATAAAAACAAATCATAATGCGGAAAGCCCTATCTTCTGTTGCAAACAGACATAGATCTCTACTTATATGTCTATGGGTCCAACAGATAATCAATATTGGGAACAGCTCTGTGGTTGTTCACAACCACAATTTCTAGTTTTTTTTTTTCTTTTTCCACTTTTCCCATAGGTTTTGTACACGTTTTTATTCTACAAGCCACTTTGGCAATTATTTTAAATCCGATCAACTTTAAACTCAGCATAGTTATTAATCATCATCTGAGGATGTGTGCCGAAACTTTTCGTCATGCTGACGTCATCACGTGATTTATTATAGAATTTTGAATATTTAATTTTTCCCATAGACTTTGTACACAGACATTTTCAAAAAAATGTCAATTTTCAGAGGGCATTTTCGACTCTTTGCCAGTAATTCATTTACACCAATCTTTGTCCAAGCAAAGACCCTAAATCAAACAACATTGTGTAATGATGACGTCATGATGAAGTCATCCGGTGTTTATTTATAGGCAAATAAATTGTGACAATTTTAATATTTAAAAATGAATAAGAAATCAACCGTACGCGTCCGCAGCATTCTGTTGCCGGCAAGTGGTAGAGTAGGTTGAGGTCTTTATTTCATTCAGTGTGCGTGAAATCACGTGACCCTTGCTTCCGGTCGAAAAAGGCCCAAATCGGAAGTGGCTTATTATTTAAAAGTGGTAATAGATATGACCTTGCTTTTAACGGTGTTAGTCTCTTGGCTGATAGTATTCTTCAAATCATCTACCGATGACGTCATGCAATCTTCGAGCGCCCTCTAGCGACAGGTTGAAAATTTGCAAAAATGTATTTTGAATAGATGTCTGTGGCGAAGTTTGTCGGAATCACCTAAATATTGGTGTATATGATGACCTTGACCCACTTAAGACGTGTGCGAAGTTTTAGTCGAATGACGTCATCAGACCGGAAGTTATAATGAAAAGACCCTTTTTCCTTAGAAAATGCCTCAAAAATCAACCATGGCAGTTTTTATATTAGTTTTTACTCTAATTGTCTATTTAAGGGTAGGTCTCAAACATTTCAAAGCTCCAAGGCAATAAGCAAACTCGGACATGCCCTGCGCACGCTTAAAACTTCAGGTTGACAATACCTCTGCTTTGAAACATGCACAGGACGACCACAATGTACATGTACATGTACATGTACATGCACGTACGTTGTACATATCGTATGTCAGTCAGCCCGCGCACAGCGCACGTGTTGCTGAGGTCAAATCCTGTCCACAGTGACCGTTTTAGCAGATTTCCAGCTAACTTTGACAGATTTTATGTTCATGCATTGTCAGGGACGTATTATTGATAAAGACAAATCATAATGCGGAAAAGCCCTATCTTCTGTTGCAAACAGACATAGATCTCTACGTATATGTCTATATCTCGTACAAACAGACCTGTTCCCAAAAATATATTTTCAGTTTTAAGTTTTCAGAACCCAACCAGCTTCTCTTCGGGAAATGTGTCACGAACAAGACCATCACCGATTTATATTATTATTTCAATTTAATAGTAAAATTTGTTTAGAACAAATCATTGAATCATTTTGTACTGTGCAATAGACAATCAAAAACATGTTGGGAACAGCTCTGTGGTTGTTCACTCACAACCACATAGTTCTAGTTTTTTCTTTCTTCTTCTTTTTGTTCCACTTCAAATGCCATTGACTTTGTGCACGTTTTTTCTCAGTGCCACTTTTGGCATTAATCTTTGTCATACATCATTCAAAGTTTGCATAAGCATAGTCCCTATAGCAAAGATGTGTCCCGAAGATTGACGTCATGGTGACGTCATCGACTAATTTATTATAGATTTTTGAATATTTAATTTTTCCCATAGGCTTTGTACACAGAATTTAAGAAAAAAATGTCGATTTTCAAAGGGCATTTTTGACTGTTTGCCAGTAATTCATTTACACCACTATTTGTCCAAGCAAAGACCCTAATTAAAACAACATTGTGTAATGATGACGTCATGATGACGTCATCAGGTGTTTATTTATAGGCAATTAAATTGTGACACTTTTAATGTTTAAAAATGCATAAGAAATCAACCGTACGCGCCCGCAGTATTCTGTTGCCGGCAAGTGGTAGAGTAGGTTGAGGTCTTTATTTCATTCAGTGTGCGTGAAATCACATGACCCTTGCTTCCGGTCGAAAAATGCCAAAACCGGAAGTGGCTTATTATTTGAAAATGTTAATAGATATGAACTTGCTTTTAACGGTGTTAGTATTTTGGCTAAAAGTATTCTTCAAATCATCTACCAATGACGTCATGCAATCTTCGAGCGCCCTCTAGCGACAGGTTGAAAATTTGCAAAAATGTATTTTGAATAGATGTCTGTGGCGAAGTTTGTCGGAATCGCCTAAATATTGGTGTATATGATGACCTTGACCCACTTAAGACGTGTGCGAAGTTTTAGGCAAATGACGTCATCAGACCGGAAGTTATAATAAAAAGACCCTTTATCATTTGAAACTTCCTGAAAAATCAACCATGGCAGTTTCTATGTTAGTTTTTACTTTAATTGTCGATTTAAGGGTAGGTCTAAAACATTTCAAAGCTTCGAGGTAATAAGCGAACTCGGACATGCCCTCCGCACGCTTAAAACTTAAGGTTGACAATACCTCTGCTCTAAAACATGCACAGAACGTCTATATGTACATACACGTACGTTACGCACATACATCGTATGTCAGTCAGCCTGCAGAGCACGTGTTGCCGAGGTCAAATCCTGTCCACATCACCGTGACCGTTTTAGCCGATTTTCGGCTAACTTTGACAGATTTTATGTTCATGCTTGCGCATAGTCAGGGACGAATAATAAAAAATCATAATGCCGAGAAGCCCTATGTTACGTCTTTAAAGGTGCAGTTTTTATGCAGTGGGATTTTCCACAAGTCTTTTGCTATGCAACACTGATATCTTACTGAGTAGTTCTGAACTTCAGCCGAGAATTACTATGAGAAGGAAAGAGAAATTGTATTTTTTTTTCGCGCTGTCATTCGATTGAACAAATTCCTAAGGGTCAGAATATCAAGTAATATTTCATAAAAAAATTCAGTTCAAAGGCAAATTACAAATTTAAAGGTGCAATTTTTCTGCAGTGGGATTTTTTTAGCCCATTAACTTTGTACACGTGTTAGCCCATTGACTTTGTACACGTTTTCAAGCCACCTTTTTAATAACTTGGCGATCTGGAATCGTCATCAATGTTACAGCCAAGGAAGACCCTCATAGAAAAATTATGCGAAGACTATTACGTCATGATGACGTCATCACCTAATTTTTTTTTATTGATTTTTGAAAATTTACGTGCATATTATGAAGTCCAATATCAACAGAACTGTAAGTCTGATTGGGTTGAATCTTGGTATGTGGCTAGAACAGGATGTGTTATAGGTAAAAAAAAAATTAGTTGACGCCATGATGACGTCATCCGGAGATTCTATATGAATATTTGAAGTTTTGGACCTTTTAGCCATTTCTCATGAACGTAACATGCAAAATTCTAAATTCTTTGTGTATTTGGTCTTTTAGGTAAAAGGTATTTGCACAAAATTTTGAAAAATTGTGTGACGTCATCATGACGTTATAAAAATGATATTTTTCAAAACACATATTAGGAAAGGTCTGACTGTCATGAAACTTTGTGCGTGTAATCACGTGACCCTTGCTTCCGGTCGAAAAAGGCCAAAACCGGAAGTGGTTTATTATTTAAAAGTGGTAATAGATATGAACTTGCTTTAACGGTCTTAGTCTCTTGGCCGAAAGTATTCTTCAAATCATCTACCGATGACGTCATGCAATCTTCGAGCGCCCTCTAGCGACATGTTGAAAATTTTCAAAAATGTATTTGAATAGATGTCTGTGGCGAAATTTGTCGGAATCGCCTAAATATTGGTGTGTATGATGACCTTGACCCCTTTAAGAAGTGTGCGAAGTTTTAGGCAGATGACGTCATCAGACCGGAAGTTATATTAAAAAGAACCTTTTTCATTTGAAAATTTCTGAAAAATCAACCATGGCAGTTTTTAAATTAGTTTTTACTTCAATTGTCGATTTAAGGGTAGGTCTAAAACATTTCAAAGCTTCGAGGCAATAAGCAAACTCAGACATGCCCTGCGCACGCTTAAAACTTCAGGTTGACAATACCTCTGCTTTAAAACATGCACAGGACATCCACAATGTGTATATGTACATGCACGTACGTAGTACATCTCGTATGTCAGTCAGCCCGCGGCGCACATGTTGCTGAGGACAAATCCTGTCCACAGTGACCGTTTTAGCCGATTTTCGGCTAACTTTGACAGATTTTATGTTCATGCATAGTCAGGGACGTAGTATTGATAAAATAAACCATAATGCGGAAAAGCCATATGTTCTGTTGCAAACAGACATAGATCTCTAGTTTTCTTTCTTCTTCTTCTTCTTTTTGTCGCCTCAATCCCATAGACTTTGTATACGTTTTTTCTAGTGCCACTTTTGGTACTAATCTTTGTCATACATCATTCAAATTAAGCATAGTCATAGTCCTTATAGCAGAGATGTGCCCCGAAGAGTGACGTCATGGTGACGTCATCGACTAATTTATTATAGATTTTTGAATATTTAATTTGTCCCATAGACTTTGAACACAAAAATTAAGAAAAAAATGTCGATTTTCAAAGGGCATTTTCGACTGTTTGCCAGTAATTCATTTATATCACTCTTTGTCCAAGCAAAGACCCTAATTCAAACAACATTGTGTAATGATGACGTCATGATGACGTCATCAGGTGTTTATTTATAGGCAATTAAATTGTGACACTTTTAATATTTAAAAATGCATAAGAAATCAACCGTGCGCGTCCGCAGCATTCTGTTGCCGGCAAGTGGTAGAGTAGGTTAAGGTCTTTATTTCATTCAGTGTACGTGAAATCACGTGACCCTCGCTTCCGGTCGAAAAAGGCCCAAACCGGAAGTGGCTTATTATTTAAAAGTGGTAATAGAAATGAACTTGCTTTTAACGATGTTAGTCTCTTGGCCGATAGTAGCCTTCAAATCATCTACCGATGACGTCATGCAATCTTCGAGCGCCGTCTAGCGACAGGTTGAAAATTTTCAGAAATGTATTTTGAATAGATGTCTGTGGCGAAGTTTGTCGGAATTGCCTAAATATTGGTGTATATGATTACCTTTACCCACTTAAGACGTGTGCGAAATTTTAGGCGAATGACGTCATCAGACCGGAAGTTATAATGAAAAGACCCTTTTTCCTTAGAAAATTCCTAACAAATCAAACCGTACAGATATAATCTTGAATTCCCCATTAAATGATAGCGTAAACATTTGCCTCAACAGTGCCAAGTTCCCAGCTTGTCAAATTGTTCACACAGTTACGCGGCGTCGGCAAAAAAATACTGCGCAAGTTGCGGCAGAGAAAATCAAAAATGCCTACTCAACCATACAAGCCGCAAGTGTGTGCGTATACATTGACCAGATTCGGCATCGCCCGCTTCCCATACACCACACACGCACGTGGTCGTGAGGAGCAGACCTACCAACAGGGTGACCGTTTTAGCCGAATTTCGGCTAAATTTGGCAGACTTTTTCGTAAAAAAACAAGTTTGACAGAACATTTTACAGAATGGATTTTTTTGGCAGATTTCTGACAGAATCTTCAAAAATGGTTATTTTCACAATTACATAGCAAATTTGTGTATTGATAGACTCAATTTTTACAGCCTTATAACTATTGAACTATTTGAAAGATTGATCTCAAATTTGGAAGGTATACAGGGAGGGAAGTGTTATAGATGGAAAATGATATGTCAAGGTCACGTGACCTTCAATTCCGGTTTTACCGGAAGTGGTAATTTTAGAACCCTATATCATATTTTATGAATTATTAATCTGATTAGGTTGAAACTTCACATTAATACAAAGCTATATTGACAGATAATTATATTGCATTATTATTACTGTGCACTTAATTATTGTCATGTTATGACGTCATGAATATTTAATGAGGCAATCTTTACAGTCCTATAACTATAGAACCGCTTGACCGATTGATCTCAAACCTGGCAGGTATACACACTGGGAAGTGTTACAGATACAAATTGGTATGTCCGGGTCATGTGACCTCTACTTCCGGTATCACCGGAAGTGTTAATGTGAGACCCTAATTAGTATATCTAATGAATTAGAAATTTGATTGGGTTGACACCTTATATTACTATTAAACAACATTAAAGGATAAATATGTAGCATTATTATTAATGGGCAGTTTAATGTTTTTATGTTATGATGTCATGAATATTTAATGAGGCAATCTTTACATTCCTTTAACTTTAAAACTTTTCGACCGATTGATCTCAAACTTGGTAAATATATAGACAGGAAAGTGTTATGAATGAAAATGTGTATGTCAAGGTCATGTGACCCTTCCGGTCTTTACCAGAAGTGCAATCATTTAAGATAATATTTTCAATTTAAAAAGTTAATTATAGGTTTTTGAAAATCTTTACATTATTTTTTGCTATCTAACAGACAATCAAAAACAAGTTGGGAACAGCTCTGTGGTTGTTCAGTTACAACCACATCTAGTTGTTATTTTTAGTTTTTTACCTGTTTCTGTGTACACACCGAAACAGCTCTTGTTTTTGTTATTTTTTTTAGCTGTTCCCAATTTCAATTGGGAACAGCTCTTGTTTTCGTTAAAGTTTTTTTTTTTCCTTTTTAGCTGTTGCCAATTTCAATTGGGAACAGCTCTTGTTTTCGTTAAATTTTTTTTTAGCTGTTCCCAATTTCAATTGGGAACAGCTCTTGATTTCGTTAAAGTTTTTTTTTTTCCTTTTTTAGCTGTTCCCAATTTCAATTGGGAACAGCTCTTGTTTTCGTTAAAGTTTTTTTTTTCCTTTTTTTTTTTTTTTTTTTTTTTTTTTTTTTTTTCCACTTTTCCCATAGGTTTTGTACACGTTTTTATTCTACAAGCCACTTTGGCAATTATTTTAAATCCGATCAACTTTAAACTTGGCATAGTCATTAACAATCATCTGAGGATGTATGCCGAAACTTTTCGTCATGCTGACGTCATCACGTGATTTATTATAGAATTTTGAATATTTAATTTTTCCCATAGACTTTGTACACAGAATTTTTTTTTAAAATCTCGATTTTCAGAGGGCATTTTCAACTCTTTGCCAGTAATTCATTTACACCAATCTTTGTCCAAGCAAAGACCCTAATTCAAACAACATTGTGTAATGATGACGTCATGATGACGTCATCCGGTGTTTATTTATAGGCAATTGAATAGTAACACTTTTAATATTAAAAAATGCATAAGAAATCAACCGTACGCGTCCGCAGCATTCTGTTGCCGGCAAGTGGTAGAGTAGGTTGAGGTCTTTATTTCATTCAGTGTGCGTGAAATCACGTGACCCTTGCTTCCGGTCGAAAAAGGCCAAAACCGGAAGTGGCTTATTATTTAAAAGTGGTAATAGATATGAACTTGCTTTTAACGGTGTTAGTCTCTTGGCAGATAGTATTCTTCAAATCATCTACCGATGACGTCATGCAATCTTCGAGCGCCCTCTAGCGACAGGTTGAAAATTTTCTAAAATGTATTTTGAATAGATGTCTGTGGCGAAGTTTGTCAGAATTGCCTAATAATCGGTGTATATGATGACCTTGACCTACTTAACACGTGTGTGAAGTTTAAGGTGTATGACGTCATCAGACCGGAAGTTATAATGAAAAGACCCTTTATCCTTAGAAAATTCCTGAAAAATCAACCATGGCAGTTTTTATATTAGTTTTTACTTTAATTGTCTATTTAAGGGTAGGTCTAAAACATTTCAAAGCTTCGAGGCAATAAGCAAACTCGGACATGCCCCGCGCACGCTTAAAACTTCAGGTTGACAATACCTCTGCTTTAAAACATGCACAAACCGTCCACAATGTACATGTACATACACGTACATTGTACGTTGTACATATCGTATGTCAGTCAGCCCGCGCGCAGCGCACGTGTTGCTGAGGTCAAATCCTGTCCACAGTGACCGTTTTAGCCGATTTCCGGCTAACTTTGACAGATTTTATGTTCATGCATAGTGATAATCAGGAGGTATTATTGATAAAAACAAATCATAATGCGGAAATCCCTGTCTTCTGTTGCAAACAGACACAGATCTCTAGTTATATGTCTATGGGTCCAACAGATAATCAATATTGGGAACAGCTCTGTGGTTGTTCACAACCACAATTTCTAGTTTTCTGTTCCCAATTTCACTCAATAGCTCATTTTCTGCGTTTTTTTTTTCCACTAGCTCCACTTCAATTGTGGACAATCTCTTTTGTTTTCAGTTTTTTTTTTTTTCCTTTTAGACTTCAATCCTAATTTCAATTGGGAACAGCCTTCGTTCAAAGTTTTTTCCTTTTTTTATTTTTTTTTCTTTTTCCACTTTTCCCATAGGTTTTGTACACGTTTTTATTCTACAAGCCACTTTGGCAATTATTTTAAATCCGATCAACTTTAAACTCAGCATAGTTATTAACCATCATCTGAGGATGTATGCCGAAACTTTTCGTCATGCTGACGTCATCACGTGATTTATTATAAAATTTTGAATATTTAATTTTTCCCATAGCTTTTGTACACAGAATTTTACAAAAAATTGTCAATTTTCAGAGGGCATTTTCAACATTTTGCTAGTAATTCATTTACACCAATCTTTGTCCAAGCAAAGACCCTTACTCAAACAACATTGTGTAATGATGATGTCATGATGACGTCATCCGGTGTTTATTTATAGGCAATTAAATTGTGACACTTTTAATATTTAAAAATGCATAAGAAATCAACCGTACGCGTCCGCAGCATTCTGTTGCCAGCAAGTGGTAGAGTAGGTTGAGGTCTTTATTTCATTCAGTGTGCGTGAAATCACGTGACCCTTGCTTCCGGTCGAAAAAGGCCAAAACCGGAAGTGGCTTATTATTTGAAAGTGGTAATAGATATGAACTTGCTTTTAACGGTGTTAGTCTCTTGGCTGATAGTATTCTTCAAATCATCTACCGATGACGTCATGCAATCTTCGAGCGCCCTCTAGCGACAGGTTGAAAATTTTCAAAAATGTATTTTGAATAGATGTCTGTGGCGAAGTTTGTCGGAATTGCCTAAATATTGGTGTATATGATGACCTTGACCCACTTAAGACGTGTGCGAAGTTTTAGGTGTATGACGTCATCAGACCGGAAGTTATAATGAAAAGACCCTTTTTCCTTAGAAAATTCCTGAAAAATCAACCATGGCAGTTTTTATATTAGTTTTTACTTTAATTGTCTATTTAAGGGTAGGTCTAAAACATTTCAAAGCTTCGAGGCAATAAGCAAACTCGGACATGCCCTGCGCACGCTTAAAACTTCAGGTTGACGATACCTCTGCTTTAAAATATGCGCAGGACGTCCACAATGTACATGTACATGCACGTACGTTGTACATATCATATATCAGTCAGCTCGCAGCGCACGTGTTGCTTAGGTCAAATCCTGTCCACAGTGACCGTTTTAGCCGATTTTCGGCTAACTTTGACAGATTTTATGTTCATGCATAGTCAGGGACGTATTATTGATAAAAACAAATCATAATGCGGAAAAGCCCTATGTTCTGTTGCAAACAGACATAGATCTCTACTTATATGTCTATGGGTCCAACAGATAATCAATATTGGGAACAGCTCTGTGGTTGTTCACAACCACAATTTCTAGTTTTCTTTTTTTTTCTTTTTCCACTTTTCCCATAGGTTTTGTACACGTTTTTATTCTACAAGCCACTTTGGCAATTATTTTAAATCCGATCAACTTTAAACTCAGCATAGTTATTAACCATCATCTGAGGATGTATGCCGAAACTTTTCGTCATGCTGACGTCATCACGTGATTTATTATAGAATTTTGAATATTTAATTTTTCCCATAGACTTTGTACACAGACATTTAAAAAAAAATGTCAATTTTCAGAGGGCATTTTCGACTCTTTGCCAGTAATTCATTTACACCAATCTTTGTCCAAGCAAAGACCCTTATTCAAACAACATTGTGTAATGATGACGTCATGATGACGTCATCCGGTGTTTATTTATAGGCAATTAAATTGTGACACTTTTAATATTTAAAAATGCATAAGAAATCAACCGTACGCGTCCGCAACATTCTGTTGCCAGCAAGTGGTAGAGTAGGTTGAGGTCTTTATTTCATTCAGTGTGCGTGAAATCACGTGACCCTTGCTTCCGGTCGAAAAAGGCCAAAACCGGAAGTGGCTTATTATTTAAAAGTGGTAATAGATATGAACTTGCTTTTAACGGTGTTAGTCTCTTGGCTGATAGTATTCTTCAAATCATCTACCGATGACGTCATGCAATCTTCGAGCGCCCTCTAGCGACAGGTTGAACATTTTCAAAAATGTATTTTGAATAGATGTCTGTGGCGAAGTTTGTCGGAATCGCCTAAATATTGGTGTATATGATGACCTTGACCCACTTAAGACGTGTCCGAAGTTTAAGGTGTATGACGTCATCAGACCGGAAGTTATAATGAAAAGACCCTTTTTCCTTAGAAAATTCCTGAAAAATCAACCATGGCAGTTTTTATATTAGTTTTTACTTTAATTGTCTATTTAAGGGTAGGTCTAAAACATTTCAAAGCTTCGAGGCAATAAGCAAACTCGGACATGCCCTGCGCACGCTTAAAACTTCAGGTTGACAATACCTCTGCTTTAAAACATGCACAGGACGTCCACAATGTACATGTACATGCACGTACATTGTACGTTGTACATATCGTATGTCAGTCAGCCCGCGCGCAGTGCACGTGTTGCTGAGGTCAAATCCTGTCCACAGTGACCGTTTTAGCCGATTTCCGGCTAACTTTGACAGATTTTATGTTCATGCATAGTGATAGTCAGGGACGTTGATAAAAACAAATCATAATGCGGAAAGCCCTATCTTCTGTTGCAAACAGACATAGATCTCTACTTATATATCTATGGGTCCAACAGATAATCAATATTGGGAACAGCTCTGTGGTTGTTCACAACCACAATTTCTAGTTTTTTTTTTAGCTGTTCCCAATTTCAATTGGGAACAGCTCTTGTTTTCGTTAAAGTTTTTTTTTTTCCTTTTTTTTTTTTTTCTTTTTTTTTTTCTTTTTCCACTTTTCCCCATAGGTTTTGTACACGTTTTTATTCTACAAGCCACTTTGGCAAGTATTTGAAATCCGATCAACTTTAAACTCAGCATAGTTATTAACCATCATCTGAGGATGTATGCCGAAAATTTTCGTCATGCTGACGTCATCACGTGATTTATTATAGATTTTTGAATATTTAATTTTTCCCATAGACTTTGTACACAGAAATTTAAAAAAAAATGTCAATTTTCAGAGGGGATTTTCGACTCTTTGCCAGTAATTTATTTACACCAATCTTTGTCCAAGCAAATATCCTAATTCAAACAACATTGTGTAATGATGACGTCATGATGACGTCATCCAGTGTTTATTTATAGGCAATTAAATTGTGACACTTTTAATTTTTAAAAATGCATAAGAAATCAACCGTACGCGTCCGCAGCATTCTGTTGCCGGCAAGTGGTAGAGTAGGTTGAGGTCTTTATTTCATTCAGTGTGCGTGAAATCACGTGACCCTTGCTTCCGGTCGAAAAAGGCCAAAACCGGAAGTGGCTTATTATTTGAAAGTGGCAATAGATATGAACTTGCTTTCAACGGTGTTAGTCTCTTGGCTGATAGTATTCTTCAAATCATTTACCGATGACGTCATGCAATCTTCGAGCGCCCTCTAGCGACAGGTTGAAAATTTTCAAAAATGTATTTTGAATAGATGTCTGTGGCGAAGTTTGTCGGAATCGCCTAAATATTGGTGTATATGATGACCTTGACCCACTTAAGACGTGTGCGAAGTTTAAGATGTATGACGTCATCAGACCGGAAGTTATAATGAAAAGACCCTTTTTCCTTAGAAAATTCCTAAAAAATCAACCATGGCAGTTTTTATATTAGTTTTTACTTTAATTGTCTATTGAAGGGTAGGTCTAAAACATTTGAAAGCTCTGAGGCAATCAGCAAACTCGGACATGCCCTGCGCACGCCTAAAACTTCAGGTTGACAATACCTCTGCTTTGAAACAAGCACAGGACGTCCACAATGTACAGTACATGTACATGCACGTACATTGTACATATCGTATGCCAGTCAGCCCGCGCACAGCGCACGTGTTGCTTAGGTCAAATCCTGTCCACAGTGACCGTTTTAGCCGATTTCCGGCTAACTTTGACAGATTTTATGTTCATGCATAGTCAGGGACGTATTATTGATAAAACAAATCATAATGCGGAAAAGCCCTATGTTCTGTTGCAAACAGACATAGATCTCTACTTATATGTCTATGGGTTCAACAGTTAATCAATATTGGGAACAGCTCTGTGGTTGTTCACAACCACAATTTCTAGTTTTCTTTTTTTTTCTTTTTCCACTTTTCCCCATAGGTTTTGTACACGTTTTTATTCTACAAGCCACTTTGGCAATTATTTTAAATCCGATCAACTTTAAACTCAGCATAGTTATTAACCATCATCTGAGGATGTATGCCGAAACTTTTCGTCATGCTGACGTCATCACGTGATTTATTATAGAATTTTGAATATTTAATTTTTCCCATAGACTTTGTACACAGAAATTTAAAAAAAAATGTCAATTTTCAAAGGGCATTTTCGACTCTTTGCCAGTAATTCATTTACACCAATCTTTGTCCAAGCAAAGACCCTTACTCAAACAGCATTGTGTAATGATGACGTCATGATGACGTCATCCGGTGTTTATTTATAGGCAATTAAATTGTTACACTTTTAATATTTAAAATGCATAAGAAATCAACCGTACGCGTCCGCAGCATTCTGTTGCCAGCAAGTGGTAGAGTAGGTTGAGGTCTTTATATCATTCAGTGTGCGTGAAATCACGTGACCCTTGCTTCCGGTCGAAAAAGGCCAAAACCGGAAGTGGCTTATTATTTGAAAGTGGTAATAGATATGAACTTGCTTTCAACGGTGTTAGTCTCTTGGCTAATAGTATTCTTCAAATCATCTACCGATGACGTCATGCAATCTTCGAGCGCCCTCTAGCGACAGGTTGAAAATTTTCAAAAATGTATTTTGAATAGATGTCTGTGGCGAAGTTTGTCGGAATCGCTTAAATATTGGTGTATATAATGAACTTGACCCACTTAAGCCGTGTGCGAAGTTTAAGGTGTATGACGTCATCAGACCAGAAGTTATAATGAAAAGACCCTTTTTCCTTAGAAAATTCCTGAAAAATCAACCATGG
This sequence comes from Patiria pectinifera, assembly GCA_029964075.1. NCBI lineage: Eukaryota > Metazoa > Echinodermata > Asteroidea > Valvatida > Asterinidae > Patiria > Patiria pectinifera. Next base: position 20,573,897 of record CM057133.1, on the reverse strand, counting down.
CAGTTTTTATATTAGTTTTTACTTTAATTGTCTATTTAAGGGTAGGTCTAAAACATTTCAAAGCTTCGAGGCAATAAGCAAACTCGGACATGCCCTGCGCACGCTTGAAACTTCAGGTTGACAATACCTCTGCTTTAAAAAATGCACAGGACGTCCACAATGTACATGTACATGCACGTACATTGTACGTTGTACATATCGTATGTCAGTCAGCCCGCGCGCAGCGCACGTGTTGCTGAGGTGAAATCCTGTCCACAGTGACCGTTTTAGCCGATTTCCGGCTAACTTTGACAGATTTTATGTTCATGCATAGTGATAGTCAGGGACGTTGTTAAAAACAAATCATTATGCGGAAAGCCCTATCTTCTGTTGCAAACAGACATAGATCTCTACTTATATGTCTATGGGTCCAACAGATAATCAATATTGGGAACAGCTCTGTGGTTGTTCACAACCACAATTTCTAGTTTTTAGCTGTTCCCAATTTCAATTGGGAACAGCTCTTGTTTTCGTTAAAGTTTTTTTTTTTCCTTTTTTTTTTTTTTATTTTATTTTTTCTTTTTCCACTTTTCCCCATAGGTTTTGTACACGTTTTTATTCTACAAGCCACTTTGGCAATTATTTTAAATCCGATCAACTTTAAACTCAGCATAGTTATTAACCATCATCTGAGGATGTATGCCGAAACTTTTCGTCATGCTGACGTCATCACGTGATTTATTACAGAATTTTGAATATTTAATTTTTCCCATAGACTTTGTACACAGAAATTTAAAAAAAAATGTTAATTTTCAGAGGGCATTTTCGACTCTTTGCCAGTAATTCATTTACACCAATCTTTGTCCAAGCAAAGACCCTTATTCAAACAACATTGTGTAATGATGACGTCATGATGACGTCATCCGGTGTTTATTTATAGGCAATTAAATTGTTACACTTTTAATATTTAAAAATGCATAAGAAATCAACCGTACGCGTCCGCAGCATTCTGTTGCCAGCAAGTGGTAGAGTAGGTTGAGGTCTTTATTTCATTCAGTGTGCGTGAAATCACGTGACCCTTGCTTCCGGTCGAAAAAGGCCAAAACCGGAAGTGGCTTATTATTTAAAAGTGGTAATAGATATGAACTTGCTTTTAACGGTGCTAGTCTCTTGGCAGATAGTATTCTTCAAATCATCAACCGATGACGTCATGCAATCTTCGAGCGCCCTCTAGCGACAGGTTGAAAATTTTCAAAAATATATTTTGAATAGATGTCTGTGGCGAAGTTAGTCAGAATTGCCTAATAATCGGTGTATATGATGACCTTGACCCACCTAAGACGTGTGCGAAGTTTAAGGTGTATGACGTCATCAGACCGGAAGTTATAACAAAAAAACCCTTTATCCTTAGAAAATTCCTGAAAAATCAACCATGGCAGTTTTTATATTAGTTTTTACTTTAATTGTCTATTTAAGGGTAGGTCTAAAATATTTCAAAGCTTCGAGGCAATAAGCAAACTCGGACATGCCCCGCGCACGCTTAAAACTTCAGGTTGACAATACCTCTGCTTTAAAACATGCACAAACCGTCCACAATGTACATGTACATACACGTACATTGTACGTTGTACATATCGTATGTCAGTCAGCCCGCGCGGAGCGCACGTGTTGCTGAGGTCAAATCCTGTCCACAGTGACCGTTTTAGCCGATTTCCGGCTAACTTTGACAGATTTTATGTTCATGCATAGTGATAGTCAGGGAGGTTGATGAAAACAAATCATAATGCGGAAAGCCCTGTCTTCTGTTGCAAACAGACATAGATCTCTACTTATATGTCTATGGGTCCAACAGATAATCAATATTTGGAACAGCTCTGTGGTTGTTCACAACCACAATTTCTAGTTTTTTTTTCTTTTTCCACTTTTCCCATAGGTTTTGTACACGTTTTTATTCTACAAGCCACTTTGGCAATTATTTTAAATCCGATCAACTTTAAACTTGGCATAGTCATTAACAATCATCTGAGGATGTATGCCGAAACTTTTCGTCATGCTGACGTCATCACGTGATTAATTATAGAATTTTGAATATTTAATTTTTCCCATAGACTTTGTACACAGAAATTTAAAAAAAAATGTCAATTTTCAGAGGGCATTTTCGACTCTTTGCCAGTAATTCATTTACACCAATCTTTGTCCAAGCAAAGACCCTAAATCAAACAACATTGTGTAATGATGATGTCATGATGACGTCATCCGGTGTTTATTTATAGGCAATTATATTGTTACACTTTTAATATTTAAAAATGCATAAGAAATCAACCGTACGCGTCCGCAGCATTCTGTTGCCGGCAAGTGGTAGAGTAGGTTGAGGTCTTTATTTCATTCAGTGTGCGTGAAATCACGTGACCCTTGCTTCCGGTCGAAAAAGGCCAAAACCGGAAGTGGCTTATTATTTAAAAGTGGTAATAGATATGAACTTGCTTTCAACGGTGTTAGTGTCTTGGCTGATAGTATTCTTCAAATCATCTACTAATGACGTCATGCAATCTTCGAGCGCCCTCTAGCGACAGGTTGTAAATTTTCAAAAATGTATTTTGAATAGATGTCTGTGGCGAAGTTTGTCGGAATTGCCTAAATATTGGTGTATATGATGACCTTGACCCACTTAAGACGTGTGCGAAGTTTCAGGTGTATGACGTCATCAGACCGGAAGTTATAATGAAAAGACCCTTTTTCCTTAGAAAATTCCTGGAAAATCAAGCATGGCAGTTTTTATATTAGTTTTTACTTTAATTGTCTATTTAAGGGTAGGTCTAAAACATTTCAAAGCTTCGAGGCAAGTAGCAAACTCGGACATGCCCCGCGCACGCTTAAAACTTCAGGTTGACAATACCTCTGCTTTAAAATATGCACAGGACGTCCACAGTGTACATGTACATGCACGTACATTGTACGTTGTACATATCGTATGTCAGTCAGCCCGCGCGCAGCGCACGTGCTGCCGAGGTCAATTCCTGTCGACAGTGACCGTTTTAGCCGATTTCCGGCTAACTTTGACAGATTTTATGTTCATGCATAGTGATAGTCAGGGACGTTGATAAAAGCAAATCATAATGCGGAAAGCCCTATCTTCTTTTTCAAACAGACATAGATCTCTACTTATATGTCTATGGGTCCAACAGATAATCAATATTGGGAACAGCTCTGTGGTTGTTCACAACCACAATTTCTAGTTAGCTGTTCCCAATTTCAATTGGGAACAGCTCTTGTTTTCGTTATAGTTTTTTTTTTTCCTTTTTTTTCTTCTTTTTCTTTTTCCACTTTTCCCCATAGGTTTTGTACACGTTTTTATTCTACAAGCCACTTTGGCAATTATTTTAAATCTGATCAACTTTAAACTCAACATAGTTATTAACCATCATCTGAGGAAGTGTCCCGAAACTTTTCGTCATGCTGACGTCATCACGTGATTTATTACAGAATTTTGAATATTTAATTTTTCCCATGGACTTTCTACACAGAAATTAAAAAAAAAATGTTAATTTTCAGAGGGCATTTTCGACTCTTTGCAAGTAATTTATTTACACCAATCTTTGTCCAAGCAAAGACCCTTATTCAAACAACATTGTGTAATGATGACGTCATGATGACGTCATCCGGTGATTAACTATAGGCAATTAAAATGTTACACTTTTAATTTTCAAAAATGCATAAGAAATCAACCGTACGCGTCCGCAGCATTCTGTTGCCGGCAAGTGGTAGAGTAGGTTGAGGTCTTTATTTCATTTAGTGTGCGTGAAATCACGTGACCCTTGCTTCCGGTCGAAAAAGGCCCAAACCGGAAGTGGCTTATTATTTGAAAGTGGTAATAGATATGATCTTGCTTTCAATGGTGTTAGTCTCTTGGCTGATAGTATTCTTCAAATCATCTACCGATGACGTCATGCAATCTTCGAGCGCCCTCTAGCGACAGGTTGAAAATCTTTAAAAATGTATTTTGAATAGATGTCTGTGGCGAAGTTTGTCGGAATCGCCTAAATATTGGTGTATATGATGACCTTTACCCACTTAAGACGTGTGCGAAGTTTTAGGCGAATGACGTCACCAGACCGGAAGTTATAATGAAAAGACCCTTTTTCCTTAGAAAATTCCTAAAAAATCAAACCGTACAGATATAATCTTGAATTCCCCATTAAATGATAGCGTAAACATTTGCCTCAACAGTGCCAAGTTCCCAGCTTGTCAAATTGTTCACACAGTTACGCGGCGTCGGCAAAAAAATACCGCGAAAGTTGCGGCAGAGAAAATAAAAAATGCCTACTCAACCAATGCAAGCCGCAAGTGTGTGCGTATACATTGACCAGATTCGGCATCGCCCGCTTCCCATAAACCACACACGCACGTGGTCGTGAGGAGCAGACCGACCAACAGGGTGACCGTTTTAGCCGAATTTCGGCTAAATTTGGCAGACTTTTTCGTAAAAAAACAAGTTTGACAGAAAATTTGACAGAATGGATTTTTTTGGCAGATTTCTGACAGAATCTTCAAAAATGGTTATTTTCACAATTACATAGCAAATTTGTGTATTGATAGACTCAATTTTTACAGCCTTATAACTATTGAACTATTTGAGAGATTGATCTCAAATTTGGAAGGTATACAGAAAGGGGAGTGTTATAGATGGAAATTGATATGTCAAGGTCACGTGACCTTCAATTCCGGTTTTACCGGAAGTGGTAATTTTAGAACCCTATATCATATTTTATGAATTATTAATCTGATTAGGTTGAAACTTCACATTAATACAAAGCTATATTGACAGATAATTATATTGCATTATTATTACTGTGCACTTAATTATTGTCATGTTATGACGTCATGAATATTTAATGAGGCAATCTTTACAGTCCTATAACTATAGAACCGTTTGACCGATTGATCTCAAACCTGGCAGGTATACACACTGGGAAGTGTTACAGATACAAATTGGTATGACCGGGTCATGTGACCTCTACTTCCGGTATCACCGGAAGTGTTAATGTAAGACCCTAATTAGTATATCTAATGAATTAGAAATTTGATTGGGTTGACACCTTATATTACTATTAAACAACATTAAAGGATAAATATGTAGCATTATTATTAATGGGCAGTTTAAAGTGTTATGTTATGATGTCATGAATATTTAATGAGGCAATCTTTATATTCCTTTAACTTTAAAACTTTTCGACTGATTGATCTCAAACTTGGTAAATAGATAAACAGGGAAGTGTTATGAATGAAAATGTGTATGTCAAGGTCATGTGACCCTTCCGGTCTTTACCGGAAGTGCAATCATTTAAGATAATATTTTCAATTTAAAAAGTTAATTATAGGTTTTTGAAAATCTTTACATTATTTTTTGCTATCTAACAGACAATCAAAAACAAGTTGGGAACAGCTCTGTGGTTGTTCAGTTACAACCACATCTAGTTTTCTCTTTTTTTTCCACTTTTTTTCCCATAGGATAACACGTGTTTTCGTTCTACAAGTCACTTTTTACCTTGTTTCAAATCTGATCTACTTAAAACCTGGCACACAGTTAAACTATCATCTGAAGATGTATGCCGAAACTTTTCGTCATCATGACGTCATCTAGTGTCACGTGACGTCATCCTAAAAGAGCATACTTTAAGGCCCTATATCTACAGAACCGGAAGTCCGATTTGGTTCAAACTTGGTATGCAAGTATTCCGGGACGTGTTATAGACGAAAATTGCAGTGACGTCATGATGACGTCATCGTGTGATTTTATATAAATTATTAAATTTTTGGACCTTTTACTCAAATCTCATGAATGGAATGTGGTAAATTCAAAATTCTTTTTGTAACATATTTGTTAGGTGAAGATAGATGCACCAAATTTTATAAAATGTGTGACGTCATCATGACGTCTTCAAAAACGTAATTTTGTTATTCACATATAAGGTTATGTCCGATCGTTATGAAACTTGGTGGGTAGGTAAGTATAGTTAAAAGAATTCAAAATCCGAAGTGACGTCATCATGACGTCATCGTCCGATTTTTTATGATTTTTTTTAATTTTAAAATTTTCTTCAAATTTTGCAAAAATTATATCAAATACGATCCGATCGACTTCAAACCTGGCACACACTTAGACCACCATCTGAAGATTCAGGTCGAATCATGACGGCATCATGACGTCTTCACGTGTCACTTGACATCATCCTAAAACTGCTCAGTTTAAGTCACTATATCTAGAGAACCTGAGGTCCGATTGGGTTCAATCTCGGTATGCAGATATTCCAGGAAGTGTTATAGACAAAAATTGCAGTGACGTCTCGATGACGTCATCATAAGATTTTATATGAATTATTTAATTTTTGGACCTTTTAGTCATATCTCATCAATAGAACGTGGTTAATTCGAAATTCTTTTTAGCAAAAGGTTTGTTAGGTTGTAGATAGATACAGGAAATTTCAAAAAATGTGTGCCGTCATCATGACGTCATGAATTTTTTTTTTTTTTACATAGGATGGACACTTTTTGTATATAGGATACGCATGTAAATGTTCATTCGACCTGGATGAAACTCCTTTACGGCAGTCATTACTAAAACGGTCGAAACAGCTCAGTGTTTGTCCACAAACACATTTCTAGTCTCTTTTTTTCCCCACTTTTTTTCTCATAGGATAACACGTGTTTTCGTTCTACATGTCACTTTTGGGTTTTTTTTCAAATCCGATCGACTTCAAACCTGGCACACAGTTAGACCACCTTCTGAAGATGTGCGCCGAATCATGACGTCATCATGACGTCATCACGTGTCACGTGAAGTCATCCTACAAGAGCATACTTCAAGGCCCTATATCTACAGAACCGGAAGTTCGATTTGGTTCAAACTTAGTATGCAAGTATTCCGGGACGTGTTATAGACGAAAATTGCATTGACGTCATGATGACGTCATCGTGTGATTTTATATAAATTATTAAATTTTTGGACCTTTTACTCATATCTCATAAACGGAATGTGATAAATTTGAAATTCTTTTTGTTACAGGTTTGTTAGGTCATAGATAGATGCACACAATTTCGTAAAATGTGTGACGTCATCATGACGTCATCAAAAACGTGATTTTTTGATTCACATATAAGGGTATGTCCGATCGTTATGAAACTTGGTGAGTAGGTAGGTATGGATAACGGCATGCAAAATCTGAAGTGACGTCATCATGACGTCATCGTCTGATTTTTTATGATTTTTTCAAATTTTAATATTTTCTACAAATTTAGCAAAAATGATATAAAATACGGTCTGATCCACCTGATGTCCGATTAGGTTCAATGGCGGTATGCAGATATTCCAGGAAGTAATATAGACAAAAATTGCAGTGACGTCACGGTGACGTCATCATGTGATTTTATATGAATTATTCAATTTTTGGACCTTTTACTCATATCTTATCAATGAAACGTGGTTAATTCGAAATTCTTTTTTGCAAAAGGTTTGTTAGGTCGTAGATAGATACAGAAAATTTCAAAAAATGTGTGCCGTCATCATGACGTCATGAAAATTGTTTTATTTATTTTTTTACATAGGATGGACACTTTTTATATAGAATAAGCATGTACATGTTTACTCGACCTGGATGAAACTCCTTTACGGCAGTCATTAATAAAACGGTCGAAACAGCTCAGTGTTTGTCCACAATCGCCTAGTTTTTCTTTCTTCTTCTTTTTGTAGCCTAAATCCCATAGACTTTGTACACGTTTTTTCTCAGTGCCACTTTTGACATTTATCATTGTCATACGTCATTCAAAGTTAGCATAGTCATAGTCCTAATAGCAGAGATGTGCCCCGAAGAGTGACGTCATGGTGACGTCATTGACTAATTTATTACGGATTTTTGAATATTTAATTTTCCCATAGACTTTGTACACAGAAATTTAAAAAAAATTGTCGCTTTTCAAAGGGCATTTTCGACTCTTTGCCAGTTATTCATTGACACCACTCTTTGTCCAAGCAAAGACCCTAATTCAAACAACATTGTGGAATGATGACGTCATGATGACGTCATCCTGTGTTTATTTATAGGCAATTAAATTGTGACACTTTTAATATTTAAAAATGCATAAGAAATCAACCGTACGCTTCCGCAGCATTCTGTTGCCGGCAAGTGGTAGAGTAGGTTGAGGTCTTCATTTCATTTAGTGTTCGTGCAATCACGTGACCCTTGCTTCCGGTCGAAAAAGGCCCAAACCGGAAGTGGCTTATTATTTGAAAGTGGTAATAGATATGATCTTGCTTTCAATGGTGTTAGTCTCTTGGCTGATAGTATTCTTCAAATCATCTACCGATGACGTCATGCAATCTTCGAGCGCCCTCTAGCGACAGGTTGAAAATTTTCAAAAATGTAATTTGAATAGATGTCTGTGGCGAAGTTTGTCGGAATCGCCTAAATATTGGTGTATATGATAACCTTGACCCACTTAAGACGTGTGCGAAGTTTTAGGCGAATGACGTCATCAGACCGGAAGTTATAATAAAAAGACCCTTTTTCATTTGAAAATTCCTGAAAAATCAACCATGGTTTATATTTGTTTTTACTTTAATCGTCGATTGAAGGGTAGGTCTAAAACATTTCAAAGTTTCGAGGCGATAAGCGAACTCAAACATACCCTGCGCACGCTTAAAATTTCATCTTGACAATATCTCTGCTTCAAAACATGCACAGGACAGGACGTCCACAATGTACATGTACATGCAGGTACGTTGTACATAGGCACATACATCGTATGTCAGTCAGCCTGCAGCGCACGTGTTGCTGAGGTCAAAACCTGTTCACAGTGACCGTTTTAGCCGATTTTCGGCTAACTTTGACAGATTTTATGTTCATGCAATGCGCATAGACAGGGACGTATTATAGCACTTTTGGCATTAATCTTTGTCAGATATTATTGAAAGTTGGCATAAGCATAGTCCCTAAAGCCAAGATGTACCCCGAAGAGTGACGTCATGGTGACGTCATCAAGTGATTTATTATGGATTTATGAATAATTAATTTTTCTCATAGACTTTGTACACCGTTTTCTCCACAAGTCTTTCCCTATACAACACTGATACATCTGAGTAGTTCTGAATTTCGGCTGAGAATTACTATGAGAAGGAAAAAGAAATCGTATTTTTTTTTTACACCTGTCATTTGATTGAAAATATTCCCAAGAGTTAGAATAGCAAGTAATAGTTTAAAAAAATGTTCAGTGTAAAGAAAAATCACGCATTTAAAGGTGCAGTTTTTCTGCTGTGGGATTTTTAACCTATTGACTTTGTACACGTTTTCAAGCCACCATTTTCACAACTTGGCGATCTGGAATCGTAATCAAAGTTACAGCCAAGGAAGACCCTCATACAAAAATTATGCCAAGACTATGACATCATGATGACGTCATCATCAAATGATTTATTATGGATTCATGAATAATTAATTTTTCTCATAGACTTTGTACACAGCTTTCTCCACAAGTCTTTTCCTATACAACACTGATATATCTTACTGAGTAGTTCTGAACTTCGGCTGAGAATTACTATGAGAAGGAAAAAGAAATCATATTTTTTTACGTTTGCCATTTGATTGAAAATTTTCCCAAGAGTCAGAATACCAAGTAATATTTTATAAAAATGTTTCAGTTTGAAGGCAAATCACGTAGTTAAAGGTGCAGTTTTTCTGCTGTGGGATTTTTAACCTATTGACTTTGTACACGTTTTCAAGCCACCATTTTTATAACTTGGCGATCGAGGATCGTCATCAAAGTTACAGCCAAGGAAGACCCTCATACAAAAATTATGCCAAGACTATGACGTCACGATGACATCATCACCTAATTTTTTTTATTGATTTTTGAAAATTTACGTACATATTGTAAAGTCTTATATCTACAGAAATGTAAGTCCGATTGGGTTGAAACTTGGTATGTGGCTATACCAGGATGTGTTATAGATTAAAAATGAGGTGACGTCATGATGACGTCATCCTGAGATTTTATATGAATATTTATTTTTTTGGACCTTTTAGCCATATCTCCCGAACGCAAAATGCAAAATGCAAAATTCTTCTTCGCACAAAACTTGAAAAATGTGTGACGTCATCATGACGTCATCAAAATGCGATTTTTCAAAACTCATATAAGGAAAGGTCCAATTGTCATGAAACTTGGTGGGTAGGTAGTTAATCATACTAGTATGCAAAGGTCGAAGTGACGTCACGATGACGTCATCAACAAATTTAAAAATATTTGTCGATTTTCAAAGTGCGTTTTCGACTCTTTGCCAGTAATTTATTTAGATCACTCTTTGTCCAAGGAAAGACCTTGTACACACGCACATACATCGTATTGCCGAGGTCAAATCCTGTCAACAGTGACCGTTTTAGCCGATTTTCGGCTAAGTTTGACAGATTTCATGTTCATGCATATTCAGGGCATATTATTGATTAAAAAAAATCATAATGCGGAAAAGCCCTATGTCCTGTTGCATACAGACATAGATCTCTATTTTTTTTCTTCTCCTTCTTCAGACTTTTTCTCCAGAGGTTTAACACACGTTTCTTCTGGCAGTCCACTTTGCCACTTTTATAAATCAGATTGATTTCAGACTTGGTACGTACTTAGACCACCACCCACAGATGGTCCTAGAAGAAATTTTTGATCGTGACGTCATCAGGTGTCAGGTAACGTCACATTAAAGATGCATTTTTGCCCATATGTTTTGTACACGTTTTAAAACACTCCAGTTTGGCATCTTCGTAAATCCGATCGACTTTAAACCTAATTCATACTTAGACCAGCACCCACAGATGGTCCTAGACAAAATTCGTGATCGTGACATCATCATGTGTCAGGTTACGTCACATTAAAGATGCATTTTTCCCCATAGGGTTTGTACACGTTTTAAATCACTCCATTTCGGTACTTTCGTAAATCCGATCGACGTTACACTTGGTGCACACTTAAACCATCACCCACAGATGGTCCTTAAAGAAATTCGTGATCGTGACGTCATCAGGTGTCACGTTACTTCACATTGAAAATGCACATTTTCCCCATAGGTTTTGTACACGTTTTAAAACGCTCCAGTTTGGCATCTTCGTAAATCCGATCGACTTTATACATGGTACACACTTAGACCACTACCCATTGATGGCCCTAGAAGAAATTCGTCATCGTGGCGTCATGAGGTGTCAGGTTACATCATATTAAAGATGAATCGAGTCCCTATTGGCTTTGTACACGTTTTTCTTCAAACTGAACTTTGGAAGTACTAGTCTGATTGGGTTAAACCTTGGTACATGAATGCATATTCACATGGATGTGTTATACATTGAAATTGAAGTAACATCATCATCAAATGTCATGTGAAGTCCCTTAAAGGGGCTAATTATTCTTTTATAGGTCTGTCTACAGGACTAAAATGTTCGATTTGGTTGTAACTTGACATGTACATATTCTAATGTGCGGTTAAAGATGACATTTATAGTGACGTCACTGATTGTTCATCTCGTGCTCAGAGTATTTCAAATATCCGAAACAGCTTGTGTTTGTCCACAAACACATTTCTAGTTTTCTTTTGCTTTTTTTTCTTCTTTTTCAGACTTTTTCTCCATAGGTTTTGTACACGTTTCTTCTACCAGTCCACTCTGGCATTTTTTTTTTTTAAATCTGATCGAGTTCAGACTTGGTACATACTAAGACCAACACCCACAGATGGTCCTAGAAGAAATTTATAACTGTGACGTCATCAGGTGTCGGGTTACGTCGCATTAAAGATGCATTTTTCCCCATTTTTCTTCCACCAGTCCACTTTGGCACTGTTTTTAATTCCGATCGATTTCAGACTTGGTACATACTTAGACCACCACCCACAGATGGTCCTAGAAGAAATTCGTGAACGAGACGTCATCAGATGTCGGGTTACGTCACATTAAATATGCATTTTTCCCATATGTTTTGTACACGTTTTAAAACACCCCACCTTGGCATCTTCGTAAATCCGATCGACCTCAGACTTAATACATACTTAGACCAAC